>OZ025259.1:19387716-19535492 GCA_964019135.1 Arenicola marina | reverse complement strand
GCGTAAGGGAACTGTTGATCTGGACCTTAATACCCTAGTGACGTCACGGTCATCAACAGTTGACGTCGTACTTATACTCCCGACGTCTCCCGCCGGACACCTTGCGGTGGGCGCCACCTAGCGACACACTTGGAGGTTGAACGTATCGCCGGCGTGGCCCAGGCTTCACACATCACAGGGCGCATTTTAACCCGCCCCCCCCCCCCCGCCCCGCGGTTTTTTCTCGCTGATTTGTGCGGTTGGGCATAAGAGTCACAATTATTGTAATGGGATCCAAGGATCCGGTGAGATTCCCAAGGGAGAGCCTTCCGAGATGGCTTGATATAATCCTTTAGCCCTAGAGTAGAAATCAGTCTAGATAACTGGACCTTTAATGTTTGATATAAGAAATCAATGTTTCATATCAAGAAATTAAAGTTTCGTATACAGAAATTAATGCTTCATATCAAGAAAATTAATGTTTAGTATACAGAAATTAATGTTTCGTATACAGAAATTAATGTTTCGTATACAGAAATTTATGTTTCGTATACAGAAATTAATGTTTTATATAAAGAAATTTAATGTTTTTACCAAGAATTTAATGTTTCGTATAAAGAAATTAATGTTTTATATCAAGAAATTAACGTCTCTATCAAGAAATTAATGTTTTCGTATCAAGAAATTTATGTTTCATATAAAGAGATTAATGTTTCATATAAATTAAATATCTTGCATTTTAAAACAGTTAACGTTTGTTTTGCATTCAATAAATCAATACTGATGTTGAGAAATTAGCTCAATACTTTATACAAAGAGATAGTTTTTTTCATATCTATAATCAATACTCGACGTGCTTAAAGTCTGACATCTAGAACAGATTTGTTATATACTTGGTGAATAAATAGTCGGATGGCCTGCCATAGAGGTGTGCGGCCCCGTTGACCAGAACAAAGACTTGTGAGTCACCCCAGAACGGAAAAAAACAACATTCACTGGTGAATTGACAGGCGGCAAAACTATTGTGATGGACAGCGTGTTGGCGAGAAGGCTGGGCATCGAGGCGGGTAGAGGGTGGAGGGGGTGGAAGGGGGCCTGGGACGGGTAGAAGGTGGTGTGGAACGAGTGGGAGGGGGTGTGGGAGGGGTGAAATGTGGTGTGGGAGGTGGTGTGGGAGAGGTGGCGGGTGGAGTATTGGAGGGGGTGGCGGGTGGAGTATTGGAGGGGTGGCGGTGGACTATTGGAGGGATGGCGGGTGGAGTATTGGAGGGGTGGCGGGTGGAGTGTGGGACGGATGGAAGAGGGTGTGGAAGGGGCGGCGGGTAGAGCGTGTGTGTGTGGGGGGCGGGGGGAGGGGGCGGCTCACCCTGGTCCGGCCACTTGCCTCATGCTGTGGCTGAGCGCAAGTCTTTACTAGCTCCTTACGTGGCCATAAAACACGAGATCTCGCCCGGTGCTGATACCCTGTCGACCAGAGGGGTACACGTGGCCCCATCGCATCACCCCCGCGGAGGCGGTGTGGGGTGAGCAGTGAGGGGGTGATGGCGTAGAGTGTGGGTCGGGGGCGGTTGGGAGCGGGGAGGGTGTGGTGGTGTTATGGGTGTTTGTGTGGCGGTTGTTAATGAAGATTTGCAAGTTGCGTTTGTTGCATTCGTATGTGATGTCGCCCCCCCCCCCCCACCATGACCCACCACCACCCGCTCTCGATGGCGAGTGTACAACGCAGCTTTTTGTGGGTGTCACTCCTCACCCCCCCCCCTCCCCGCTGCCCTGTCTTGGCACAGTCATTGTCTGGGGAGATTGCTCACAGCACGGCTGCGCGCTGACCCTCAGGTCGGTCTGTTACACATGTCATGTAGAACCAACTGTCAAGTATGACCACCTGTCAAATATAACCATCTGTCAAATATAACCACCTGTCAAATATAACCATCTGTCAAATATAACCACCTGTCAAATATAACCACCTGTCAAATATAACCATCTGTCAAATATAACCACCTGTCAAATATAACCATCTGTCAAATATAACCTCCTGTCAAGAATTAATATTGGTAAACAGGTCTACCTGTCAAGACTGAATACCTGTCAAGTAGGACTACTGTCAAATAGGACTACCTGTCAAGTATGGCTACCCTGTCAAGATTAACTATGTGCCAAGAGTGAATACCTGTCAAGAGTGAGTACCTGTCAAGAATGACCACCTGCCAAGAATGACTACCTGCCAAGAATAACTACCTGTCAAGAGTGAGTACCTGTCAAGAATGACCACCTGTCAAGGGTGACTACCTGACAAGAATAACTACCTGTCCAGTGTGACGCCTCGATCGTGTTTGACGCGTCCTGTACATGACAAACAAACGGCGCCTTCCCCATGTAAGCGTTACTACGACACGATTCACGACCCAGGTCGTTCAGTCTCTGTCCCACACTGCGGAAAGCTGATCCAACGTCATTGACCGCGCGCCCGCTAATGATTCCCCTTTCCCTCCCCCCTCCTTCTCCCTTTTCCCCTTCCCCTCCCCCCTCCTTCTCCCTCTCTCCCTTCCCCTCCTCCCCTCTTTCTCCCTCTCCCCTTCCCTTCCTCCCCTCCGCCTCCCTCCTTCTCCCTCTCCCCCTTCCCCTCTTCCCCTGCCTTCTCCCTCTCCCCCTTCCCCTCCATCCCCCTCCCCCCACCCACGAGCCACCGATAGCCCCCCCGGCGACACTCACCTCTCTCCAGTGGTGCTGGTCATTGGCCTTTCATGAATATATTTAATAATTCCCCGCCAAGCTGTGGGATCACGCCGGCTTCTAAGGTAACGAGCGTAATGGATACTGATTAATAACCAGCACAATAAATATGTCACAACTCCTCTCGGAACTGGATCCTGATGCGTGCGGCTACCACGATTAATACACCATACCCTCTCCATAACCCCCCCCCCTCCCCTCTTCCTCCTTCTCCCTTTGCCCCCCCCCACCTCACACAAACGCACATCAACCGCATTTATACCACCCCAGCCCCCACCGCCGGCCCCCGCCAGGCCGCAGTAGTGGTCACGCGATAGCAAATATTTCTTTCATTGAGGTTTCAAGTTCAGTTGTCTGTGTAACGACCCGGTTACTTTTTTTTAATTGGTATTTCCTTGAAAGGTGTTACATCGAGCACGGAGGGGGGTTACTTATATGATTAGGATATGACTACATGACAGAATAATAGTTACACAGGTGTAACGATGTATTACATCTCTGAAGTTGTCGACATCGCACACGTTTCGTACGCCATTACATGTATATGCAAGCCGCGGCACGAATATGATAGCATTGCACATGTAACTATAGGTCCATTTCTATGGGTGGTTCGAGCCCCGCTGTGGCCGTGTCTGTGTGGTCGCAGGGTAAAGATCCCATGTCTGTGTGGTCGCAGGGTAAAGATCCCATGTCTGTATGGTCGCAGGGTAAAGATCCCATGTCTGTGTGGTCGCAGGTAAAGATCCCATGTCTGTGTGTCGCAGGGTAAAGATCACATGTCTGTGTGGTCGCAGGGTAAAGATCCCATGTCTGTGTGGTCGCCGGGTAAAGATCCCATGTCTGTGTGGTCGCAGGGTAATATCCCATGTCTGTGTGGTCGCCGGGTAAAGATCCCGTGTCTGTATGGTCGCAGGGTAAATATCCCATGTCTGTGTGGTCGCAGGGTAAATATTCCATGTCTGTGTGGTCGCAGGGTAAATATTCCATGTCTGGGTGGTCGCATGGTAAAGATTCAATGTCTGTGTGGTCGCAGGGTAAAGATCCCATGTCTGTGTGGTCGCAGGATAAATATTCCATGTCTGTGTGGTCGCAGGGTAAAGATCCTATGTCTGTGTGGTCGCAGGGTAAAGATCCCATGTCTGTGTGGTCGCAGCGTAAATATTCCATGTCTGTGTGGTCGCAGGGTAAAGATCCCATGTCTGTGTGGTCGCAGGGTAAGAGATCCCATGTCTGTGTGGTCGCAGGGCTAAAGATCACATGTCTGTGTGGTCGCAGGGTAAAGATCCCATGTCTGTGTGGTCGCAGGGTAAAGATCCCATGTCTGTGTGGTCGCAGCGTAAATATTCCATGTCTGTGTGGTCGCAGGTAAAGATCCCATGTCTGTGTGGTCGCAGGGTAAAGATCCCATGTCTGTGTGGTCGCAGGGTAAAGATCACATGTCTTGTGTGGTCGCAGGGTAAAGATTCCATGTCTGTGTGGTCGCAGGGTAAAGATCCCATGTCTGTGTGGTCGCAGGGTAAATATCCCATGTCTGTGTGGGTCGCAGGGTAAATATCCCATGTCTGTGTGGTCGCCGGTAAAGATCCATGTCTGTGTGGTCGCAGGGTAAAGATCCCATGTCTGTGTGGTCGCCGGGTAAAGATCCCATGTCTGTGTGGTCGCAGGGTAAAGATCCCATGTCTGTGTGGTCGCAGGGTAAAGATCCCATGTCTGTGTGGTCGCAGGGTAAAGATCCCATGTCTGTGTGGTCGCAGGGTAAAGATCCCATGTCTGTGTGGTCGCAAGGGTCCCAAGGGTAGGGGGTTACCCCCGGGGACATAACTCCACTCTCCCTTCCTTCTCCCACTGTCGCGATATGGCCAACAGTGGTTAAAGCGTCCTGAATATACAACCAACTATTTCTATGGTGGACGAACGTTTCCAGTTTTGCCGGCGCACGGACGTTTCGGCCTAGGATCATCACCAAAAAAATACAATATCACACATGACCTGAATTGGCTTAACGCCTTTTAAACAGAAATAGCAATACCGCGAATGTCATTAATTCTGTTGTATTGCTTAACACCATTATTAATCGTTAGTCTAAGCAAGTCACCGAAGCCTGTATTGGCTTAACACCTGTGATACATACGCTTTATTATACTTGGCCGAAACGTCCAGGGCCGAAACATCCTGGGCCGAAATGTCCTTGGCCGAAACATCATAGGCCGAAACATCATAGGCCGAAAAATCCTAGGCCGAAACGTCCTTGACCGAAACGTCCAGGGCCGAAACATCCTTGGCCGAAACATCCTAGGCCGAAACGTCCTTGGCCGAAACGTCCTGGGCCGAAACGTCCTTGGCCGAAACGTCCTTGGTCGAAACGTCCTTGGCCGAAACGTCCTAGGCCGAAACGTCCTTGGCCGAAACGTCCAGGCCCGAAACGTCCAGGGCCGAAACGTCCTTGGCCGAAACGTCCTTGGCCGAAACGTCCTTGGCCGAAACGTCCTTGGCCGAAACGTCCTTGGCCGAAACGTCCTTGGCCGAAACGTCCTTGGCCGAAACGTCCTAGGCCGAAACATTCTACGCCGAAACGTCCTTAGCCGAAACGTACCCTGGCCGGAGCGTCCTACATTCCTAATACATGTACATGGTGAACAGGTGAAGGGTTCGATTCCCTCATTTCGACTGCAACGGCTTAGCGGTAATTGTGTCGGTCCCGGCACTCTGTGAATAACTTAGACCAATACTTCTGAAAGGGATGGGGAGAGAGGGGGGTGGGGGTGTGTAGGGGGGGGGGGGCGGCTGTTTTTATAGAGCGAATTGGCAGCTCGTGCGGCGCGCCTGTCGCCATGACACCCAATCTGGGTCGTCTGCTCGAGTGGCAAATGGCGGGAAACACGCTGCTTTAGGACGCGGCTCGGGCTAAACACTGACATTCGGTCCTTTTATGGCAGCAGCTCTCAAGCCGCAAAGGGGGGAGGGTGGGGAGGAGCTATTCCAGATTGAGAGGGTGTAAGGAGCCCGAGAATGGAGAGTGCAACTGGCGGTGTTGCGAAATGGGGTGGAGATTGGGGTGGTGTTAAATGGGGCCGCCCGCGCCTTGCGCAGTCACTCCCTGTCACACGGACGTTTAAATAGGTCACGACTTCCGTTGGGCGCCATTGCCTAAATAAACCTTGGAAGTCGTACTGCTGCATCACCTTGCAAACTCCCCCCACCCTCCCACTACCGTTCTACCCATTTTGGCAGACCCTTTCTGCGCTCTAAGCGGCCAGCCTCTGGTGCGCGTGTGTTTGGCGGCCCATAGCTCTGGATAACTTCCGGGTGTCCCGTGAGTCTCGTGCCAACGCCGCGAGATGTGTACGAGAGAGAGTTGGGAGAGAGAGACTGGGCAAGAGACACGTGTTTTGTAGCTATCCCCACTCCCCCATTCCCCACACTAACACCCCGCCAACCCTCACACCCCTACACCCCACCCCCACCCCCCACACCCCACACCCCGCCTCCCGCTCGGAGACTTCCCCACAGCTATTCTGGCCGCCCAGCCGCCCTGAGTTACGAGCTCGTTACTCACGGCGCGCGTCCTGTTCGCGCTGGCCGCTCTTTAAGGCTCGTGGCAGGGCTTAGCCAAGTTTTTACTTCTGGCTACGTCAGTTTTACCTTCCAGCCATTCCGCGCCCATTTCTCACAAAACGTCGTCCGTATTACCATCACCCCGCCACCACCAGCACCCCCTACCCTCCCCCGCCATCCCGATTACCTTCCTCTCCACGCCCCCCCCCACCTCCCCCAACCGCCTGCTGATGGGACACCCCAGCAATAAATAAGATTTAACTACCCCTTTCGGGAGGTCACCTAATACTGATCTATATTTATGGTTGCCTTGCCAGCCCCGCCCTGTCTCGATGCTACCCCACCCCTTCCCCCCAACCTTACACCCGCCCACCCTCCACGCCACACACACACCACCACCACCAAGTTGTATGTCATTCGCTTCCTGTTGACGCCAATATAAATAATTAACTTTGAGGCAAAATATATGAAGTGCATGTGAGTGGGGGGGGGGCGGGGGGCGGGGGTCGCCCCTTCTGCTAACCCCCCCCCCCCCGATTCATCCTCACACGTTTTTGGATTCCCCTTGTAGTCCTGTCCCCCTGAACCCCTCCCCCCACACCCCCCTCCAGAATGCGTCACTGTATAACCCTATTAAGTATCCACCTTACCGTATCTCCCGTAACCTGCTGACAGTGGTTGACTGTTGACATGATACAAACCAGAGCCATCCACCCTACGGTATCTCACGTAACCTGCTGACAGTGGTTGACTGTTGACATGATACAAACCAGAGCCATCCACCTTACCGTATCTCCCGTAACCTGCTGACAGTGGTTGACTGTTGACATGATACAAACCAGAGCCATCCACCCTACGGTATCTCCCGTAACCTGCTGACAGTGGGTGACTGTTGACATGATACAAACCAGAGCCATCCACCCTACGGTATCTCCCGTAACCTGCCGACAGTGGTTGACTGTTGACATGATACAAACCAGAGCCATCCACCTTACCGTATCTCCCGTAACCTGCTGACAGTGGGTGACTGTTGACATGGTACAAATGAGAGCCATCCACCCTACGGTATCTCCCGTAACCTGCTGACAGTGGTTGACTGTTGACATGATACAAACCAGAGCCATCCACTCTGCGGTATCTCCCGTAACCTGCTGACAGTGGGTGACTGTTGACATGATACAAACCAGAGCCATCCACCCTACAGTATCTCCCGTAACCTGCTGACAGTGGGTGACTGTTGACATGGCACAAACCAGAGCCATCCACCCTACGGTATCTCCCGTAACCTGCTGACAGTGGGTGACTGTTGACATGATACAAACCAGAGCCATCCACCCTACGGTATCTCCCGTAACCTGCCGACAGTGGTTGACTGTTGACATGATACAAACCAGAGCCATCCACCCTACGGTATCTCCCGTAACCTGCTGACAGTGGGTGACTGTTGACATGATACAAACCAGAGCCATCCACCCTACGGTATCTCCCGTAACCTGCTGACAGTGGTTGACTGTTGACATGATACAAACCAGAGCCATCCACTATACGGTATCTCCCGTAACCTGCTGACAGTGGGTGACTGTTGACATGATACAAACCAGAGCCATCCACCCTACGGTATCTCCCGTAACCTGCCGACAGTGGTTGACTGTTGACATGATACAAACCAGAGCCATCCACCTTACCGTATCTCCCGTAACCTGCTGACATTGGGTGACTGTTGACATGGTACAAATGAGAGCCATCCACCCTACGGTATCTCCCGTAACCTGCTGACAGTGGTTGACTGTTGACATGATACAAACCAGAGCCATCCACCCTACGGTATCTCCCGTAACCTGCTGACAGTGGGTGACTGTTGACATGGTACAAACCAGAGCCATCCACCCTACGGTATCTCCCGTAACCTGCTGACAGTGGGTGACTGTTGACATGGTACAAACCAGAGCCATCCACCCTACGGTATCTCCCGTAACCTGCTGACAGTGAGTGACTGTTGACATGATACAAACCAGAGCCATCCACCTTACCGTATCTCCCGTAACCTGCTGACAGTGGGTGACTGTTGACATGGTACAAATGAGAGCCATCCACCCTACGGTATCTCCCGTAACCTGCTGACAGTGGTTGACTGTTGACATGATACAAACCAGAGCCATCCACCCTACGGTATCTCCCGGAACCTGCTGACAGTGGGTGACTGTTGACATGATACAAACCAGAGCCATCCACCTTACCGTATCTCCCGTAACCTGCTGACAGTGGGTGACTGTTGACATGATACAAACGAGAGCCATCCACCCTACGGTATCTCCCGTAACCTGCTGACAGTGGGTGACTGTTGACATGGTACAAACCAGAGCCATCCACCCTACGGTATCTCCCGTAACCTGCTGACAGTGGGTGACTGTTGACATGGTACAAACCAGAGCCATCCACCCTACGGTATCTCCCGTAACCTGCTGACAGTGAGTGACTGTTGACATGATACAAACCAGAGCCATCCACCTTACCGTATCTCCCGTAACCTGCTGACAGTGGGTGACTGTTGACATGGTACAAATGAGAGCCATCCACCCTACGGTATCTCCCGTAACCTGCTGACAGTGGTTGACTGTTGACATGATACAAACCAGAGCCATCCACCCTACGGTATCTCCCGGAACCTGCTGACAGTGGGTGACTGTTGACATGATACAAACCAGAGCCATCCACCCTACGGTATCTCCCGTAACCTGCTGACAGTGGGTGACTGTTGACATGGTACAAACCAGAGCCATCCACCCTACGGTATCTCCCGTAACCTGCTGACAGTGGGTGACTGTTGACATGGTACAAAGAACGTGTGGTATATCCACGAACAACGAGACGATTTAAACGCCCAATAGCATTTTTGCCTTACTGTCTATTTATCGAAAGGTTTTCTGGGAAACAATATCCTTTGTCATAGCGACTGAATAACATGAATTCCCTATCTTTATGCCCGTGGTCGATGCCCCACAAATTAATAGGAATATGATATGTTTTTTTTTCGTATGTGTTTAGTGAAGCGTGTTTAATGATTTCTGGAAGGAAGGCATTAAGAGAAGGAATGACATTGATACACTAATAGACAGATCAGTATGTTTATTTACATACATACATTTACATTCATTTAATACATGTGCTATCAGGCCAGGTGAGATCTGAACGTCTGTTCCCTGCATTATAGCCCTCCACCCACCGCCCACACACACACACATATACACACAGGTGTCCGTTGATATTTTTCGCTCATACTGCCGTTACGTTGACGTAGCCGCATCACGTCCGCTCACGCGATTACTCCGCGGGCAGGAAAGTAGTCCCGGCCACCACACGGCGCCGTGATGTGGTACTCCGGCCTGAAATGACGGCTGCTGGTACCGGCCTACCCGCTCCGCACTTCACGGTCCTTCTTAGACTAGACAGCGAGAGCGGAGATCTCTTCGCCCCCCCCCCCCTCCCCTACCACCACCTTGGCCCTCCCCACCGTCAACCGCTGACACACTCAAGTCTCGTTAGTCCAGCTGGTACGTTTTACGTCTTTCTACTGCTGGGTATTTGTTTTTTTCTCCCGCTATCGTATTTGCTGGTTCCACGGCCGAAACTCATTCATTCTTACTAGTAAACAGCATAAAAGATGGGGGGGGGGGGGGGCTCCTACTACGTGTCACCATGGCAACGCCGCGGGAGAGTCACTTGACGTCACGGGCCGGCTTCTCAGCCTAGCTAGCTAGCTGGCTGGCTGGCTCGCCCGCTTTCAATGGGTCTGACGGTCGCTGGCTGTAGTAGTGTGTGGCTTTTTTTCATTCCACGTTCGACGGTAGGTCACCACATGCACCCACACGCTGGGAGGGTGGGGGGAGGAGGAGGAGGAGGAAGGAGGTGTGGGGCCGGTAACCGGAGCCGTCCAGGCACTGACTGCTGGGCCCTTCTCATCAACATACTGATGTGTAACGGTCGGCTCGCACTGGCCGCCAGACACCCTCAAAGCTTTTTCTGACTGATAGGCGTCAGTGCGAAGAACGTCATTTGTCTTATGCCATCGCCTTGACCATCTACCCTGGGTGACCTGTCCGCCCCCCCCCCCCAACTCCCTCCATCTGATCCCTACTCCTCAGCCCCCTGCCCCCTTACCCTCCCCTGCCGCCCACAGATTCCTACGCGTCCACGTTTCTCGCAAGCGGATTCAGGACATCTCGATCATGAGGAATCGATGTGACCCAGCTACCAGCTTGGGTGTGTGGGAGTGTCTTGCTGCAGAGGACTGAATGCTCGGCCAGACTCACTCACTGTGAGGACTGTGGTCAGAACATGTATCTCGAGGGAGATGATTACGGCGTGACGTCATAAGACTTCTAGCCCATGCAGTGACGTTTGCGTTATGACGTTTACAGCGTGGTAAAACGTGTGTTTTGCTTCCGACGTCTAGTGTTGCTTCTTCAGCGTGACATTTACACCGTGACGTCTATAACGTGACATTTACACCGTGACGTCTATAACGTGACGTCTCCAAGGTGACGTCTATAACGTGACGTCTCAAGCGTGACGTCTATAACGTGAGGTCTCCAAGGCGACGTCTATAACATGACGTCAATAACGTGACGTCTCCGGTGTGACACCTATAACGTGACTTCTACACGTACGTCTGTACGCGACGTCTACGCGTGACGTCTACACGTGACGTCTACACGTGACGTCTACACGTCATGTCTACACGTGACGTCTACACGGTAGCTGCGACATAGAAAAAAATACACGACGTTAATGCGTCAATAAAGGTGATCACAAATGGATGTGTGAAGGCTTGACGTCGCAGTGACATTACAGCACACAACCCAGACATCTTCTTCTGACTGACAGACCCTGCAACAACAGAGACACTTATGCCTCCAGCACCAGCTTAGCCCAAAGACCCCAGCAATGTGTCTCAAATCTCGCGCCTCGCCAATTAGCGCTGGAGGAGCGATAACCAACGAGCTGCAGTGATGGCGTCACACGATAGGCTAAATGAACCGGGCCTTCTATCGCGGGGCGAGCAGTTAGTTATCTGGGCGGCCGACAGGGCGGCGCCACCCTCTACTATATTAAAAAAACTCCTGGCATTTTCCCCCCAATTCACGTTCTCGTAAATCTCCGCCGCGACGCAATGAAACGCAATCAACGCGAGGCGCAAATGAATCGGAAATTAAAGGCCCATGTACCGTGGTGTATCCATGGCAACCGGCGACTCCTGGCGAAGATTCATGAGCAAAAGTGTGCGAAGTGATCGCCAGGGGGAGCACTCCGGGCTCTATTGTGATTTATGATTGGCTGTTACGTGGTCCTATTTGCTCGTAGCTCGCCGTCCGTCCACACTGTGTGGTCTGGGCGGAAAATGTGGCAAAGCGCCGCTCACGAAATGTGTCCTTCAGTGGGGTGGGGCAGGGGGGAGGCGGGGGGGGGGGCTTTTTTCTCTGCCCCTGAGGCTTTTTTTTGTGAACGACAGTGGGTAAATAGTGCAATGCTTGAAAATAGATCTCCCAACAAAATAGTTCATTACGTTTTGTTATATAAATAACTGGGGTACCGTTTGGGGCCATTGGTTATTAGATGTATTTACTGAAAATGACATGGCTCTCTCTAGCGGGTTTTAGAGTTAAAACGTAAAACATCTTTCTTGGAATATTTCGATCCCCTTGCATACATACAGAACTTTCATTTCGCCACATCCAGTAAAACAATATATTTACTTATACAAATATAAGCCGATATAAATAGCTTATCGGTGAAATTTCTTAATAAAACATAATGATAAAAAAACTATGACAAGCCATTATTATAGTAAATAACATTTTGATCACACGCCATAATAGGAAGATCCCATATAAGGATACAAATACTGTGACCAGCCGTAATTATATTAAATAAAATTTTGATTATATAAACAATTTTACTACATGAAGATCCCACAAGGATACAAATACTATGGCAAGCCTTTATTATATTAAATAATAGCGTCTCGGTGACACTCTCTAATGTTGTCTCTGTTCTTCACCAGCAGGTGTCAGGGATTATTGCGAGGGTGAGATCTTCCAGGCCCGATGTCCGCCCGACCAAGTCATTCTTATGCAGTCTGCCAAGCTGGGGCGCATGCGCCAAGGTCGCTGCGTCAAGGTCGACATGGGTTACCTGGGTTGCTCGGCGGACGTCCTTGACATTGCTGACACGCGCTGCTCCGGACGGCGGCAGTGCGACATCGGAGTTCCGGATACGACGTTTGAAAAGAAGCAGCCGTGTCTGGAGCTCAAGTCTTACATGGAGGCCAGCTACGCATGCGTATCGGGTGAGTCCATTGCCGTTACCATGACAGCGACGTCAGTCAGTAGTACACTCGAATATATCGATTTAATAAATATATTTAACGTCGGGTATATTTGCTGTAAATTTTTTACCATAGTCTAGTGGTATATTCCTGTATATTTTGTTTTTGTCACAATAGTCTAGTGGTATAATGTGTTACAATACAGTGTACAGTGGTACATACGCTGTATAATTTTTTACACTAGTACAGTGGTATATTCGTTGTATAATTTGTTACAATAGTACAGTGGCCTTTCTAATGTGTATATAGATCCACATTATTATAAAGAGAAGGTTGGTTTCCCCTCCTCCCCCCCCCCCCCCCTCCAGTGTTGCCGGCAGCCAGTGCCGAGTGCCGTCGCGCCAAGGCCATTCGCGTCAGCGCCCCTAGCGGCTACATCGCCAGCATCGTCACGCAGGAGAGCCACTGCGGCACTAGCGACACCCCGTGGCGGATCGAAGCACTACCGGGCCAGCGCATTAATATCACGCTGTGGGACTTCGGCGTGATGCGGCTGGACGAGCGCTTCCTGCCTGGTTACGGGGCTAGCGTGGAGAACATTGAGATTTGCCAGAAGTACGCGGTGATTCAGGAGAATATGCCGCAGAGAAGCACGGTGGTATGCGCGGGGCGACACCGGACCCAAGAGGTCTATCTCTCCAACAGCAACGTCGTCCAGATCGCCTTGGATAGCCGCAACGCCAACCCACATCACTTCCTGTTCCGGTTTGAAAGTAGGTCACCGCTCGTCATGTCTTTGCGAGGTCGTCATGTGAGGCGTCTCGTGTATCAAGTGACGTAATGTATGTGGTAATGCAATTACGTCATATTATTCTATATCGCCTGTTACCTGTTGACGGTGTGTTTTTCATGACGTAAAGCGTAAACGTGCATGTAATCCATGTGTTTATATATTTATACATTTATTTATATATTATTGTTGTTAAAACAAACAGAAAATCGATTTGCAATTCATAGTTTTGACCTGTAAGCACAGAATTAGCAGAACAAGTTCATTGGTTTTAAGGGTCGAACCTTTTGATTAGATTAAGGCGAGTTTTTGTTGTGCTGATCCGAGGTCAGAGTTGCTCGAAGGTAATAAATGGTCCGTCAGTCCATAAGTAATGGCTGTGTTTACTGTACACGCACACTGTCTAATCTGCCCTAATTTATTTCCAGTTCTCGGCTGCCCTGACCCCGAACTCGCGCCAAACATGTGGTTCAAACGAGACAACAACGAGATTATGATCGGTTGTAAGACGAGCGACGAGAGTTGGGAGCTCACGTGTGTGGAGAACACGTGGCAGGGCGAGATCGGGAACTGCACCAAGAGTACGTGCACCCCCCCACCCCCCTCTCTCAAGCGGCGTGTATTCTGGCCGTCCCTCTCTCATCCACGCCTTACCTGTCTTATCGCCTGAACTGTTTCGTTCGTTTATATTCAAGGACAAGGCTATAGAAATTGTTTAAACACCAACAACTAATTAAACATAAACATTTAAAGATAATCTTTATAAATGGGAGGGTACTAAAAAAATTGAAAATTCCATTTGACAATGAATGATGTAATTGAAGCCAAATTATTTGATGTTAACAACAGTCACCAGATGACGCTCTAGCGCGCATAGCGTCAAAACATTTCTTCCGGAAGTGAGGTGTGCCACGTGTACACAGACAGAGCTGGCGGTAACCATCGTGATTTGTTCTGGTTGACAGGGGCGACGACGCGGAGCAGTGAGATGCGAGCAACAACAGGATCCGTCCACAGAAGTAAGTCGCTAAGTTCTTCCTGTTGTTGGACTGCATGCACATGCCATCTCACAGTCTTTTCTTTAGTAAAAAGTAATTCGTAATAATATCCAAATGCTTATGCGTTTTTAATGGTGTTTGGATGACTCAAAGTGATTATTATGTTCCCGGCGTTGTAATTCGGACAATAACCTTTTCAATTAGATTTCTTCCAAGCTCTTCCAAGCTGATTTCTCTCTGTCATATCTTCTCAACGCAAATAGCAATGTCTGTACAATATTTGTGTTTCGTTTTCTTCCCGTTGCCATGGCAGCAGTCGTCGTGGCTACAGTGTGCGGCGTGGCCTTCATCGTGGGGGTGGTGGTCCTGCTGGTGGGGGTGTACTTCTACAGGAGGTGGGTCACCGTCTGCCCAACCCGAGAGTCTTTAGTACAAGAGTCCCGTGTGCGAGAGCCTCGTGTGCGAGAATCTCGCGTGCAAATATCTCATGTGCGAGAATCTCGTGTGCGAAAGTTTCGTGTGCAAGTATCTCATGTGCTAGAATCTTAATGAATGCGTCAGTTGACTTCTCTTCTTTTATACTAGCTTTTGCTTGATATTGAAAAAAAGATTCTGTGTTTTTGCATATATGTTAGTTTATTTAATATAGTTTTTAAGTTGCTTTCTAATATGAGAGTGATTGTTGCTTGACTCGTCTGACTGAAGACCATGTCCACCATTCTCTCGCTAAGGCACAGACGGAGGCGGACCCCTGACGTCGAGAGGCGCCCCCCAGCGACCTCGCCCAAGACTATCGAGGACCATGGCGACGTGCCTGGCAACGACTTCTACCTGAAGCCGGCGGGTGGCGGGGTGGACCCGCGCCGGGAGAAGGGGGGCAAGAGCCGCTCCACCAAGGCCCACCACAGCGCCGCCTACCACAAGAGCGATCAAAATGGCGGCGGCCACCATAACAAGGCCAAGTGCGACCACAGCGCCGCCTACCAGAAGGGCAAGATCAAGAATGAGTACACACATATCTGGGAGATGCCGCTGCCCATTCCGGGAGAGATGTGACTATTACGACCTATCACGCGACATCTCAGCCCACGTCGGCCCAAGTCCGTGCACTTCGGCCCAACGATGAAACGGCCCAAATCGGTCCACTTCGGCCCAACTGTTACCCACGACGACGGCCCAAAGTCCGCTCGCTTCGTCTCTGAAACCTGAAAGTTAAACAATGGTAACCCATGGATACGGACGTCTCGCAGATTCTGTTTTTTTGTTTTTGGCACAACCAATTGGTTAAAAAAAAAATGACACGGCACACTCTGGCGTAGATTGTGCGAGGCACAACCGCCATGATGGGTGCGTGTTTGTGTGTGTGTGTGTGTGCTGACCAGACACCGGTGAACAATCTCCACAAGATATGGCGCTGACGATCTCTGGTAGCTGGGTTCACATTCCCGGCGATCATGTGACCATGGAAGCCGTTGTGTTCGCCGTGAAACCATGCCAACCAGGAACGAGGGAGACAACTAGGCTCGGAAGGCTCACTTATGTATACATATATTGATTAAACCGATCGACAGTGTAGCGTTGCGAACATCCCCAGCGAACACACTGGGTGATCGATTGATGTAGCTGCCTGGAGGCATCTGTGACATGACAGTAACACTTTTTTTGCATTTACGTTGTACGAAGTGCCACACTTTGTTGATTGAGCTCTTCCTACACAAACACAGAGACATGTTCGTGCCTGGTGTAAAGTCGCCTGACCAACCAACCAAGCAACATTTAGCCAGCGGTATTTTGTCCCGGCGTCTGTCCACTCACACGGTGAGATTGTAACCCGTATCCATTGATGTCGCACACATCACATTGCCACGAGTAACATGGGGTATATACGGATCATTGGGTGTAGTTGGGGCGTTTTTCATCTCTGACTTTGTCTTGAAAGCCAGGGCTTCCCCTTCACGAATGTCATGAAAATAGATATATGCAACAAATTTTGCTATTCTCAGAGGACAGAGGACGTAATAACGCCTCTAAAAACACGTGTCTTTTATTGTCTGCATCGGGTCATCGACCGCCCCCCCCCAACCCCCCAACCCTAACCCCCCCACGCCCCCACCCCCCATCCCCCCACCCCTGTTCTCCCTACTCGCTCCCTTAGTTACCATGTACGGCTGTATTGTGCTCCCCCCCCCCCACCCCCTCTCCTTGCATCCCCACCCCGCCATCCCCTACATCATGCCCTTCGCTTCCAGCCGGCGCCCTGAGCTTCTCCTGCCACCCGACACCCTGCACCCCGCACCACACACCCCGCACGCCGCACCCATAGGTTAGTCGTCGGACTTCGCACCCGTCCTCCTTCCCCGCTCGCCCGTCGCCCTTTGCCTCCTCCCGCCCCGCCCCCCCCCCCCCCTATCTATTCCCCACCACCCACCCTATGTAATTCCAGATGGCTTGCTTCCTGCAGTGAGTTAGGCGTCGTTCTGTGTTAGCTTCTTGTGACCAGTGCGCTGTCCGCAGGAGTGCTACGTAAGCTCTTTAGTCGCAGTCTATGTTTGTTTTCGTCCGTCGGCCGCGTCTTAATTAAGCTTAATTAGCACAGGATTTTATCTCTTAATTATCAACTTCTGTCGTTGTATTTTGCCTTGGCAAGAATACGTAATGAGGTAGATCGGATGATTGATGCTGTACGTGACAAACCAGGTACTATGATGGTAGAGGACCAATCAGGGGGTAAGCGCGATAGCGGACCAGATTGTTGAGAGCTGACCAATAGGATGGCCCCACAGTCGATCAGATAGGCTAGGCCGTCAGCCAATCAAATGGCATGATTATGTGACTCGCCTACGTGTCAATCGGCAGTTTCGCTCGACAGATACTCAGGTCAGATGGATCGCCAATCAGATGGCTCGCCCGACAGCCAATCAGATGGCTCGCTCGCCAGCCAATCAGATGGCTAGCCCGACAGCCAATCAGAGGGCTCGCCCGACAGCCAATCAGAGGGCTCCCCCCGAAGCCAATGAGAGGGTTCGTCCGACAGCGCACTAGTGAGATGTTTTTCGTGTATCGCCATCCCCAGCCCCGCCATTTTGACGTCTGGTGGTCACGTGGTCTGTTCAGTGTTCGATATTGTTCTGAACAAATATGCAGATATGACGGCTTAAATAAAGGCAGCATTTCCTAAAGATAAGTTTTGATGTAGCAAACATATTTCTATAGTTGTTTTACTCTTTCGGTAAAGAATATAACGTTTTTTGTGTGATGTGTGTTTGTTCGTCGAAGACTATCTTCGTGTCAGTCGTGGCTGCTTGTGTTCGGTATTCATTGAACAGTTTAAGTTCAGTCCGCGGTCGCAGAGAGTAGTAGTCAGCTCAATTATATACGGATTTATTTCGAAATCGGTTTCGGAATTGAACTATAACAAATGGCCAAAACTGGTGCTGGCGCCAAAACTGCCATTTTCAAGTTTGTAACAGCGTTTGTTTTCACGTCTAAGCTTACAAAAGACTTTTGTAAGAGGAATGTTAAAGCCAGGATGGCTTCAGTACTGATCTGAAAATAAAGGGGCATATGCAAACTGGTTTCTAAAGTTGAGGTACATTAAAAGCATAATATTTTCTGATTATACAGTTTATTTTCTTATCATCGTTGTGTAATTTTATGTTTATTATGGTATTTTAAGGCATTGAATGGGCATAAAAAAGAAAGACTTGAAATTCGATGTGGTTATTAACATTATGATCTGTGTCTCGTGCGTCGCCACAGTTTAGTGTGAACGCGATTCGCTTGTGACGTCATCAATGTAACGTCAACTTCGATTGTGATGTCATCAATCTAGAGTCAAACTCGATTGTGACGTCATCAATGTAGCGTCAAATTCGGTTGTGACGTCATCGATGTAGCGTCAAATTCCATTGCGACGTCATCGATGTAGCGTCAAATTCGATTGTTACGTCATCGATGTAGCGTCAAATTCGATTGTTACGTAATCGATGTAGCGTCAAATTCGATTGTTACGTCATCGATGCAACGTAAAATTCGATTGTGACGTCCTCAGTTGAGCATCGACTTCGATCATGGCGTCATAATAGTAGGACTTTAGTACCTTTTCTTCTCGATTTAATAAGCCTTGATATATAACCAGTCACGTCGTTAGAACCCTTACACGCGTTGAAATTTCAGAAAACGTCAATTTTTGAAAACGCGCCTTATATTGTGTACATAACGTCTCAAGTCATGCTGTTGCTATTGCATTTGTCACAACGTATATATGTTTTATGCTCTCGGTGAAATAATTCAGTACAAACTTCTCTTGCGTCTTGTCTTCAATTTTAATTTCGACCTTACAAGAGCAAAGATAATCTGCTTTCAAAGACGGATGAAATATGAGGTGCATAATAATGACCTTCACTCCCATCGTCTCTCCTCGCCCATGAAATAATAAAATGAAAAACATTGTCGTAGACAAATACAGCTTAACTTAAAACATTGGACAACGAAAAGGTTTCCGGCACACAGTTTATTGTTGTATTGAGTCATACAGGGAAGCTACATAACTGTCGACATGTAATGCGCCGACTCCGGTCGCTTGGAAACTGTTTAAAGTCTGCAGTGGATTTCTCCGGCGTGCCCTGCGACAAACAAAGAACGGTGACACTTTCAAAGCATTGCAATACGCTCAACACATGATACATACTGAGGTTTACAAGCTTCAAGCGCAACTGTCGATAATATGTGATCAGCATATAACCCGGCATTGACCCTTAGCTTAGCTAATACTATCTGACTAATGATAACACATCACTTACCGTCTTTGACTGACTATAGCTAAAGCACCTTCCTTACCATGTTTGACAATCTGATTGGCGCTGACACTTTCCTTACCGTGTTGGACTATCTGGCTGACGATAACACTTTCCTTACCGTGTTTGACTATCTGACTAGTGATAACACTTTCCTTACCGTGTTGGACTATATGACTAGTGATAACACTTTCCTTACCGTGTTTGACCATCTGACTAATGATAACACTTTCCTTACCGTGTTTGAATATCTGACTAGTGATAACACTTTCCTTACCGTGTTTGACTATCTGACTAGTGATAAACTTTCCTTACCGTGTTTGACCATCTGACTAATGATAACACTTTCCTTACCGTGTTTGAATATCTGACTAGTGATTACACTTTCCTTACCGTGTTTGAATATCTGACTAGTGAAAACACTTTCCTTACCGTGTTTGAATATCTCACTAGTGAAAACACTTTCCTTACCGTGTTTGAATATCTGACTAGTGAAAACACTTTCCTTACCGTGTTTGAATATCTCACTAGTGAAAACACTTTCCTTACCGTGTTTGACTATCTGACTAGTGATAACACCTTCCTTACCGTGTTTAACCATCTGACTAATGATAACACTGTCCTTACCGTGTTTGAATATCTGACTAGTGATAACACTTTCCTTACCGTGTTTGAATATCTGACTAGTGATAACACTTTCCTTACCGTGTTTGACTATCTGACTAGTGAAACACTTTCCTTACCGTGTTTGAATATCTGACTAGTGATAACACTTTCCTTACCGTGTTTGACCATCTGACTAATGATAACACTTTTCTTACCGTGTTTGACTATCTGACTAGTGATAACACTTTCCTTACCGTGTTTGACCATCTGACTAATGATAACACTTTCCTTACCGTGTTTGAATATCTGACTAGTGATAACACTTTCCTTACCGTGTTTGACTATTTGACTAGTAATAACACTTTCCTTACCGTGTTTGACCATCTGACTAATAATAACACTTTCCTTACCGTGTTTGAATATCTGACTAGTGATACCACTTTCCTTACCGTGCTTGACTATGTGACTAGTGATAACACTTTCCTTACCGTGTTTGAATATCTGACTAATGATAACACTTTTCTTACCGTGTTTGAATATCTGACTAGTGAAAACACTTTCCTTACCGTGTTTGAATATCTGACTAGTGAAAACACTTTCCTTACCGTGTTTGACTATCTGACTAGTGATAACACCTTCCTTACCGTGTTTAACTGTCTGACTAATGATAACACTGTCCTTACCGTGTTTGAATATCTGACTAGTGATAACTTTCCTTACCGTGTGTGACTATCTGACTAGTGATAACACTTTCCTTACCGTGTTTGACCATCTGACTAATGATAACACTTTCCTTACCGTGTTTGACTATCTGACTAGTGATAACACTTTCCTTACCGTGTTTGACCATCTGACTAATGATAACACTTTCCTTGCCGTGTTTGACTATCTGACTAATGATAACACTTTCCTTACCGTGTTTGAATATCTGACTAGTGATAACACTTTCCTTACCGTGTTTGACCATCTGACTAATGATAACACTTTCCTTACCGTGTTTGAATATCTGACTAGTGATACCACTTTCCTTGCCGTGTTTGAATATCTGACTAGTGATAACACTTTCCTTACCGTCTTTGAATATCTGACTAGTGATAACACTTTCCTTACCGTGTTTGACTATATGACTAGCTACAACACCTTCCTTACCGTGTTTGATGATCTGACTGTCGCAGAAAGTCTTGAACGCCCCAGTTGCAGACATCTCTTCGAAGGCGGCATTCCACCATTCGATGACGTCACTTCCGTAACGGGTCATCACCGCAAGACCTGCCGGGTCAAGAGTTATAGTTATCAAATTTCGCTTTGTTGCAAATTAATTTATTTTAATATTGTACCATGGGCATGGTGCCTACAGTTGAAAATAGGGGTCTGAAAGGGGTAAATGGCGAAACGCGACACAGGAATATTTGAAAAATTGACATTCGACATAGACCACCAAATTCCGACACTGAGGATCTGCAAAAGCGACATCGACACAGATTTTGTGAAAAATGACACTGAATTTAGTCAAGAAGCGACACGAAACGTCGTGAAAAATTGACATTCGACATTGAGAATTTAGACAAATCTACACTGGACATTGGACCCCCCCCCCATCCTTCCAGAACCCGGGAAATAGCTATTATTAGCTTTAATGCAGTGGTACATGACTACGAAACTAAGGTGAGATAAATGTTCGTAACACACACATTTTCCCCGCCTTGTGTACTTACAAGTCACTTTGGGAACAAACGCACAAAACGGACACCAGTGACATCACATTGATATCAGTGACATCACATTGATACCAGTGACATCACATTGATATCAGTGACATCACATTGATACCAGTGACATCACATTGATATCAGTGACATCACATTGATACCAGTGACATCACATTGATATCAGTGACATCACATTGATACCAGTGACATCACATTGATATCAGTGACATCACATTGATACCAGTGACATCACATTGATACCAGTGACATCACATTGATACCAGTGACATCACATTGATACCAGTGACATCACATTGATACCAGTGACATCACATTGATACCAGTGACATCACATTAATACCAGTGACATCACATTGATACCAGTGACATCACATTGATACCAGTGACATCACATTGATACCAGTGACATCACATTGATACCAGTGACATCACATTAATACCAGTGACATCACATTGATACCAGTGACATCACATTGATACCAGTGACATCACATTGATACCAGTGACATCACATTGATACCAGTGACATCACATTGATACCAGTGACATCACATTGATACCAGTGACATCACATTGATACCAGTGACATCACATTGATACCAGTGACATCACATTGATACCAGTGACATCACATTGATACCAGTGACATCACATTGATACCAGTGACATCACATTGATACCAGTGACATCACATTGATACCAGTGACACCAGGATCGCTTACGTAAGTCACATCACACTAGCACCCGTGACGTCGCACTAATACCCGTGACGTCACACTAATACCCGTGACGTCACACTAATACCCGTGACGTCGCACTAATACCCGTGACCGTCATACCGACCTCAATATTGTTGACGTTATTGACATCACACCAACGACTTCCACACCCCATGTGACACAACGTGACACGGTGGCACACGCTACACGTGGCCCCCTAGGACCGACATGGCACTCACCTTCCCTGGTGCACTGGAAGGCCGCTCCGGCCACGGTGACCCCGTAACGCCTGGGGTAGTAACGGTTGTACTCTCCCACCATCAGGTCAACCTGCAAGGCGAGCGGCAAGTGCTGTCAGATGTCTAGGTATGACAATGTTCACCTTACGGAACGTTTCTGATCTGTCAGGTTGTTAGATCTGTAAGGGTCTGGCAGGGGTAAGTGGCGACGCGAGATGCAGGCATACTTGTTAAATCGACATTCGACATTCACCCCCCAAATTCGGTCACTGAGGAACTGAAGAAGCAACATCGACACAGATTTTTAGCTGAACTTAGCCAAAAGGCGACACGGAAGTGAAAAATCGAGATTCGACTCTGAGAATTAAAAATAAATCTACGCTGGACACTGGGCACCCCCCCCCCCCCATTACAGTAGTCACATTAATAATTTACTACTAATTTCTTAATAGGTATTTATTGATGTCGACATATTTGAATGAGTAATGAACAATGACATTTAATTGAATGCCTTATTTGTCGAGTGGGTGAGGGGCGCTCATTTCACAGATATATATAATGTAAGATACATCAATACGACATTGCCACTGCGTGACCGGAAAAACGATTTTTCGTTATGTAAACATCGACTTGAGTCAGAATTGACAACCACAAACATACAGCACTCTAATTCCAGGGCTGGACTGGATAATTTCTTCAAAAACAGATCACCTGTTTAAAAACAGATGCCGCTGCCAGTTCAGCCATACGTTCGCCATTCTCCAGGCGGCGCCACCTACCTGACCTGCCTTTAGTGCCGCCGCCAGTTCAGTCATAATAGGGTACCTTCGCCATTCTCCAGGCGGCGCCACCTACCTGACCCGCCTTCAGTGCCGCCGCCAGTTCAGTCATAGTGGGGTAGGTGCGTTCGACGTATTCACCAGGGTGGTTACCCGTGAAGATCGTCTGTTTTGCCAGACACGACCTGCCCAGAGCCCAGCCGTCTACGAAACCTGTCAACGGCATAAACATAAACGGTGCAGGTTTAAAGCCTGGTAGTTTCTTACGTATACACATGCGATAAGGGGTTCAACATTCCGCTTGCCGCCTGGAGAATGATGTGCCACATCATAAATGAAAAACTTCGTCATTTAGAAAGCACATCAAAGATGGAGCACGTGATCATTCAGAGGCAATATCAAAGACTTAATTTCGAGCTGCTCAGGTCACAGTACAGGAGAGGCGAAATTCAGTGAGGACACCGCCGCTTGCTCACCCTTGATACTATCGTACAAACTCACCAATGACTTTGCCGCCGAGCTCAGTGGGCGTCGGATTGACCGCTCCCTCCAGCTGGTACAGCGCCACCTTCAGGCCCTCAGTGAAATCCTCCGTGAAGTTGAATGAGTTACGTCGGGCCGCAGTCGGAAACGCTCCGGCACACCCGTCGTACCACCCGTCCATCAACCCTGCCAAGTTGAAAGACAAGGTCAAGGACAAGGTCGAGGAAAGGTCAATGACAAGGTTAAGGACAATTTAATTTGAATTCACTGTCTTGTCTTCTTACTTTTTTGGAGGGGGGGGGGCATATTATTACATATCCTTTATATATATGTTTGCCACTCAATCTGCATACTATACTGAAACAATTTGAGAACATTTCAGAAACACATATGACACATTACATATGATTGAACCGTAACCATGTGGTCAACAGGAAAATATACATGGATAGATGATAACAATTGGTAAAAAAAGTCACCAAGGTGTATGCAAACCATTGACATTTTGCGGGGTTCTATAAATGTTCCGTATGATATTACATGATTTTAGCAAGACTACTTGTTTAAATGGATTGACATGGGTCTTGTGGGCTGGCCCAGATGGGTCCAAACCAACGGAGATCGTTTATTTACGCCAGCAGGGTATATGCATATCTCCCCTCCTCCCTCGCCATCCATTCAAGGTATATCCTGCTCCTACTTGTATCTTGCCTATGGTACCCGCAACTGCTGCACCCAGCCTAGCACGATGCCATAAATGCCCCCCTCCCCAACCACCCTCTCGCCCCAGCTCGCCCAATCCCCTAATTACACCCACCTCACGTCATGCACTGATCCCATATCACCCAATCCACCCACTGTACCCACTGTACCTCACCCAACGCCACTCACCCGCCCACTATGACCGCTCCAGCCACCCCATCCTACCAACCCCACCCCACCCACGCCATACCTTGTCCGGGGAGCTCCTCAGTTCCGGACGTTTGCCAACAGTTGGTTAACGTGTCGAAGGTCCAATAACAGCGCTTGCCGGCGTGCTTACATACTGCAAATACCCGAACACAATACCAATATAAACCATCATACTGTAAATACCCGAACACAATACCAATATAAACCATCATACTGTAAATACACTAACATAAGTCACTGCGTAGAAATATGAATCATCATACTGTAAATACACGAATGTAAGTAACTGGGTAGAAATATGAGCCTTCATACTGTAAATACACTAATATACGTCACCAGTTAAAAAAAGAACAACCATACTGTAAATACACCAGTGTAAGTCACTGGGCACAAATATGAACCTTCATACTGTAAATGCACCAGTGTAAGTCACTGGGCACAAATATGAACCATCACACTGTAAATGTACGCGCATAACTGAAATATATAGACTGTAATCAAATGCTGGTCGTTTAGGCCGTTTATTCGACACTTACCTTCTATGACCAGATCCGGCAGGAATCCTAAGATCTCATGAGAGTGTTCATTTCTGGAGGCGGAAATTGTCGTCAATCACTTCACATGGACAGTATTAGTAAGGTTTGGCCTATGGCCTTCATACTTCGTATTCAATTTATTATCGGTGTACACCCCACAAAATATATCATTAAGGGTGTTAGAAGTAATAAAATGTCGTACAAAGACCCCACCCCCACCCGCGAGAAAGCACCTTACAAAAAGACCCTGACTCACGTGTAGCCATAAGCACCATAGTTCTCCCCGATACGGAAGCGGTAGACATGGTCGTCATGGTGATCGTCATGGTGATTGTCATCATGGCTATCGTCGTCATGATGACTCCTATGGTCCTTGCTGTGGTGATCGTCATCATGGCTGTCGTCGTCATGACTACTGTCGTCATGGCTGTCGTCGGCATGACTACTGTCGTCATGGCTGTCGTCGTCATGACTACTGTCGTCATGGCTGTCGTCGTCATGACTACTGTCGTCATGGCTGTCGTCGTCATGACTACTGTCGTCATGGCTGTCGTCGTCATGACTACTGTCGTCATGGCTGTCGTCGTCATGACTACTGTCGTCATGGCTGTCGTCGTCATGGTGACGACTATGACGCCTTGTGTGGTGATCGCTATGATGGCTGTCGTCGTCATGACTACTGTCGTCATGGCTGTCGTCGTCATGACTATCGTCGTCATGGTGACGTCCATGGCGCCTCGCATGATGATTCACATGATGGCTGTCATCATGGCTGTCATCATGGCTGTCATCATGGCTGTCATCATGACTGTCATCATCGTCGTCATGGTCGTCATGGTGACGGGTGTGGTGCGTGGAATGATGACTATCATCATCGTCGTCTCCGTGGTGACTGTCGCCATGATCGTCGTCGTTGTAGTTATTGACGGCGCCGAAGTAGTTGTGATGGTGGTTGATGTACTCAGTGGACTTGCCGCTGACACCTGACAACGGAGAAATGACATCTCATGCTACAGTTTGACAGTTATCGCAAGCACACACCAACACCCCCCAACACATCCACCCACTCTCTCCCCGAGCTTTAGGCTGAACACCGTGTTAAACATCATACCGATTGCAGAGACATGCTGTTATAATGTATACAGACAAGAAAGGCACTCTGAGGTCGAGATCGTGTGAAAAGCTAAAGCGGTACGTATAATTAGAATTCTAACGCACTCCCCCCCCCCCATTTGTTATATTATTACGAATTTATGGTCGTGTCAACTAGTACATTAGCATTAAACCTGAAAGCCGCTAAACTCCTATAATCTGACCCAAACCGCCCTTCGGCCCTTTCAACAGACAATCGTTGCCATAGTTACATGGCGTAGAACACTGAAGCATGACGTCACGCACAAAAGAATTGGGGTTATATATTTAAATGGCCCGCCTCGCTGCCTAGTTGCCTAGCTGCGCATGCCGTTTCTTGGTCACGTTGTGATATGTACTGATATGGTGTAAAGAAGGCTAGCTCACAAGATTTGAAAAGGTTGTAATCGCTAAACATTTTACTTAGAACTTTGTATGCGAAAGTTAAACCAAAGAAGCAAGGAAACATATTAACGCCCAGCACATATGTATGTTAACTAGAATTTAAATTCAACTCGTAATAATAGTAGGCCTAATAGCTCGAGTTTTGCATGGCATTACACATTTTATTGGCCCTTTGTCAACCTGTGGAAGAGCTTCATTTTCTTTATCCGGCGTTCATTATTGGCGGGCAGCTACAACTTGATGTCGGGCCAATAAAATTGCCTAAGGTCCCGCTAACTCGTGCCATTGTTATATTGTCATTGGTCATGACAGCAGCGAAAATGCCTGAAGCGCACATGTGTGTACACTGGCAGGGTACAATCTGACCATTACCTGGAGAGTTTACCGGGACTGTGGCATAGCAATAGCTCTATCAGTTAGGAGACATGTAATACTTATATCATCTCATTACAAAGTATATTTTAATCATCAATACGAATTTACAAAGAAACATGTCAACGTGAGAAGGGGTGGGGCCGCATGAGGTAATCTCCTGATATGTCCACGATAAGGTGGATAGAACCACATTTTCCAGAGAAAACAGTTGTTTGAATGATCGAGGATGGAAGGTAGCCCTGCAGTCAATGGTCCGATGCCATAGGGACTGAGCTAGACGGGCTTCATAGTTACCGATCGCTTAACTTTGCCTGCCTGTGAACTCCCGAAAATCCTTCCTGGCCAAATATGTTATAATAACACGTTTAATTAATCAATATAAACATTCTCTCTGGTCACAATTTAAAAATAAACTAAACATAAGGGCAAAATACATTTGACCACGAGAAACCGCAACCGAAAATGGTGGGCATATTAACTAGTACAATAGGCTAACATTACATCTGAAGGCCGCTAAAATGTTGTATTCTGACCCGAACCGCCCTGCTGCCCATGCAATCGACAATCGTTGCCATAGCGACACTGTGCAGAACAATGAAACATGACGTCACGCACAAAAGAATTGTAGTTATAGTTTTAAATGGCCCGCTTCCATGACTAGTGGCCTAGTTGCACGTGCCATGTTTCTTGGCAACGATATATGGTATCAAAAAAGGCGACTGGCCAACTATATGTGGAAAGGCTTGCGACTTGCGGACAGTCAGTCCCAAAATGCTTTACTTTGGTCGTTGCATGCGGAAATTAAACCAAAGAAGCAGCGACAAGTCAACGCCTTAAATTTAAATTCAACTTGTTATAATAGTAATAGCGCGAGGTTTGCAGGACGTTAGGCATTTTATTGGCCCTTCATCAAGCTGTAGCAGCCCTTCATTTTCATTATTCGCCCTCGGCCTTGCGGCCTCGGGCCGATAATAAAAATTCGCGGGCGGCTACAGCTTGATGTCGGGCCAATAAAATTGCCTAACGCCTCGCAAACTCGCTCTATTGTCATATTAAAATATTTCATAAAACACTGGTGATGCACACCATACAGAAAATATTATCCCAACTAATTTATTATGCTTGCAATCTATATATCACGAAGTGTACGAGCAAAATATTAAAGCCATTTTAACGCAGTGATCCCCAGAAATCCAGCTTAGTCTAGCCGCCATGGCTTTAATAAACACCCCAGTGTACATGTATATATGGCCAGTGGCAGCGAGACTTACCACAGAGAACGACGGCGAGAGTCAGCAGACAGAGGAGTGATGTCACGCCCGCCATTGCTGCTGCCCGAGAGGAGGCTCAATCCGCGAAAGTCCGTCCGATGCCCCTGGAGGTATAACTGGCGAGTGCGCTATCTAGATCCAGGCTACCAAGCCAAGGTTCCGCCCGGATCGCTTTTACCCTGGATAGGTGACAAATCCCCGTATGTGTGTTCCAGATGCAAAGGCAGCGAGCGTCTTCGTTCCGCAAGCAACCGGCCATGGTTCGATATAAGCGTTTCCATTTGTTAGACAAGGACTTTGACTTTTTAGGGGCCTCCTTGACCTCTAAGGCGCTGGACAATGACCAGGGTCCGTTATCAATGAATTAAGGCCAATGATAGCAACTTTATTTCTGAAAACAAATCTCATTAGGCCAAATATAGATTTTGGTGTTTTGGAAATAAAGTTATAACATATTTCTGCATTGTGGCTATTGTTATCAAAGACTTCTTCTTTCCAGTAGCCTAATTCACAGAGATCGCAGGGGGTTCTTAAGATACACACATAATGTAATCTGGACATGTGTAAATCAACGGGTCATTTGGGTGAAATTCGTTAGAGGCTTTTATTCTTATCTTGGATGTTTTTTGTAAGTAAATGCATTTATGACAAATGACAGGTTGATTAATAAAAAGGTTATATAGTGCATGGGTGGTCTTGTAAAATATTGCAATTATTATGGATAACAAATGTACATCGACAATTATCACTAATGAAATATATACCTCTTCAGATAATGCCACTTGCACAGACACACATAACAAAGCAAATACAAACATCAACAACTATAGATCTATAATACAGCAAAAAACAGGAGCGCATAAATAAAGACAAATATACCATAAAACAAACACGGACAAAAATAATATAACATATGTGCATACAGATAATACAACAAATGTGGAAACAGATTATAGAACAAATATGCATAGAGATAGTACAATAAATGTAGAGATAAATAATATAACAATATAAAGATAGATAATGCAACAAATTTGCAAACAGATAATTCCACAAATGTGGAAATAGATAATACAACAAATGTTGAGATAGATAACACAACAAATGTCGATACATATAACACAACCAAGCGTGGATATACATAATACCACCAAATGTGGAGATATTTAATAAAACAAATGCACACACAGATAATACCATAAATGTGAAGATTGATAATACAATCAAATGTGAAGATTGATAATACATCCAAATGTCGATACAGATAATATAGTAAATATCGAGATAGATAACAGAACAACTATGATGATGGAAAACAAATGTGGAGATATATAATACTACAAATGTGGAGATTGATAATAAAACAAATATGGAGATAGATAATACAACACAATACTTATCATATCATCATATCATCATCATATCATATCATCATCATCATATACGTGCAAATATGTGGCCATAATGAACACAGAAATAGTCCAAATTTTTCTTTCACCAGGAAATAGAAGACATGACAAGACCAGACAAATCCGAAGGTCGGCATAATGAGAAGCAACAAACGCACAAACGATGCATTTTAAATGTAGCAACCCTTGTCGACTCCTTTTCAACCTCAGCTGTCAACAAGATATCGAATATCGATTTCAAGTTATTTCATTCTTCCGTATATCTTTAACATCGTGAGTAGCCTAAAATATAATGATTTCTTCCTATTTAGACGATAAAGATGTAGAGAATTCGAACGACCTACGGTGACCTATTGTTACTGCAACCACTCCCACGACACATTTGGGACCTTGTTCGTAGTTAAATTACGGATGTTTTTGGCTTGGAATACCACCTTCACAAGGTCACCATGACCTGCTGGTTGTGGCCTCACCAAGTAGCCCTCAGACACGTGATCAGATCACGTGTAAATATCTGGAGACATATAAGCTCAGATTCAGTCATCTAATGGGGGGTGGGGGGCTTGGTGGGGGGAAAAGGGGCAGGGGGGGGGAGGGGTCAGCAGGGTGTTGACAGGCGATGATCGGCCTGGAATCCCATCTCGGGAACAATGGACTAAATCCGGAGTTCTGGACGTCGACCATAGGCAGGGACTGGTCTGAATATATATTCCTGGGCCGACCTTCAACTGGGCAGCCCCAGATAGTTAGCCCCTCCCACTGCGAGGGGGTTACATAGTTACTATAAGTAGCAAAGGGCAAGGTCAAATACTGAATGAAAACAAACACCACCTGACTGCAGAGCTAGGGCCCTGGCGGTATAGCGCACAATGACCTGAACACTTAATCTGGATTTGTTACACTTCAAGAACGTCCTGGTTAAAGGAGCTTATCAGACATTTGTAGCACAAAGGGTCACTCACGCCTGAAGAAAAGCACCATTCAATTGTCCGTGACCTACTAACAATAGCCAGCGCCAAGTCCAAGGTCATGCGTATCCCAGCTGTGACCCACATGGCAGTGGCTCTGTGAGACACGGTAGGGTTTTACGCCTCGGGCCTATGCCTTTGGAGGGACAGCCACACAGAGAGACGGAAGTGAAGACTGTATGACGGAAGTGACTGGGTGTTGGCCTCCTATTGCAGAGGGCAGCAACCCATCGGCGTCAGTGCGCGCTGCTGACTCCGTTGAAAAGGGAGCTGAGGAAAAAAGAGCTGAAGAAAAGGAAGCTCGTTCCCTCTGGACACCATGAGCGTCACTGGAACCAGCCTATTTGTACTCGTCCTCGTGGCGATTTGCGGTAAGTAGACTCACTTGTACGATTCATTTGTCTTCGATATGAATAGTTTTCTCATCATCATATACGACTAACAACAAATATATGAATTATGACTTACAATATAGAGCTATTTATAGTCGGCCATTGTGGTGGGTATTTAATTATAAAAGGCACCACGGCCATGATTAGAAAAAGTATCACAGGTCACATTATACAGGTATAAAGGGCCCCACGGCCACGATAAAAAAAGTATCACATGTCACATTATACAGGTATTTTTTGTTATAAATGTATATATATATAAGTGTGACTTTGGTGAAAGGTGAAATATCCTTCCGGGGATTATCTTAAATTGAATTATGTATTATATACTGGCTTAAAGCAACGATAGTGTATAACCATACACTATCCTGGTTTATAGTGTGGAATGATGTGGACGTTGTAAAGTTATTCCCGTCCACAAAAGCCTAATATGTTTGGCCCAGAACCAGAAAATGGCTGCCATTCCTCATCGACCTGTGTTTTTTTATTTCTCAGTGGCTGATACTGTTCATCACCACCACAATTACTATGGCGGAGCAAAGTCGGTGACGTCACGTGACCATGACGACCATGACATGCCGCACGTGGAGCATCACAAAGCCGCTGGTCACCATGACGACCACGGCGACAGAAGCTATATGTTTCAGCTTTCCGGGTCCTTGGGCGCTTATGAATACCTGTGAATACTGTTTTATTTACTACTGCGTTAAGAAACAACATTTTATATGCCTTGGCTAATAATATAATTGCTACCTGCTGGCTTTCTGAATGATTTGGCAATAGAAACCAATAATATAAAATTCAATTTATAGAGGGTTGTAAAACCTGAACCACCCTCGTAAGCGTGATACGAATTTTTTTCTTGTTTCATTTGACGAAGTGTAAAATATGTCTTCCCGCATTTGAAGGTATTTCATTAATCGTATGAAATTGAAAATACAAATTCAAATGCATTTCTTTGTGGCATAATAAGTCTGCCACCTGTTAATCTGTGACCCATGATCATGATAATGGTTATTGTGTACGGTATTGTGATTGTGATGACCAAGGTGTGTGTGGGTGTCTCTACAGGGATGCCAACGACGCAATGCAGGGCTTCAACCCGGATTTCGTCAAGAAAGGTGAAATAGTCGTAACAGATTTACCCTAATATTGCGTGCGTGACTGAATCGTTGCCAATTCGACTTTATCCTACAGAAAACAGTCGCTGCAACGAGGAATTGGTGGCAACATTTGCCATTTGTGTTCAGCATAAATTAAAGTGTTTTCACCCAAAAAGCGCCCTGGCTGACTTCACAATTTTGGTGACGTCAACAAATGTGCTGACTCGAATGCGAAAGTTAATGGTTGATGAGAAAGTGGCGGGCTTCTTTAGACTCGTTACGGATGTTCTAACATTCCTCGCGACACCCTTTGCACGCGTGGAACCCGTCCCGACAAATGTGTCGTAATTGCAGCTTTAATATAAATACCTATAAAGGCGAAGATAGAATGCCAGTCGCCCGCTTCTGAGCGGAACTGCTTGAAAAATATGACCGACTTCATTATTGTTCCTTGTAGTTTGTGAGAAAGCTGGAAAGAGATGCCACTGGACGTTAGACACTCTGACAAACTGCTGGAGGACTTCTGGTGGCACACATCTGCCCGGTCCAGGTGAGGCTCAAGGTCATCCCACATAGGTAACAGTAACCCAAGGTCATCACACATAGATAACAGTAACTCAAGGTCATCCCACATAGGTAACAATACTTGCATTTCAGGAAGATCAACTTAAGATAAAGAATAATAATGAATTTTGTTAGTTCAATTTAAAAATCATGAGATACTTTCTTTATTTTTGTTTAACCGCAGCCCGCGACAAACAAGTTTCACAGTAGAGGCAAGCGATTAATAATCACTTAAGGTAACATGCGGGATCACCGTGGCGCCACCTAACGAATGGGATTTATATGCGGCCGTTTTTCGACTTTTCGAGCATTTTTTCGCTACGAAATCTAAAGATTAATACAATGTACATAACAGGACATAATATAAACTAAAAATATCAATACTTTGGCCAATTTTTTTTTCACGTTTTTTGTATGCCGTACATTCCGTAAGTGACAATGTAAGTGGCAGTTTCCATGGGGGGTTCAGGTGGGACGGTTCAAGCTCACATTGCAAAACAACTAGCCTGAAAACATATCAATATTATTGTATTAGTCTTCTAAGTACATAACAAAGTACGCCTTGTGCAAATATCAGGATGTCTTACCGTCTTGTTTTGTTTTTACAATAAAAAATACGTGAAAATATCTGAAACTCTCATAGGCCGCCATGTTAAATTGTAATAGGGGGGTGGGGTGCTTCCACCTTACTTTTTGGAAAAAGTAGCCTGAAAACAATAAGCATATATAAAAATGTATCTGGTGAAAAATTCACAATCTTTTACCTACGTTTTGAAATGTAGCATACTACCTTAATGGTGCGCTGGTAATTCCTTCTGATATACGCCTCGCTTGGTGCGATTCTGTACCTTGCTAGCTACTTGACTGGAAGTGATTGTTGGTCACTGATATGATTTCCCGTCTGGTCACGTGACACTCTCACAGGGCTGATGGACGGTTGGTACGACGGCTGCGTCGGTCTCTACGCCAATGAAATTCGTCGTAACACCTTTAACTTCACCGAGGCCTACACTCGGCCCATCAAGTCCGTCCTACGCTTCAGGGGAGGCCGCGGGCCGACCACCAACCTGAAGGGACTGCGGATAGGTAAGTAGATAGGTAAGGTAGATAGGTAGATAGGTAAGTACTGGTTAGCGCACTAGACCGCAGATCAATAGGTCCTGGGTTCGAATCCGGGCTCGGGCACCTAATCTGGGGCATGTTTCATTCCTTCATCCTTCATCGTCTCGTGAGGTTCCTTGGCCCAATTTAGCTTGTATGTGCACAAAAGTGGCCTAAAACACCAACATTCCATTCCACCCTCCCTCTATAAAAACCAACCTGGAGAGACTGCGGACAGGTGGCTGGTGGCCCCCTCCCTCTATAACCACCGACCGGCAGGGACTGCAGATAGATGGGGTGTGCCAGCCCCACCTCCGGCTCTATAACCACAAACCTAAAGAGACTGCGGGTAGGTGGGCAGTGCCCCCTCTACAACCACCTACCAGCAGGGACTGTGGATATGTGGGTAGTGTCCCCTCTATAACCACCAACCTGAAGGGACTGCGGATCATGCCCCATCCCTCTATAACCACCCACTTGAAGAGACCCCGTATATGTGGGTAGTGCCCTCCTATATAGCCACCGATCTGAAAGACCTGCCAGTCGGTGAGTACTGACGCCCCTCTTTTAGCACCAACCTGCATGGACTGCGGATAGGTGAGTAGTGACGGCCCCCTCTATAACCACCAACCTGAAGGCACCGCGGATAGGTGAGTAGTGACGGCCCCCTCTATAACCACCAACCTGAAGGCACCGCGGATAGGTGAGTAGTGACGGCCCCCTCTATAACCACCAACCTGCATGGACTGCGGATAGGTGAGTATTGACGGCCCCCTCTATAACCACCAACCTGCATGGACTGCGGATAGGTGAGTAGTGACGGCCCCCTCTATAACCACCAACCTAAAGGCACCGCGGATAGGTGAGTAGTGACGGCCCCCTCTATAACCACCCACCTGAAGGCACCGCGGATAGGTGAGTAGTGACGGCCCCCTCTATAACCACCCACTTGAACAGACTGCGTAAAGATCATTAGTGCTCCTCAACCCTCTATAACCACCAACCTGAAGGGTCTGCGGATAGGTGGGTAGTGCCCCTTCCCTCTATAACCACCAACCTGTAGGGACCGTGGATAGGTGAGTAGTGCCCCTCCCCTCTATAACCACCAACCTGTAGGGACCGTGGATAGGTGTGTACCGGCCCATCTCTATAACCATCAACCTACAGAGACTGCGGATACTTGGGTAATGACACCCCCCTCACTCTCTATAACCACCAGCCCCAAAGATTGCACCCCACCGCCAACTTTAGTCATTAGTCAATAGCAATTAACGTTAATTGATATAATGCCATTACAGCCTACACCAGTCACCACATATAATTAGTAACAGCGACCACTTTAATGCACAACTTACGGGTGTTTACAGTACTAGACACTTATGCACCCCCCCCCCCCCTCCCCCTTCCTCTCACTGCAGGGTTCGGTGACGGGTGGACCCTCAGTCCAGAGTGTCTGGCCAAGCAGATGAACTTCCGCGGTAACCAGCCAGGCGACTTCGAGCCTCGTTTTTATAGCGACATACCCGCCATGCTCCATGCGCTCGAACTGGGCGAGGTAAGCATCACGGGTAAGGGTCACGTGTCAGGCGCTGGGAATACGAGCCGCGGTGGCGGGGTAGCGGTGTGCGTATTTGGAAGTGTCTCGAAATTTTATCCCAACCCTGATTGCCCTTGACCTTTGCTCTGGCAGTTTTCTCCTCCACAATATACGCTGCATTGAATGACCATGACCTTGACCTTGTCTGTTTGTTTTTTCTTCCCAAGATGCACTCCATCCTGGTCGACCATGACCTTGACCTTGTCTCTCTTTTTTATTCTCAAGGTGCAAGCTATCCTGGTCGACAATGACCTTGACCTTGTCTCTCTTTTTTTATTCTCAAGGTGCAAGCTATCCTGGCCGACCATGACCTTGACCTTGTCTCTTTTGTTTTTTCTTCCGAAGGTGCACGCTGCAATGGTCGATCATGACCTTGAGCATCACACAGAAGAAGAACAGAAGCAGTTCAGTGAACCCTTTTCCTGCGTCGAGGAAGGCAAGTATTACAGGAGGTATCGCAGTTAATAACGACCTGACACTAAGAGATGGCAGTAAATATATCGCCAGTAGTGTAAGCCATGATGTCAGCACTGGTGCCAGGGAAATAGTGACGGTTGAATTAAAAGACACAGAAAACAGGAATCACTAAAGATGACCTAATAGATTACGGTAGAGGTCGCACAATCAACATTAAATGTGACACCATCGCGGACACTGAAAGCGTCATATTAGGTGACATTAATCCATAGTAGTAATTGCTGTAATATGAAGGGTTACAGTACAAGTGACTGTTACCTGAAGGGTGACAAGTAATATTGTAACATCATTGGGGAAATTAACTAGGCTCATTTGAGCTCCACTGCACTGAAGAGAATGGCAATTTCTTCAATTTCGCCACTTTGCTGCGTGTTCGGTGCTAAAGTGACAGAAATGGTAACCTACCTTCTAATCTATTATAGTATTGCACAAATTTACTTGTCATAAACGATCTTAAATGTTAATCGTACAATCTCGTCGCCCAAACCTTTAATATCTTCCCCTGAGCGACTGAAACTAACACCATGTATGACTAACACCATGTATGACGTTTGATTTGAGTGCTACCTACTGTCGTTTGTTACTAGGAAGCGCAGTTATGGTTAGATACGGAAGCGACGTCACCAAATGGTGGAATAAGGCTGTAGACGACATGAAACACAGCGGCGAATATGATGAATTCTGCACGCATGCGCAGGCGTTGCATGGTGAGTAGATGTTTCTGTCATCTTGTCCCTATCACCATGTTGTATCATTATGGAAGAAATGGATAATATCAAACAATCTACATAATATTAAACACTCCACGTCAATTGTTAACCCAATATACTTCAATGGTTCAGATGGTTCAGCTTTAGTTAATTCGTATTTGGTTAGTTTATTTTTGGCTGCATTAGGCCTACTCTATCGTTGTGTGTCTGGTTTATGAGCGTGAAATTAAGTTTATTAGCATTTAATTAGGTCTACGCTTTGCACGATTTGATATTTGATATCATTGAAGATGTGGGGCTTGAGTGGTAGTTACGAAAGAAAGCTCTGAACAATAATCTATTGTGCGTAGGTTATCGAATTCACATCTATTGAGTTGACCAGTCTAACGCGGGTTTACGGTCTCGTCATAATGTCCCCCAAACATTGTACCCCAGTGATTAAATCCATTCGTGTCGTCAGGTAACCACGGACACGTGCATTGTCTGGACACGGGGCACGAATAATGACGTCAGGACAAGCTCACCTACATGGCAACACCAGAACAGCACCCTGACAACACCCTGACAACAACCTGACGACCCCCAGGACACCACCCTGGAAACAGCCTGACAACAACCTTGCAACAACCTGATAACACCCCGGCAACTCCCTGACAACACCCTGACAACAACCTGACGACACCCAGGACACCACCCTGGAAACAGCCTGACAACAACCTTGCAACAACCTGATAACACCCCGGCAACTCCCTGACAACACCCGGACAACATCCTGGTACACCTGGTACTTGTCACGTTGTAATACACAATAAAGATCTCTGTGACAATCTATCACAAGTTTCATTTAGTCTTCTACTATATCCTTTGATGCCATCAATAACCGATAACACGATGGACATTATCCATAGAAATCGACCAACGATCACATTATCAAGCTAGCTCTGTATTCTATTCAACGTAGATAGTTTAGCCGGCTACTGGGCTTAGTCGGCTAAAATTGTCATCATATGCATGGTAACTTTAGCCCACTAAGCCCCGTAGTGTGCTAAAGTGCGTTCGTGAAATCAGCCACTGGTACTCTGACCAGAGTGGCATGTACCCGGGGTTGTATCAAGCTAGTATCCCATAGACTAGTTCAACAAATTAAACGCGGTCAGCTCCCATCCGGGATATGTCATGCACCTACGACTCCGTGGTTTCTTAGTATGGCTAGACTACCCACAGGCATATAGGCGGTTCGTCTTAATTAAAGTTGCATATCGAGCTCTTTCCCGCCAAAACTAAGCACTGGCAAAATTTATATCAAAAAGCGCAGAAAACTCGATTGTTTTAGTTTATAAATTCCGAAACCTGATAAACATCGTCGTTTCGGCTGTGATGTGGCAAACGTGTCTATTCCGGGACACCATAGAACTCGGCACTGCTACTTATAACAACGCATCGCTAAGGTCACAAACTGATGACGTTCACCACTAAAATGAAAACTTGTCGTAAATTGATATTACGGTCAAGCCTAAGAGACTCCATTTGGCAGTCTGGCATGCGTGGAATATAGACAAAAGAAATCTTGAATGGTTCAGGGACTTATTGTTATTTGGATTTTTACCTCTTCATTTCGGGCGGGAAAGAGCTCGATATGCAACTTTAAGTAATAATCAGTAAAAGAAACCGAAAACACGTCAACGCTAAGTTTCTTAACCTATTAAACATAGGCATGTCAGAGGATGTGGGGATGTGGGGAGCATCATGTTGCGGGCACGGCTTAAAATGCTAAACGTCGCAATTTGTTCTGTGATTAGGCCCATCAGTAGGCTACACCGTCTACTTGTAAACAAGCTATTTACAGGATTTGTCTCGCCGGAATAAAATAATATTAAATCTAAAGCCTGAAGTATTACGATAATGATTATCGATGCCTTTTTCAAAAGTGCACGAAATGACGCGAAAACACCTATATCTGGTTGGAGATACGTTTTATTCGACCCCACACGTACAAGGATGAGACAGCGTTGCTATATATATAGCTGACCTAGGTGCGATACCGTCTGGGTCTGGTCGACGTCTAGACAGTGGAGACAGTGGACAAAGATCCACAGGCTATAAATAGCTGTGTCGATTTCAAACGATGAAACGTCGTCAACGATGGCATCCTAAACCATCTAGACTACATGCGGCCTACGGCCTTGAAGACAAAACAAAACTACGGCTACTCTAGATATATAAACAAAAAATTATTCAGCACCACAATATCAGTTGGTGATCCTGATATGATAATAATGCTTGGTTACAGATATGAAGCCTGCCATGAGGTATCTGCCGTCACACTCGGTAGTATGCTGGAAGTGACGTCATCATGGGGGCTGTGTGACGTCATCATGGGGGGCTGTGTGACGTCATCATGGCGGGGGGGGGGGCTTGTGACGTCAGGCACTAGTCATCCAGACACCACAGGTTGCCGTGTACTCCTGAAGAATGAGTTCATATCGAGTGTTTACTTTGTGTTCTGGCGAGAAACACTAAATAATAATACATATGGCAAAAATAATTTATAGTTAGTATGCGCATACAAATCTCTGCATCAATTGTAGATCTATTTGGGTGCAGTTTAATCAGCATATTGCTGGGAGCGTAGATACCCGACCCACCCCCCCCCCCCCCCCTTCCTACCCGCTTGATTCACGACTGTCCTATGTGTTCATACTTTAAGTTTACAGGGCAAACTTGGATGCCGGTGGTTTATTGTGGCATGAGATGGTGACACTGTAAGTGACCATTTCCCCTATCGACCCGCTGTTTACTTTAAACCTGATTTCGCCAACTGTGTATATATCGACCCGCTGTTTACTTTAAACCACTGTTCCCCCCACCGTGTATCCATTGGACCCGCTATTTACGCTAAACCACTATTTCCACGCACCGTGTATCTATCGACCCGTTGTTTACTTTAAACCACTGTTTCCACCCACAGTGTATCGGTCGACCCGCTGTATACTTTAACTACTGTTTCCACCCATCGTGTATCTATCGACCCGTTGTTTACTTCAAACCACTGTTTCCACCCACCGTGTGTCTATCGACCCGCTGTTTACTTTAAACCACTGTTTCCACCCACCGTGTGTCTATCGACCCGCTGTTTACTTTAAACCCCTGTTTCCACCCACCGTGTATCTATCGACCCGCTGTTTACTTTAAACCACTGTTTCCACCCACCGTGTATCTATCGACCCGCTGTTTACTTTAAACCACTGTTTCCACCTATCGTGTATCTATCGACCCGCTGTTTACTTTAAACCACTGTTTCCACCCACCGTGTGTCTATCGACCCGCTGTTTACTTTAAACCACTGTTTCCACCCACAGTGTATCGGTCCACCCGCTGTATACTTTAACTACTGTTTCCACCCATCGTGTATCTATCGACCCGCTGTTTACTTCAAACCACTGTTTCCACCCACCGTGTGTCTATCGACCCGCTGTTTACTTTAAACCACTGTTTCCACCCACCGTGTGTCTATCGACCCGCTGTTTACTTTAAACCCCTGTTTCCACCCACCGTGTATCTATCGACCCGCTGTTTACTTTAAACCACTGTTTCCACCCACCGTGTATCTATCGACCCGCTGTTTACTTTAAACCACTGTTTCCACCTATCGTGTATCTATCGACCCGCTGTTTACTTTAAACCACTGTTTCCACCCACCGTGTGTCCATCGACCCGCTGTTTACTTTAAACCACTGCTTCCTCATCCACCGTGTGTCAATCGACCGGCTGTTTACTTTAAACCACTGCTTCCACCCACCGTGTGTCTATCGACCCGTTGTTTACTTTAAACCACTGTTTCCACCCACCGTGTGTCTATCGACCCGCTGTTTACTTTAAACCACTGCTACCACCCACAGTGTGTCTATCGACCCGTTGTTTACTTTAAACCACTGTTTCCACCCATCGTGTGTCTATCGACCCGTTGTTTACTTTAAACCACTGTTTCCACCCACCGTGTGTCTATCGACCCGTTGTTTACTTTAAACCACTGTTTCCACCCATCGTGTGTCTATCGACCCGCTGTTTACTTTAAACCACTGCTACCACCCACAGTGTGTCTATCGACCCGTTGTTTACTTTAAACCACTGTTTCCACCCATCGTGTGTCTATCGACCCGCTGTTTACTTTAAACCACTGTTTCCACCCACCGTGTGTCTATCGACCGGCTGTTTACTTTAAACCACTGTTTCCACCCACCGTGTATCTATCGACCCGCTGTTTACTTTAAACCACTGTTTCCACCCATCGTGTGTCTATCGACCCGTTGTTTACTTTAAACCACTGTTTCCACCCACCGTGTATCTATCGACCCGCTGTTTACTTTAAACCACTGTTTCCACCCATCGTGTGTCTATCGACCCGTTGTTTACTTTAAACCACTGTTTCCACCCATCGTGTGTCTATCGACCCGTTGTTTACTTTAAACCACTGTTTCCACCCACCGTGTGTCTATCGACCGGCTGTTTACTTTAAACCACTGTTTCCACCCACCGTGTATCTATCGACCCGCTGTTTACTTTAAACCACTGTTTCCACCCATCGTGTGTCTATCGACCCGTTGTTTACTTTAAACCACTGTTTCCACCCACCGTGTGTCTATCGACCCGCTGTTTACTTTAAACCACTGTTTCCACCCACCGTGTGTCTATCGACCCACTGTTTACTTCAAACCACTGTTTCTACCCATCGTGTGTCTAATCGACCCGCTGTTTACTTGAAACCACTGTTTCCACCCACCGTGTGTCTATCGACCGGCTGTTTACTTAAAACCACTGCTACCACCCACCGTGTGTCTAATCGATCCGCTGTTTACTTTAACTACTGTTTCCACCCACCATGTGTCTAATCGACCCGCTGTTTACTTGAAACCACTGTTTCCACCCACCGTGTGTCTATCGACCGGCTGTTTACTTAAAACCACTGCTACCACCCACCGTGTGTCTAATCGATCCGCTGTTTACTTTAACTACTGTTTCCACCCACCATGTGTCTATCGACCCGCTGTTTACTTTAAACTACTGTTTTCACCCACCGTGTGTCTATCGACCCGCTGTTTACTTTAAACTACTGTTTCCACCCACCGTGTATCTATCGACCCGTTGTTTACTTTAAGCCACTGTTTCCACCCACCGTGTTTCTATCGACCCGCTGTTTACTTTAACTACTGTTTCCACCCACCGTGTGTCTATCGACCCGCTGTTTACTTTAACTACTGCTTCCTCATCCACCGTGTATCTATCGACCCGCTGTTTACTTTAACTACTGCTTCCTCATCCACCGTGTGTCTATCGACCCGCTGTTTACTTTAAACCACTGTTTCCACCCACAGTGTATCGGTCCACCCGCTGTTTACTTTAACTACTGTTTCCACCCATCGCGTATCTATCGACCCGCTGTTTATTTTAACCACTGTTTCCACCCACCGTGTGTCTAATCGATCCGCTGTTTACTTTGAACCACTGTTTCCACCCACCGTGTGTCTAATCGACCCGCTGTTTACTTTAAACTACTGCTTCCTCATCCACCGTGTGTCTATCGACCGGCTGTTTACTTTAAACTACTGCTTCCACCCACCGTGTGTCTAATCGATCCGCTGTTTACTTTAAACCACTGTTTCCACACACCGTGTATCTGTCGACCCGCTGTTTACTTTAACTACTGTTTCCACCCACCGTGTGTCTATCGACCCGCTGTTTACTTTAACTACTGTTTCCACCCACCGTGTGTCTATCGACCCGCTGTTTACTTTAACTACTGCTTCCTCATCCACCGTGTATCTATCGACCCGCTGTTTACTTTAACTACTGCTTCCTCATCCACCGTGTGTCTATCGACCCGCTGTTTACTTTAAACCACTGTTTCCACCCACAGTGTATCGGTCCACCCGCTGTTTACTTTAACTACTGTTTCCACCCATCGCGTATCTATCGACCCGCTGTTTATTTTAACCACTGTTTCCACCCACCGTGTGTCTAATCGATCCGCTGTTTACTTTGAACCACTGTTTCCACCCACCGTGTGTCTAATCGACCCGCTGTTTACTTTAAACTACTGCTTCCTCATCCACCGTGTGTCTATCGACCGGCTGTTTACTTTAAACTACTGCTTCCACCCACCGTGTGTCTAATCGATCCGCTGTTTACTTTAAACCACTGTTTCCACCCACCGTGTGTCTAATCGATCCGCTGTTTACTTTAACTACTGCTTCCACCCACCGTGTATCTGTCGACCCGCTGTTTAATTTAAACCACTTTAACTACTGTTTCCACCCATCGTGTATCTATCGACCCGCTGTTTATTTTAACCACTGTTTCCACTGCTACCACCCACCGTGTGTCTAATCGACCCGCTGTTTACTTTAAACTACTGCTTCCTCATCCACCGTGTGTCTATCGACCGGCTGTTTACTTTAAACTACTGCTTCCACCCACCGTGTGTCTAATCGATCCGCTGTTTACTTTAACCACTGCTACCACCCACCGTGTATCTATCGACCCGCTGTTTATTTTAACCACTGTTTCCACCCACCGTGTGTCTATCGACCCGCTGTTTACTTTAAACTACTGTTTTCACCCACCGTGTATCTGTCGACCCGCTGTTTACTTGAAACCACTGTTTCCACCCACCGTGTGTCTAATCGACCCGCTGTTTACTTGAAACCACTGTTTCCACCCACCGTGTGTCTAATCGACCCGCTGTTTACTTTAACCACTGTTTCCACCCACCGTGTGTCTATCGACCCGCTGTTTACTTTAACCACTGTTTCCACTCACCGTGTGTCTAATCGACCCGCTGTTTACTTGAAACCACTGTTTCCACCCACCGTGTGTCTAATCGACCCGCTGTTTACTTTAACCACTGTTTCCACCCACCGTGTGTCTATCGACCCGCTGTTTACTTTAAACTACTGTTTTCACCCACCGTGTATCTGTCGACCCGCTGTTTACTTGAAACCACTGTTTCCACCCACCGTGTGTCTAATCGACCCGCTGTTTACTTTAACCACTGTTTCCACTCACCGTGTGTCTAATCGACCCGCTGCTTACTTTAAACCACTGTTTCCACCCACCGTGTGTCTAATCGACCCGCTGCTTACTTTAACCACTGTTTCCACTCACCGTGTGTCTAATCGACCCGCTGTTTAATTTAAACCACTGTTTCCACCCACAGTGTATCGGTCCACCCGCTGTTTACTTTAACCACTGTTTTCACCCACCGTGCGTCTCCTTTGCCTTGTTGCATAAATCACGGTAAGCGCCATTTTCACGCATGCGCCCGAATGCTTCGTTCCACCATGGGACGATGCCGTCTCCAAGTCTCGCCATCATAGAGGCTCCTGAGTGGGACAAACAAGAGGGGTGTCACAGAAGCCACATACACATTACCTATTCCCATATTACATGTACCTTGATCCAGATTTACATGGCATATTTTCCTTGATCCAGATTGACATGGCATATTATTTCTTGGCCTAGATTTACATGGCATATTCCTTTTGATCGAGATTTACATGGCATATTCTTCTTGATCCAGATTCATGTTTCTTGATCCAGATTCACATTGCATATCCTTCTCTTACCTTGATCACACAATCCCCTCTTACCTTGATCCCGATTTCTTATCGAATATTTTCTCGTATCATGTTCCAGATTCACATTAGTTTACCCCTGTGGTACTTGATCTAGATTCACTCTAGTTTTCCCCTGTCGTACTTGACCCAGATTCACATTAGCTTTCCCCTGTCGTACTTGATCCAGATTCACATTAGTTTTCCGATGTCGTACTTGACCCAGATTCACATCAGTTTTTCCCTGTCGTACTTGACCCAGATTCACATTAGTTTTCTCCTGTCGTACTTGACCCAGATTCACATTAGTTTTCCGATGTCGTACTTGACCCAGATTCACATCAGTTTTCCCCTGTCGTACTTGACCCAGATTCACATTAGTTTTCCGATGTCGTACTTGACCCAGATTCACATAAGTTTTCCCCTGTCGTACTTGACCCAGATTCACATTAGTTTTCCGATGTCGTACTTGACCCAGATTCACATCAGTTTTCTTCTGTCGTACTTGATCCAGATTCGCACCAGTTTTCCCCTGTCGTACTGGATCCAGCTTCACATTTAGTGTGCTCCTGATATAGTATTATTCATGTTTCTTGATCCAGATTCATGTTTCTTGATCCAGATTCACATTGCATATCCTTCTCTTACCTTGATCCCTATTCACATCACACAATCCCCTCTTACCTTGATCCCGATTTCTTATCGAATATTTTCTCGTATCATGTTCCAGATTCACATTAGTTTACCCCTGTGGTACTTGATCTAGATTCACATTAGTTTTCCCGTCGTACTTGACCTCGATTCACATTAGTTTTCCCTGCCGTACTTGACCCAGATTCACATTAGCTTTCCCCTATCGTACTTGATTCAGATTCACATTAGTTTTCCGATGTCGTACTTGACCCAGATTCACATCAGTTTTTCCCTGTCGTACTTGACCCAGATTCACATCAGTTTTCCCCTGTCGTACTTGACCCAGATTCACATTAGTTTTCCGCTGTCGTACTTGACCCAGATTCACATCAGCTTTCCCCTGTCGTACTTGACCCAGATTCACATCAGTTTTCCCCTGTCGTACTTGACCCAGATTCACATTAGTTTTCCCCTGTCGTACTTGACCCAGATTCACATTAGCTTTCCCCTATCGTACGTGAACCAGATTCACATCAGTTTCCTCTGTCGTACTTGACCCAGATTCACATCAGTTTTCCCCTGTCGTACTTGACCCAGATTCACATTAGTATTCCCCTGTCGCAATTGACCCAGATTCACATTAGTTTTCTGATGTCGTACTTGACCCAGATTCACATCAGTTTTCCCCTGTCGTACTTGACCCAGATTCACATTAGTTTTCCGATGTCGTACTTGACCCAGATTCACATCAGTTTTCCCCTGTCGTACTTGATCCAGATTAGCACCAGTTTTCCCCTGTCGTACTGGATCCAGCTTCACATTTAGTGTGCTCCTGTATCAATCTAGATCCACCTTCGCTCGAGGGGCCGGCCCGGTAGCTCAGTGGGTTAGAGCGTTCGCCTTGAGTGTTCTGGCCACCTGAGAGCCATAACGTTTTTGGAACGTTTCTAAAACGGTTATAACGTAATCATAACGATTTAAAACGTTAAAAAAACGTTATGTGTTTGCTGGGTTACGGCAGGTGGATCGGGCCCAGCTATGTCTGTGTGGTCGCTGGATAAAGATCCCATGTCCTTCTTCGCAAAGAGTAGGGGGTTACTCCCGGGTACATGGCTTCACTCTCCCTTCTTTCTCCCATTGACGCGATATGACCAAAAGTGGTTAAAGCGTCCTGAATATACAACCAACCCGACTCGCACGATCCAGATGGCTCACCCACCTGCCTTGGTGCACTTAAAGAAGTGACTGCCGCGCGCCATGTTGAGTCTCTGGAGCTGAACTTCTGTGAAGGCGTCCACCGTCAGGATCACGTCCACCTGGAACAGGGAGGGGGGATTGGGGGAGTGGGGGAGGGGTAGGGCCGGTTTCACCCACCACGCCAAAGTCTCAGGCTTCTGTCACTGTCATCGTCATCGTATTTATTTATTTATTTATTATTTATTTATTATTCATTTTTTATTGGTGTACCGAATCGTAAACAATCGCACACACCAATAACATGATGTTGCGTAGAGGTTCATATGGAAGCTTCAAAAGTGTTGACGGCTAATAACCCGAAGTATACAAATAAGATATCCCATGTACCCTTTGTAGTCCCATTGTATTAAGAGTAACATTAAAATATTATTCCGCAGTTGTATTGCACAAGAATATTCGAGCTCCCGTCACGTCACCGGCGCCACTGCCTGACCCACCTTGCCCGTCACGTCACCGGCGCCACTGCCTGACCCACCTCGCCCGTCACGTCACCGGCGCCACTGCCTGACCCACCTCGCCCGTCACGTCACCGGCGCCACTGCCTGACCCACCTCGCCCGTCACGAGTGCCACTATCTCACCCACCTTGCCCGTCACGAGTGCCACTATCTCACCCACCTTGCCCGTCACGAGTGCCACTGCCTGACCCACCTTGCCCGTCACGAGTGCCACTGCCTGACCCACCTTGCCCGTCACGAGTGCCACTGCCTGACCCACCTTGCCCGTCACGAGTGCCACTGCCTGACCCACCTTGCCCGTCACGAGTGCCACTGCCTGACCCACCTTGCCCGTCACGAGTGTCACTATCTGACCCACCTTGCCCGTCACGAGTGCCACTATCTAACCCACCTTGCCCGTCACGAGTGTCAGTATCTTATCCACCTCGCCCGTCACCAGTGTCACTATCTAACCCACCTTTTCCGTCACGAGTGCCACTATCTGACCCACCTTTTCCGTCACGAGTGCCACTATCTGACCCACCTTTTCCGTCACGAGTGCCACTATCTGACCAACCTTGTCCGTCACGAGTGCCACTATCTGACCCACCTCGCCCGTCACGAGTGCCACTATCTGACCCACCTTTTCCGTCACGAGTGCCACTATCTGACCATCCTTGTCCGTCACGAGTGCCAGTATCTGACCCAGCTCGCTCGTCACGAGTGCCACTATCTTACCCACCTCGCCTGTCACGAGTGCCACTATCTGACCCACCTTGCCCGTCACGAGTGCCACTATCTGACCAACCTTGCCCGTCACGAGTGCCACTATCTCACCCACCTTGCCCGTCACGAGTGCCACTGCCTGACCCACCTTGCCCGTCACGAGTGCCACTGCCTGACCCACCTTGCCCGTCACGAGTGCCACTGCCTGACCCACCTTGCCCGTCACGAGTGCCACTGCCTGACCCACCTTGCCCGTCACGAGTGCCACTGCCTGACCCACCTTGCCCGTCACGAGTGTCACTATCTGACCCACCTTGCCCGTCACGAGTGCCACTATCTAACCCACCTTGCCCGTCACGAGTGTCAGTATCTTATCCACCTCGCCCGTCACCAGTGTCACTATCTAACCCACCTTTTCCGTCACGAGTGCCACTATCTGACCCACCTTTTCCGTCACGAGTGCCACTATCTGACCCACCTTTTCCGTCACGAGTGCCACTATCTGACCAACCTTGTCCGTCACGAGTGCCACTATCTGACCCACCTCGCCCGTCACGAGTGCCACTATCTGACCCACCTTTTCCGTCACGAGTGCCACTATCTGACCATCCTTGTCCGTCACGAGTGCCAGTATCTGACCCAGCTCGCTCGTTACGAGTGCCACTATCTTACCCACCTCGCCTGTCACGAGTGCCACTATCTGACCCACCTTGCCCGTCACGAGTGCCACTATCTGACCAACCTTGCCCGTCACGAGTGCCACTATCTGACCCACCTCGCCCGTTACCAGAGCCACCACCATGTCCTGGTGGGTGTCGTACATGCGATGGGTGTAACTGCCCGGGTAGCTGCCCTCTATCTCCAGTTGTCGCGCTAAGCAGGACCGGCCGACTGCCCATCCGTCCACGAATCCTGCACGAAACCCACAACAATAGGAGCAGTGTAAATAACACAAGGAGCATTATAAACAAAACCAGGAGCAGTGTAAACAACACCAGGATCAGTGTAAGCAACACCAGGAACAGTGTAAACAACACCAGGAGCGGTGTAAACAATAACAGGAGCAGTGTAAACAATAACTGGATCATTGTACACAATAACTAGAGCATTGTAAACAACACCAGGAGCAGTGTAAACAATAACTGGAGCACTGTAAACAACACCAGGAGGAGTGTAAACAACACCAGGAGCATTGTAAACAACACACGAGCAGTGCAAACAATACCATGAGCCCGTGTAAACAACACCAGGAGCATAGTAAACAACACCAGAAGCAGTGCAAACAACACCAGGAGCAGTGTAAACAACACCAGGAGCAGTGTAAGCAATACCAGGAACAGTGTAAATAATAACCGGAGCATTGTAAACAACACTAGGAGCACTATAAACAAGAACAGGAGCATTGTAAACAAGAACAGGAGCATTGTAAACAATAACAGGAGCATTGTAAACGATTACTGGAGCATGGTAAACAATAACTGGAGCAGTATAAACAATAACCAGGGCATTGTTAAAAACACCTGAAACATTGTAAACAAGAACTGGAGCAGTGTAAACAATAACTGGTGCATTGTAAACAATAACTGGAACATTGTAAACAACACCAGGAGCAGTGTAAACAATACCAGGATCAGTGTAGACAACAGGAACAGTGTAAACAATAACCGGAGCATTGTAAACAACACCCGGAGCATTGTAAACAATAACTGGAGCATTGTAAACAGGCGTGGACAGTGACCTACCGATGGTCATTCCAGTAAGGTTGGCCTGGGTCAGCACTGGGGCCTCCTTCGCCCGGTAGTACAGAGCGGCACGGAAGTCCTTGGTGAATGGCAGACTGAAGTTGAAGGAGTTCATTCTCTCCGGTGTCGGGAAGAGGCCGACACATCCATCATACCAGCCCGCCATGAGGCCTTCAGGGGGAGGGGGGTGGCGCGGTGGAAGGGTACCGGGAGGGCGGGGGTGGGGTGGGGGGGTTAGAAGGTGAGTAGGCGTGCGTGTAACGATATAGTTAAAACTGCATCGTAGTCCAGATATTTGATTACACACAGTGAATTCACATATAAATGGAAATAAGAAATTTATGCTCATCAGTCCAGTCCAGTTTTTTGTGCCAGAATGCATGACAAAATAAGTGCATAAACAATAGGTGCAATAATTCAATTTGAATGATTCCTAAATAATTACAGGGTGTTTGACATAATATGTGAAAAATGTATTGACTATATTTCGGGTTTCATTTGTTGATGACACAGCCCGTCAGAGGGCGCCAGTGTGCGGTGTACCTTGGCCTGGAGTCTCCACGCCCCCCGCAGTGCTCCAGCAGTTTGTGTACACGTCATACACCCAGAAACACGTCCTGCCCGCCTCCTTGCAAACTGCGACGGAATAAAAGCACAGCGTTCGATCTCTTTCCAAGCAGGGAAGTATTAACGAGAGAATAAAGAGGACTGATCGAGTGACCCCGTTTTAGCTGGGGGGGGGGGGGCTGGGGGCTTGGGGGTCCTTTATTCCAGAGGGATCGTGGAGTTATAATAAATCACCTGTGACATTAAAAATCAATTGATGCGCATATAATGGGGGCGGGGGGCAAGAGGAGGAGCGGGGGGTGGGTGGGAGGTCGTTTTCGCAGATCACGAAGAATAAATGTCTTTGATTCCCAGATCGCGATGAATTAAAAGGAGAATTCCTCGCATGTACTGGCACTAGAGCGGACACATGCCGGAAATTGTCGATTTCCCAATTCACGGTTATTTAATATTACCCAATTCCCAGTTAATGAAGATTATTTCCGTCGCCCCAGTTCACCGTGAAACGAATACCCCATTCCCAAATAGCGGAAATACCACTTGCCCCTCCCCCCCCCCCTCATAAACAGGACAGCGTTGCTGTTTCTCTCAAGACGTGTTAGGGTGCCTCGACTTGTGCAACATAGGAGTTGAAGTACCCATAAACATATTTTTAAATATATATCTCTTTGTCACTTTAATGTTTATTTGACATCGATAAATATCGAATGGATCTAGACAAGTTCAGAATGCCACAACCCAGTGTGTATGCCAGTGCCTGCGTCACTCGCTTCTTGAAGGCTTAACACACACCCGGACGGTGGCGCCACCTACCGGCGTGAATCAGGTCTGGGTGGAATCCTTTCAAGTGACCGTCGACATCTCTGTAAGTAACAACAAGATATAGATTGAGTGGAAACAAACAAGATATATATTGAGCAGAAAACAAGAAGATATAGATTGAGTGGAAAAAAAAAGATATAGATTGAGTGGAAATCAACAAGATGTGGATTGAGTGGAAAACAATAAGATATAGATTGAGTGGAAAGCCGCACGGTATAGATTGTGTGGAAAAGCACACGATATAGATTGTGTGGAAATCAACAAGATATAGATTGAGTGAAAATCAACAAGATATAGATTAAATGAAAGGCATTTAAGCAATAAATAAATTACTCTAGCTCCCGCCCACAACATTTGTGATCGAATCGCCAGTAGTTTAAACTACTGGGGGATATAAAAGTTCTTGATTTCACCGTGATTGTGTCGCTTGGCGAACACAATAAATTAATCTACATAGAAATCTGTGGAGCGAGCCAACGGGAATCAGGAAGGTGACCTGGACTTACATCCGAGAAAACGTTAACACAATGCATTGCAGCAGTAACATGTAACATATTATGGTGAATTTCCAGACATTTGGGGAACCGAATTGCAGTCACGTGACAACTTACATGTATTCATACGCGCCGAAGTTGTCTCCGACTTGGAATCGGTAGACCCGTGAATCCCCCTCGTCCTTAGGGTGGTGGTGCTCAGGGTGAGGGGCCCGGGCGAGTGGAGGAGTTTCAAGCGTCGGCTGGTTGTACACGTTGCCATAGTAACTGTAGTGGTGGTGATGTACATCGGCACCGTTGTCGGCGTAGCTTCCCTGACCTGGGGGGGGGGGGGGGTGAGAGAGAAACGGTGAGGGGGAGATACACTCTGACCTGGGGGGTGAGAGAGAAACGGTGAGGGGGAGATACACTCTGACCTGGGGGGTGAGAGAGAAACGGTGAGGGGGAGATACACTCTGACCTGGATGGTGAGAGGGAAACGGTGATGGGGAGATCAACTCTGACCTGGGGGGTGAGAGAGAAACGGTGAGGGGGAGATACACTCTGACCTGGGGGGTGAGAGAGAAACGGTGATGGGGAGATCGACTCTGACCTGGGGAGTGAGAGAGAAACGGTGAGGGGGAGATACACTCTGACATGGAGGGTGAGAGAGAAACGGTGATGGAAAGATCGACTCTGACCTGGGGAGTGAGAGAGAAACGGTGAGGGGGAGATACACTCTGACCTGGGGGGTGAGAGAGAAACAGTGATGGGGAGATCGACTCTGACCTGGGGGGTGAGAGAGAAACCGGTGAGGGGGAGATACACTCTGACCTGGGGGGTGAGAGAGAAACGGTGATGGGGAGATCGACTCTGACCTGGGGGGTGAGAGGGAAACAGTGATGGAGAGATCGACTCTGACCTGGGGGGTGAGAGGGAAACGGTGATGGAGAGATCGACTCTGACCTGGGGGGTGAGAGAGAAACGGTGATGGGGAGATCGACTCTGACCTGGGGAGTGAGAGAGAAACGGTGAGGGGGAGATACACTCTGACATGGAGGGTGAGAGAGAAACGGTGATGGAAAGATCGACTCTGACCTGGGGGGTGAGAGAGAAACCGGTGAGGGGGAGATACACTCTGACCTGGGGGGTGAGAGAGAAACGGTGATGGGGAGATCGACTCTGACCTGGGGGGTGAGAGGGAAACGGTGATGGAGAGATCGACTCTGACCTGGGGGGTGAGAGAGAAACGGTGATGGGGAGATAGACTCTGACCTGGGGGTGAGAGGGAAACGGCGATGGGGAGATCGACTCTGACCTGGGGGGTGAGAGGGAAACGGCGATGGAGAGATCGACTCTGACCTGGGGGGTGAGAGGGAAACGGTGATGGGGAGATCGACTCTGAGGGATGGATCCACTCTGACCCGAGGGTGAGAAAACAGTGAGGGATGGAACCACACTGACCCGAGGGTGAGAAAACAGTGAGGGATGGATCCACTCTGACCTGGGGATGAGAAAACAGTGAGGGATGGAGCCACACTGATCTGGGGGTGAGAAAACAGTGAGGGGTGGAGCCACTCTGACCTGGGGGACAGAAAACAGTGAGGGGTGGATCCACACTGATCTGGGGGTGGGAAACAGTGAGGGGTGGAGCCACTCTGACCTGGGGGAGAGAAAACAGTGTGGGATGGAGCCACTCTGACCTGGGGGTGAGAAAACAGTGAAGGATGGAGCCACTCTGACCTGGGAGTGAGAAAACAGTGAAGGATGGATCCACTCTGACCTGGGGGTGAGAAAACAGTGAAGGAGGGAGCCACTCTGACCTGGGGGTGAGAAAACAGTGTGGGATAGAACCACTCTGACCTGGGGGTGAGAAAACAGTGAGGGATGGAGCCACACTGATCTGGGGGTGAGAAAACAGTGAGGGATTGAGCCACTCTGACCTGGGGGTGAGAAAACAGTGAGGGATGGATCCACACTGATCTGGGGGTGGGAAAACAGTGAGAGATGGATCCACTCTGACCTGGGGGTGAGAAAACAGTGATGGATGGATCCACTCTGACCTGGGGGTGAGAAAACAGTGAGGGATGGAGCCACTCTGACCTGGGGGTGCGAAAACAGTGAGGGATGGATCCACTCTGACCTGGGGGTGAGAAAACAGTGAGGGGTGGAGCCACTCTGACCTGGGGGAGAGAAAATAGTGAGGGGAGGATCCACTCTGACCTGGGGGTGAGAAAACAGTAAGGGGAGGATCCACTCTGACCTGGGTGAGAGAAAACTGTGAGGGATGGAACCACTCTGACCTGGGGGTGAGAAAACAGTGAGGGGTGGAGCCACTCTGACCTGGGGGAGAGAAAATAGTGAGGGGAGGATCCACTCTGACCTGGGGGTGAGAAAACAGTAAGGGGAGGATCCACTCTGACCTGGGGGAGAGAAAACAGTGAGGAATGGAGCCACTCTGACCTGGGGGTGAGAAAACAGTGAGGGGTGGAGCCACTCTGACCTGGGGGTGAGAAAACAGTGAGGGGTGGAGCCACACTGATCTGGGGGTGAGAAAACAGTGAGGGATTGAGCCACTCTGACCTGGGGGTGAGAAAACAGTGAGGGATGGATCCACACTGATCTGGGGGTGGGAAAACCGGGAGAGATGGATCCACTCTGACCTGGGGGTGAGAAAACAGTGATGGATGGATCCACTCTGACCTGGGGGTGAGAAAACAGTGAGGGATGGAGCCACTCTGACCTGGGGGTGAGAAAACAGTGAGGGATGGATCCACTCTGACCTGGGGGTGAGAAAACAGTGAGGGGTGGAGCCACTCTGACCTGGGGGAGAGAAAATAGTGAGGGGATGATCCACTCTGACCTGGGGGTGAGAAAACAGTAAGGGGAGGATCCACTCTGACCTGGGTGAGAGAAAACTGTGAGGGATGGAGCCACTCTGACCTGGGGGTGAGAAATTAGTGAGGGGTGGAGCCACTCTGACCTGGGGGTGAGAAAACAGTGAGGGGTGGAGCCACTCTGACCTGGGGGAGAGAAAATAGTGAGGGGAGGATCCACTCTGACCTGGGGGTGAGAAAACAGTAAGGGGAGGATCCACTCTGACCTGGGGGAGAGAAAACTGTGAGGGATGGAGCCACTCTGACCTGGGGGTGAGAAAACAGTGAGGGGTGGAGCCACTCTGACCTGGGGGTGAGAAAACAGTGAGGGGTGGAGCCACTCTGACCTGGGGGAGAGAAAATAGTGAGGGGAGGATACACTCTGACCTGGGGGTGAGAAAACAGTAAGGGGAGGATCCACTCTGACCTGGGGGAGAGAAAACTGTGAGGGATGAAGCCACTCTGACCTGGGGGTGAGAAAACAGTGAGGGGAGGATCCACTCTGACCTGGGGGTGAGAAAACGGTGAGGGATGGATCCACTCTGACCTGGGGGTGAGAAAACAGTGAGGGATGGAGCCACTCTGACCTGGGGGTGAGAAAACAGTGAGGGGTGGAGCCACTCTGACCTGGGGGTGAGAAAACAGTGAGGGGTGGAGCCACTCTGACCTGGGGGAGAGAACATAGTGAGGGGAGGATCCACTCTGACCTGGGGGAGAGAAAACTGTGAGGGATGGAGCCACTCTGACCTGGGGGTGAGAAAACAGTGAGGGGAGGATCCACTCTGACCTGGGGGTGAGAAAACAGTAAGGGGAGGATGCACTCTGACCTGGGTGAGAGAAAACTGTGAGGGATGGAGCCACTCTGACCTGGGGGTGAGAAAACGGTGAGGGGAGGATCCACTCCAAAAGTCACTTTTACTTTCACTTTCACTCTTACTTTCACTTTCACTTTCACTTTCATCCATTGGGGCTTGAGTGTAATCGTTTAGTACCCATCGCACTGTCTAAAGCAATATCATCAATTTAATTGACGCTACATATGCGGAAACAATACGCTTTGGAGAGGAGGCGAGTAGAGCCCGTATTTATTAAGAAATCACACTTAGGCTAGGCAAATATATATGTAACAAGCACTTAGAACGGATGTAAAATAATCTAGTTAAGAAAGCCCTAACATTCTGTTGAAAATGATTTCTTGATCATGAGCACAACTGATTCACTGTGCAGTATTTGTGGATACGTATACTTATCAAGTGTTAAACGCATATAATTTGTAATTTCTTAAACATCATTGATTTAAAATGAAAGGGATTGCCTCTGGCAGGGGCCCATCCACACAACAACAAATAAAACAGCCATATACCACTGACGCATACTCCAAGCGAGGATGAATAAACGAACAATAAACTGGGTGTTTGGCTTTGCGACCTACCATCAAACCCATACGCCGTAGCTTATTTACTGACTGAAGAGCCTTCGCTGAACATTAGAAACTATTATCAAATTACAGAGTACAATTCGGTTAGTTTTTGCGTTACTTGGGGGTCTTACCGTAAACTTGTGAAGACAGGAGCAGCAGCCCGCAGAAGACGCAGAGACCCATCGTCGTGCCGACTGTGGTATGCCGTATGCCGAGAGGATGGCACGAGCGGTCTTTATAGGGACTGGCAGGCAGGACGCGGGCAGGGGTGTGGGCTGAGGGTGGGGTGAGGGGTCGGGGGGTAGTCTAAGGATGGGGTGTAGGGTGGAAGGCGGCGATAGGTTGAGGGTGGGGTGTGTGTATGTGGGAGGGGGGGGGGTAGGCTGAGGGTGGGGCGTGGGGATGCTGAACGATATCGGAGGGAGCGTTGAAAAGACGCGGGTGGGGGGCTAGGGTGGGGGGAGGAGACTGTTCAGGAAACGAACAGTGGTGAATGCCCAACCGCACTCTCTGCCGTCGACTCACTCCGCTAGGGCTCCATTATTTCTCTGTTGTCGCCTGCGTACTTAATACATTTTCACACTCGCTCGCCAGGGCGGCGCTGCGCAAATCGATAGGAAAAATGGGTCGTGCATTTCTACAAATTAGTGCTGTGACCCAGCCCAAGCCTAATAACACATGAAATCAGGTGATGAAAAGAAAGAATTCTGTCACAATTATAACTTCTTCGAAAGAGTACAAGATGTTTTTTGCTGTATTAAATAAACAAAGCTCGTTATTTGTATTCTTATGTTTTATTCTCCACAATTATAATATTGCAACAAATTACAGCTGATTTTACCGTTTTTCAAGAGTCTTGAAACTTGCCCCGGGCCGACAGCAGCGGTAAAAACTAGCTTGCGTAGCGCCACCGTTGGGGGAGCTTGGCCCAACCACTGCAGTTATAGCCTGGCCTGGAATATAAGGCCAAGGAAACGTTGCTATTGTTTCTGCTGGAACAAAACAATGAAATTCACCCACCATCTTTGTCTTTGCATGGCCATGCAGACCAAGGAAATTTATACAAAATAATCGCGAAATGGCGCTATAGGAAGGTGGGGGGCTGCCTAAATTACATCTACCAATTATTTCCTGGATGAAAGCCATTATATTTGACATGACATTAGGTTATTTAGGGGTCTGGAAAGGGTGGTCTAGTTTGCAATGTCGATTTTTCAAATTTGTCCGTGTCTAATTTCAATGTCGTTTTCTTTCTAAAATACCACTATCGGTGTCGAATGCCGCCTTTTACGATCCTCAGTGTCGGAATCTGGGGGTCAGTGTCGAATGTCGATTTTTGAGATCCTCAGTGTCGGAATCTGGGGTTCAGTGTCGAATGTCGATTTTTGAGATCCTCAATGTCGGAATCTGGGGTTCAGTGTCGAATGTCGATTTTTCAAATATGCCGTGTCGAGTGTCGCCATTTACCCCTTCCAGACCCATTCATCTGTCCCTCACGTTCATGCATGTCATTGGGCGGATAGATGGGGTGGTTAATGGGTGGGATCAGACTGGTGCAATTTCATAAGAACGCAGGCATGGGTGTGCATGGTGGGGGTGCTTTGTGCTCAGTGCTCAGCCCAACCGAAACGAAACGAAAATCCACAGAGGATGAAATCACGTTGTTTTCGAACACAGAATACTCTACCCCTGCATAGAATAAATATATATATTCGCTGCTGGTGACTGATACATTACACAGGAAGGCGACGAAGGGAAATGGCGGGTAAGTTGGACCAGACGGTAAATTTTGACCACTGACGTAATAAAGAAACATTGAGAACCTCATTAATGACGTCACCGCCAACCTACCCCCACGTATGACCTGTGCTCATACATAAGAACAATGGACGCGAGGGTAACAAGAGGCCATGTTCTTACTTGTGCGTAAAAAAATGATGCTATCGATCACGATAAATCACTGCTGACTTAATGTCAATTAATCCACGTTATTGTCAAGAAATATGCGTTATATTAAATTGTCTTGATGAAGGCTATATTGTACGATTTCTAAGTATTATTGCATATCTTAGTTCAACTACTGCAGCGCAAAAATAATTATGCGGTCTATGGGATATACCCACTTTCCCCCTTTATCATCCTTACACACACCTCACATATAATATATATATATATAACATGCGCACATCTTGGCAAAAGTGAACTGGAAAAACAAATGCAGGCGTATTTAACTGCGCCACCAACCAAGGAACAGAAGCAAAACTTCGGTTGTATACAACACTGGTACGCTGACTATACTACAGTAAAATGTTTAGGGCGTTGAACCCGCCTCCTCGGAACTATCGCGATTCGTATTACACATTCTAATTAAAATGGATCCGCACCTCGGCGAAAGAACGGAAGTGGTATTGAAGCCTACTACTGATAACGAGGCTAGCTGGTCTGGCCGGCGTCACCGGAAGTCTCAGATACCGGAAGCGGTTTCTGGAGTGGACTTACAGTCAAGGTCGGGATATCCGGGTACCTTTTGAGACACGCGAGATTACCGGGTCATCCGGGCCAAGTCCGAGAGACTTAGACAAAACTTAGAAGTTGTTGAAATCTATATATTATTGTGAGATATAAACTGAATAAAAACATTTTTGGCCCTAAATATAATTAAATAGCACAACGTAGGCCTATTTAGGGCAGGCCCTCGGTGTCAGCGCCAAATTTCTCATAAGCGGACCAGGAGAACGATATGAGCGGGAAGCGGGCCCCCTGCTCACCCCACCCACCCCACTTCCCCCCTAATGTGTCAGTGAGCATACATGGCGGCTATTTATGAGTTATGAGATATTTATGTGTTGCAACTTTTGCTTAAACCTTGACAATTTGCTCACTTTGTTAATAAATACCATTGATTGGTAACCAACTTATGGGTTGGTTGCTTGTATATTCAGGGCGCTTTAACCACGTTTAGTCATATCGCGTCAATGGGAGGAGGAAGGGAGAGTGGAGCCATGGCCAGTGGGTACCCCCCCAACTTTTTGCAAAGAAAGACATGGGATCTTTATCCGGCGACCACACAGACATGGCCGCAGCGGAGCGCGAACCACCGGTCCACGTGCCGTTAGGCCCCTGGCCCTCAGGGGGCTAAGGCACTCAAGGCGAGCCATATGCCGTGTCGCGCTAACCCACTGAACTATCGGGCGGGCTCTATCAATATGGTAAGAGTGTATGGGTTGAGATCTTCCTCCCCTCTCTTTAACATAATCCAGACTAAACTTGAGAGGCACAAATAAGGGACACTTGCGGGCACGTTATGGTAGCGGTAGGGCACGGTTACGGGCCCATGTCAATGATTGACCACGGTTTAATCAACTTGCGGATCGCAAGAGTGAAGGATAGTGGACTGTGACAATAAGGATTATGACCGAAAGCTCGAAATCCGTGTTACTATGATGTAAGGGAAAGTTGATCCAAGATCTGTCAATCGTGCGTTCCGAATTCACGTGGACCGCGGACCGCGGATTTTGCGTTCGGTTTATCTTGATCCGCACATGAGCTGAAAGTATGAGTGCGCATGTTCAAAATATCTGCGCCGATTACTCCTGTCGCATATCAGAATTCAACCTCAAAGCCCAGATCTTAGGTCCAAAGCGACGTCCGAAATATTAATCATAATATATTACACCATCAAAAAGAGAATGCCGTCAAATTTATTCGGGAGAACTGTTAGAAATATTGGTCATTATCCCATACGACGCGTTAAAACATCAAGAAATAGTCAGAGGCGATTATTCGGCGTATCGTGACGCTAATGTAGGTTTTCGTTTGAAGAGCAATTTTATTGGCGCGACATCAAGCTGTAGCAGCCCGAGAATTTTTATTATCCCCGCGAGGCCGCGAGGCCAATGACGAATAATGAAAATGAAAAGCTGCTACGCAGCTTCTCCCCAACAAAGATGGCGAGAGCAAGTGGTCGACATAACCATTTCGCTGCAAAGCTGTATGGCGCATGGCGTAAGAACACACTAATGCGTCATTACACAACACGATAAAGGTAAAATAACACCGTTTTGATGTCTTCGTATCAATTTTTGATCATAACAAGACCAAGTTCCGTCATTCTTCGTATCTTTACATTCGGCTTTATCAGTGGTGTACTGGTGCAGTTACCAACACAGCAAAAATAGGTCGCAAACCCGCTGAGCTTGAGGGGTGGACCATTTGATCCGAAGGGCGAGACAGGGCGATGGTTTTGTTTCACCTTTAATATAGAAATTTGGAAGTCGATCTATTTTTGCAGACAAAGGCTTGTAATGTAAAGAATAAATTTACATATTTAAAATCTAGCCACAGCTAGGCACCGTGAAGCGGAGAGAGGAGAAAGGCGGTAGCCCTGTTGCATGACCCCCTGGCTATTCCGCTGTGGACCGCACCTAAGCGGGCTCTCTCGTCTCCGTATCGTGTGAGATCAAAGAGGCATGTGTCAGGACTATGGTGAGGGATGGGGGACGTAGTGCGAGTATGGGGTCCGTATACACCCCCCCCCCCCTCCATCCGGCCACCTCGCTGAACTGGAAAGTAAGCATTCTTGATTTTCGCGAAATTTGAGCCAAAACTGTTTCACTTTCTCCAAAACACTGTCAACGGCGGCCATGAGGCATCGCACTCAGTTAGCACAGCCAATGAGAATATTCGAAAGAGGCAGAGCGCGTTGACCTTGTTGACCAAGCCCTGCCAAGCTTACATTAGCTGTTTACAGCCCCATATGGAGCGAGCTGAGGTGGGGCTGTGGGAGAGCGTAGGGGAAAGGCGGTAGCCCTGTTGCATGACCCTCCTGGCTTTTCCGCTGTGGACCGCGCCGGAGAGGGCCCTCTCGTCTCGGTATTGTGCATGTTTGAGGACTAGGGTGAGGGAGGCGGGGGGCAGGGGCGGAGTGGGAGTATGAGGGCCGTGTACTCCCCCCCCCCGCCCCCCCCCCCCCCCTCGCCCAACCGGCCACCCCGCTGAACTGGAATGTAAACACGGCGGCCGTAATGCATCGCACTCAGCTAAAGTTAGCACAGCCAATGAGAATATTCGAAACAGGTAGAGCGCGTTGACCCTGTTGACTAACCCCTGCCAAGCTTAGATTAGCCGTTTACAGCCTCACGTGGAGCGAGCGGTTGGTTGGTTGGTTGGTTATTCAGGACGCTTTAACCAATTTTGGCATATCGCGTAAATGGGAGAAGGAAGGCAGAGTGGAGGCATGTCCCCATGGGGGTATGGAGCGAGCGGAGGTGGGGCTGTGGAAGAGCCTACCCAGATCTTGTGAGCCAGTCGCCTTCTTTTACGCCATATAGAACAATATTAGTATATCGTGACCAACAAACGGCAGGCAACTGGGCAGCGAGGCGGGCCATTTAAATCAATAACCACAATTATTTTGTGTGTGACGTCATGTTTCATTGTTCTACGCCATGTAACTATGGCAACGATTGTTTATTGAAGGGACTACAGGGCGGTTTGGGTCAGATTGTATTGGCGTATTTGATTATGCGCGCGGGGTACCTCGATCACGACGTCTTGTAAATCAAACAGTGAAAATCGTGCCCCGAGCGTGACGTCATGTGATCAATTTCACCGCGCCGCGTGCTCTCGGTTTCGAGCATGGGCACAAGGAGTTCAACATGGCGTCAAAGGAACTGCCCAATTGGCCAGAAGGGGATGGATCGTTTCACTAACAGTTACGAGTTCGCAACCGTGTCTGTTCCATGGTAATTTAACGAGAGATCGTATTTTTACGAGCAATGAAAATAAGCCTCATAACGCTATTATTGGGGTGCAGCCATCTTCGTACAATTTATGTCCTACCAATATCATTCCAAAACATGTTTGCGATATATTTATGATAAATTCAACATTTTTCATTTCGCTTCGGGCAGGCAATATTTAGTTTTTATTTTACGAGCAAAAGTTGCGAGATCTCAGTTAAATGACACTTACAAAACTCTTTCGTCTGCCAAATACACCCTAGGATTTTAGCGTTCAGATTTGATGACCCCGAGTTTGTACAGATGTTGTACATATTTACTAAACACCCAGAAGCTGGTCTTTAACCCTTAAGATAATTCTTCCTCCGCCAATATGAGTCTAATCCACAAACGAACCCAATCATTAGACGTAAGTATGAGCATGTATATCTAAAGGACTACGGATCTGTATAGACATCACCAGTGCATTTATCACACTTATCACCAGATACTTCTATACAAACTTTGCAGCATAGGTTGTTATATATAACCGATATTTATAGTTCTGTCAATATTTACAGACACGTTGTGCCTAGTTTGCAAGCTACGGCTGTGCCAGGTAGCGGTAACCGAGCTTGACCTTAGTAGTTTGCGGCAGGGACGATTTTAGAAAATCATTTGTTCAAAGCTTGATATGTAATTGGAGTGATTTTAACTCCGTGCGGCATGGCAATGGATGAGTACATACGTATAAACCAACGTTAGAGTGAAATCAAATTGTGGGACGTTTTATCTTGATCAGGTTAAAAACGGTTACGAGAGCATTACTACGGCGAAGGCGATTAGTCTAATCGTCCTAAATTTTCTGCCAGAGAGGGGGATTATGTCCTAGTCATATGTAGAGAAGGGAGACTAGGGGATCGTTTTATTATAATTACATAACCCTATCTTCTACATGCTAAGTTAATGACTGTTGCGTGCAACGGAAACGAACTGTTCAGCGTCTATTAGAGTACAGCCATCATCGTGCAAATTATTTTGCAGCAAACATTATTGCGCAACATGTTCCCAATATACTTATACTAAATGCAGCATTTATCGTTCCACTTCGGCCATGAGTGCCATGAGTGGTCATGAAAGCATGTCGGCTCAACCAATAATAATACCAAGCTGAGGTTTTAGCGAGTGGCCCTTAGGACGTCAACAATATCTCGCACTTTCGTGATCAATATATATATATAGTCATCCGCAAGAAGAGCCTTTCTATTTACTGTTATATTAATCTAACTTTAACCTTATTGCTTTAATTTCCGTCACGTATAATTTTGATGCATTGTCTACAAAGTTTTGCTGCTGCACAATCTAGCTGAAAAAATCTATAAATAGCGTCCATCGTGTTATCGGTTATTGATTGCATCAGAGAATATAGTGGAAAACCAAAGGAAACTTTTGATAGATTGTCACAGAGAGCTTTATTGGGTGTTACAACGTATCACGTGACATTAGCCTGCCGCCCGGTCATGATGATCCAGGATGTTGTCAGGGTGTTGTCAGGGTGTTGTCAGGATGTTGTCAGGATGTTGTCAGGATGTTGTCAGGCTGTTTCCAGGGTGGTGCCCTGGGTGTTGTCAGGGTGCTGTCCTGATGTTGCCGTAGTGTTGGCAGGGTGGGGCGGGCTTGGGAAGGCTGAGGTGGTGGCGTATACGGTTGGTGAGCTTGTCCTGACGTCATTATGCGTGCCCCGTGTCCAGGCAATGCACGTGTCCATGGTTACCTGACAACACGAATGGAATTAATCACTGGGGTACAATGTTTGGGGGACATTATGATGAGACCATAAACACTCGTTAGACCGGTCAACTCAAATGTGAAGCTCATAAACTAAATACACAACAATAAATTAATACTGGCAAAAATAAAATAAAACCAAATACGAATTAACTAAAGCTGAACCATCTAAAGCACTTAAGTATTTTGGGTTAACAATTGACGTTGCATGTTTAATATTAAGTATAATGTTTGATATTATCTATTTCTTTCATAATGAAACACCATGGTGGTACAAGGGACAAGATGACAGAAACATCTACTCACGATGCAACGCCTGCGCATGCGTGCAGAATTCGTCATATTCGCCGCTGTGTTTCATGTCGTCTACAGCCTTATTCCACCATTTGGTGACGTCAGATCCGTATCTAACCATAACTGCGCTTCCTAGTAACAAACGACAGTAAGTACCACTCAAATCAAACGCCATACATCTGGTGTTAGTTTCAGTCGCTCAGGGTAAGACATTAAAGTGTTTGGGCGACGAGATTGTGTGATTCACATTGAAGATCGTTTATGACCAGTAAATATATACAATACTATAATGTATTTACTAGGTAGGATACCATTTCTGTCATTTTTAGCAGTGGAGCTTAAATACTTAATATCCCCAATGATGTCACAATATTACTTGTTACCCTTCAGATTACAGTCACTTGTACTGTAAACCTTCATATTACAGTAATCACTACCCTGGATTAATGTGACCTATAATGTCGCTTTCATTGTACGCGATGGTGTCACATTTATTGTCTATTGTGCCACCTCTAACGTCATCTATTAGGTCATCTTAAGTGATTCTTGTTTTCTGTCTCTTTTAATTCAACAGTCACTCTTTCCGTGGCACCAGTGCTGACATCATGGTGTACACTACTGGCGATATATTTACCATCGCTTATTGCCCTGTCATTATTACTGCGACACCTCCTGTATTACTTGCCTTCCTCGACGCAGGAAAAGGGTTCACTGAACTGCTTCTGTTCTTCTTCGGAGTGATCCTCAAGGTCATGGTCGACCAGGATGGCATGCACCTTGAGAAGAAAACACAAAGAGACAAGGTCATGGTCGATCAATGCAGCGTATATCATGGAGGAGAAGACAGCCGCAGCAAATGTCAAGGTCAATCACGGCTGCGTGCACTTTCAAGATATTAAAAGTAAATATTAATGTACATCTCTAAACAATTTTTTTCCCGTTTTGTTCATGCCCCCTCTCCCCCCCCCCCCCCTCCCTTCACCCCCACACACACACTGCTACCCCACCAACGCCGTCCTGATTCCCAAGGCCTGACACGTGACCCTTACCTCGCCCAGTTTGAGCGCGCGGACCATGGCGGTCGTGTCGCTATAGAAACGAGGCTCGAAGTCGCCTGGCTGGTTACCGCGGAAGTTCGTCTGCTTGGCCAGACACTCTGGACTGAGGGTCCACCCGTCACCGAACCCTGTAGTGAGAGGGTGGGTGGGGGGGTGCATAAGTATCTAATACTGTGAACACCGTAAGTTACACATTAAAGTGGTTGTTGTTATACTAATTCTTACATGTAGTAACTGATGTAGGTTATAATGGTATTAATCCGCAGTCAGTTCCGGTTAGTGGTTATAGAGGGGGCTCACTACCCACCTATCCGCAGTCCCTTCAGGATGGTGGTTATAGAGGAGACTCACTACCCACCTATCCGCAGTCCTTTCAGGTTGGTGGTTATAATATAAAGGGGGGCACCACCCACCTATCCGAAGTCCCTTCAGGTTGGTGGTTATAGACTGGGGTTATCACCCACCTATTCGCCGTCCATTAAGGTTAGTGGTTATAGAGGGGGCTCACTACCCACCTATCCGCAGTCCCTTCAGGATGGTGGTTATAGAGGAGACTCACTACCCACCTATCCGCAGTTCTTTCAGGTTGGTGGTTATAATATAGAGGGGGGGCACCACCCACCTATCCGAAGTCCCTTTAGGTTGGTGGTTATAGACTGGGGTCACTACCCACCTATTCGCCGTCCATTAAGGTTGGTGGTTATAGAGGGGGCTCACTACCCACCTATCCGCAGTTCCTTCAGGTTGGTGGTTATAGAGAGGGAGTAGGGGCTCACTACCCACCTATCCGCAGTCCCTTCAGGTTGGTGGTTATAGAGAGGGAGTAGGGGCTCACTACCCACCTATCCGCAGTCCCTTCAGGTTGGTGGTTATAGAGAGGGTGTAGAGGCTCACTACCCATCTATCCGCAGTCCCTTCAGGTTGGTGGTTATAGTGAGGGAGTAGGGGCTCACTACCCACCTATCCGCAGTCCCTTCAGGTTAGTGGTTATAGAGGGGGCTCATTACCCACATATGCACAGTCCATTAAGGTTGGTGGTTATAATATAGAGGCGGGGTTCCCACCCACCTATCCGAAGTTCCTTCAGGTTGCTGGTTATAGAGGGGGGCACTACCTACATATTTGCAATCCCTGCACGTTGGTGGTTATATAGGGAGGCACTACCCACCTATCCGCCGTCCCTTCAGCTTGGTGGTTATAGAGGGAACACTACCCACCTATCCGCAGTCCCTGCCGGTTGGTGGCTATAGAGGGGGAGGGCACTACTCACCTATCCGCAGTTCCTTCAGGTTGGTGGTTATCGAGGGTGGGAGGCAGTACCCACCGATCCGCAGTCCCTGCCGGTTGGTGGCTATAGAGGGGGAGGGCACTACTCACCTATCCGCAGTCCCTTCAGGTTGGGGTTCATCGAGGGTGGGAGGCAGTACCCACCGATCCGGAGTCCCTGCAAGTTGGTGGTTATAGAGGGGAGGGGCACTACTCACCTATCCGGAGTCCCTTCAGGTCGGTGGTTATAGAGGGGGCACTAACCACTAATCCGCCGGCCCTGTAGGTTGGTGGTTATAGAGGGGGAGGGCACTACTTACCTATCCGCAGTCCCTTTAGGTTGTTGCTTTTAGAGGGGCGGGGCACTACCCACCTATCCGCGGTGCCTTCAGGTTGGTGGTTATACAGGGGGGGACACTACTCACCTATTCGCAGTCACGTCAGGTTGGTGGTTATAGAGGGGGAACTACCCAATAATCCGCCGGCTCTGTAGGTTGGTGGTTATAGAGGGGAGGGCACTACCCACCTATCCGCGGTGCCTTCAGGTTGGTGGTTATATAGGGGGGGGCGGACACTACCCACCTATCCGCAGTCCCTGCAGGTTGGTGGTCGGCCCGCGGCCCCCCCTGAAGCGTAGGACGGACTGGATGGGACGAGTGAACGGCTCGGTGAAGTTGAATGTGTTGAGACGAATTTGATTCGAGTAGAGACCGACGCAGCCGTCGTACCAACCGTCCATCAGCCCTGTTAGAGTGTCACGTGACCAGACGGGAAATCATATCAGCGATAACACCACCAATCACTTCCGGGCAAGTAGCTAGCAAGGTACAAAATCGTTACAAACGAGGCATATATCAGAAGGAATTACCAGCGCACTTTTAAATGGTTATTAATCGTTTGCCTCTATTGTGACACTTGTTTTTTCGGGGGCCGGCGTTAAACAAAAATAAAGAAAGTATCTCATGGTTTTTACATTGAACTAAGAAAATTAATTATTATACTTCATCTTAAGTTTATCATCCTGAAATGACAGATGAAAGCACTCAGTGGAAGCGTTTTCCTTGAGTTACTGTTACCTATGTGGGATCACCTTGAGTTACTGTTACCAATGTGGGATCACCTTGAGTTATTGTTAACTATGTGGGATCACCTTGAGCTACTGTTACCTATGTGGGATCACCTTGAGTTACTGTTACCTATGTGGGATCACCTTGAGTTACTGATACCTATGTGAGATAACCTTGAGTTACTGTTACCTATGTGGAATCACCTTGAGTTACTGTTACCTATGTGGGATAACCTTGAGTTACTGTTACATATGTGGGATAACCTTGAGTTACTGTTACCTATGTGGAATCACCTTGAGTTACTGTTACCTATGTGGGATAACCTTGGGTTACTGATACCTATGTGGGATAACCTTGGGTTACTGTTACCTATGTGGGATCACCTTGAGTTACTGTTACCTATGTGGGATCACCTTGAGTTACTGTTACCTATGTGGGATCACCTTGAGTTACTGTTACATATGTGAGATAACCTTGAGTTACTGTTACCTATGTGGAATCACCTTGAGTTACTGTTACCTATGTGGGATAACCTTGGGTTACTGTTACCTATGTGGGATCACCTTGAGTTACTGTTACCTATGTGGGATAACCTTGGGTTACTGTTACCTATGTGGGATCACCTTGAGTTACTGTTACGTATGTGGGATCACCTTGAGTTACTGTTACATATGTGGAATCACCTTGAGTTACGGTTACCTATGTGGGATCACCTTGAGTTACTGGTAACTATATGGGATCACCTTGAGTTACTGTTACATATGTGAGATAACCTTGAGTTACTGTTACCTATGTGGGATCACCTTGAGTTACTGTTACCTATGTGGGATCACCTTGAGTTACTGTTACCTATGTGGGATCACCTTGAGTTACTGGTAACTATATGGGATCACCTTGAGTTACTGATACCTATGTGGGATAACCTTGGGTTACTGTTACCTATGTGGGATCACCTTGAGTTACTGTTACCTATGTGGGATCACCTTGAGTTACTGTTACCTATGTGGGATCACCTTGAGTTACTGGTAACTATATGGGATCACCTTGAGTTACTGATACCTATGTGGGATAACCTTGGGTTACTGTTACCTATGTGGGATCACCTTGAGTTACTGTTACCTATGTGGGATCACCTTGAGTTACTGTTACCTATGTGGGATCACCTTGAGTTACTGTTACATATGTGAGATAACCTTGAGTTACTGTTACCTATGTGGAATCACCTTGAGTTACTGTTACCTATGTGGGATAACCTTGGGTTACTGTTACCTATGTGGGATCACCTTGAGTTACTGTTACCTATGTGGGATAACCTTGGGTTACTGTTACCTATGTGGGATCACCTTGAGTTACTGTTACGTATGTGGGATCACCTTGAGTTACTGTTACATATGTGGAATCACCTTGAGTTACGGTTACCTATGTGGGATCACCTTGAGTTACTGGTAACTATATGGGATCACCTTGAGTTACTGTTACATATGTGAGATAACCTTGAGTTACTGTTACCTATGTGGAATCACCTTGAGTTACTGTTACCTATGTGGGATAACCTTGGGTTACTGTTACCTATGTGGGATCACCTTGAGCTACTGTTACCTATGTGGGATCACCTTGAGTTACTGTTACCTATGTGAGATAACCTTGAGTTACTGTTACCTATGTGGAATCACCTTGAGTTACTGTTACCTATGTGGGATAACCTTGGGTTACTGTTACCTATGTGGGATCACCTTGAGTTACTGTTACGTATGTGGGATCACCTTGAGTTACTGTTACATATGTGGAATCACCTTGAGTTACGGTTACCTATGTGGGATCACCTTGAGTTACTGGTAACTATATGGGATCACCTTGAGTTACTGTTACCTATGTGGGATCACCTTGAGTTACTGTTACCTATGTGGGATCACCTTGAGTTACTGTTACCTATGTGGGATCACCTTGAGTTACTATTACCTATGTGAGATCACCTTGAGTTACTGGTACCTATGTGGGATCACCTTGAGTTACGGTTACCTATGTGGAATCACCTTGAGTTACTGTTACCTATGTGGGATCACCTTGAGTTACTGTTACCTATGTGGGATCACATTGAGTTACTGTTACCTATGTGGGATCACCTTGAGTTACTGTTACCTATGTGGGATGACCTTGAGTTACTTTTACCTATGTGGGATCACCTTGAGTTACTGTTACCTATGTGGGATCACCTTGAGTTACTGTTACCTATGTGGGATCACCTTGAGTTACTGTTACCTATGTGGGATCCCCTTGAGTTACTGTTACCTATGTGGGATCACCTTGAGTTACTGTTACCTATGTGGGATCATCTTGAGTTACTGTTACCTATGTGAGATCACCTTGAGTTACTGTTACCTATGTGGGATCCCCTTGAGTTACTGTTACCTATGTGGGATGACCTTGAGTTAATTTTACCTATGTGGGATCACCTTGAGTTACTGTTACCTATGTGGAATCACCTTGAGTTACTGTTACCTATGTGGGATCACCTTGAGTTACTGTTACCTATGTGGGATCATCTTGAGTTACTGTTACCTATGTGAGATCACCTTGAGTTACTGTTACCTATGTGGGATCCCCTTGAGTTACTGTTACCTATGTGGGATGACCTTGAGTTAATTTTACCTATGTGGGATCACCTTGAGTTACTGTTACCTATGTGGGATCCCCTTGAGTTACTGTTACCTATGTGGGATGATCTTGACTTACTGTTACCTATGTGGGATGACCTTGAGCCTCACCTGGACCGGGTAGATGCGTGCCACCAGAAGTCCTCCAGCAGTGTGTCACAGTGTCGAACATCCAGTAGCATTTCTTTCCCGCTTTCTCACAAACTAGAAGAAACGAAAAGAAAGGCGATCATATTTTTCAAGCAGTTCTGGTCAGAAACAACCAACTGGCATACTGTTTTCAAGCGAATTGAATAAACAATATTGATAGGTATTAATATTAAAGCTGCAATTACGACACATTTGGCGATGAATGTTGGAACATCGGTAACGATTTTAATGAAGCCTGCCACTTTCTCATCAGCTAGTAACTTTGCATTTGGCTTCGTCATTGTGCTGACGTTAGGATAACTGTGGAGGCAGAGAGACCGTTTTGGGTGTAAGCACTTTGTGCTGACGTCACCACAACTGTGGAGGCAGCCAGGGCGGTCTGGGTGTAAACACTTTGTGCCGATCATAAATCACAAATGTTGCCACAAAACTGTTTTCTATAGGATAAAGTCGAACGGGCAACGATTCAGTTACGCAAGTAATATTAGGGTAAATCTATTACGACTATTTTACCTTTCTTGACGAAATCCGGGTTGAAGCCCTTTATTACGCCATTGGCATCCCTGTAGAGACACGACAGCCACACCAACCATTGTCATCACAGTCACAACATACCGTAGACAATAACCATTAGAATGAGCAGGGGTCACAGATTAGCAGGTGACCGACTTATTATGCCACAAAGAAATGCATTTGAAATTGTCTTTTTGCATTTTTACTTTTATGCCATTAAAGTAATAACTTAAAATGAGGGAAGACATATTTTACACTTCATCAAATGAAACGTGAATAAAATCCGTATCACGCATACGAAGGTGGTTTAGGTTATACAACCCTCTATAACTTGGCTTTTATATTGTTTTTTTTTCTATTGCCAAATCATTCAGAACGTCAGCAGGTAGCAATTATATTATTAGCAAAGGCATATAAATTGTTATGTTTCTTAACGCAGTAGTAAATAAAACAGTATTCACAGGTATTCATAAGCGCCAAAGGCCCCGGAAAGCTGAAACATATAGCTTCTATCGCCGTGGTCGTCATGGTAACCAGCCGCTTTGTGATGTTCCACGTGCGGCACGTCATGGTCGTCATGGCTACGTGACTTTGCTCCGTGCTCATTGTGGACGTCGCCATAGTAATTGTGGTGGTGATGAACAGTATCAGCCACTGAGAAATGAAAAAACACCGGTCACTCAGGCATGGCAGCCATTTTTTTGGTTTTGGACCTAGAATATTAAGCTTTTGTGGATGGGAATAACTTCACAACGTCCACATTATTCCACACTATAAACCAGGATGGTGTATGATTGTACACTATCCTTGCTTTAAGCCAGTATATAATATATTGTTTTGTCTCTACACATAATTTATTTTGAGATATAGAACATTTATTTATGCTCTAAGATATTAAGATATAAGGAGATTTAACCCAACAGGGTCACTCGTATATACACATTTATAAAACAAAATACCTGTATAATGCGACCTGATGCCTTCTTTTCTTCACTTCGTTCTCTCTTTAAAAAAAGAGGGTGCGTTTGCCATGCCTCTGCCCCAGGCCCCGTGGCACCCCCTCTACCACCCTAAGACCCTATCAATAATATACTTACTATGTTTAGGGTCATATGCAGTTACTATTTTCAGGGTAATTTCAATTAAATTATAGTATTAATTAATTATAGTATATATGTTTGGTGCTAGTTTTATATGATGATATTTATATGGTGAGAGCACTCATAGCCTAGACAAATAAACTGTACAACACCTGATTTAATAACTCAGCTTGCTTCTATATGAACAATTAATATTCTAAATTAAATATTGATTATATACCCCACATATATCAATATATGTGGCCATGGCTATTTACAATATATAATTTTAAACTGCATCGATCTAACTAATCTCCCCCTCTGTTTATAGACGGCCGCTTTTATTTTCGAGTGTCTAATACCATTTAACTTGACAACCATGCTACCTTTTGAAATTTCTCGACATATTTGTTGTCCAGCCAATATTATTCGAATTAATATTGCAATATAGTAATGGCACAGTCACCAAATATGTCGTTCCCCTTGGGCCACGAAATGCATTAATTATCGTATAAATGTTACGAGTACAAACGACGACATCGTAGTGAGTCCACTTACCGCAAGTCGCCGCCAGGGCGAGTACAAATAGATTGGTTCCAGTGACGCCCATGGTGTCCAGAGGGAACGAGCTTCCTTCCTGTCAGCTCCTTTTCAACGGAGTCATAAGCGCTCACTGACGCCGATAGGTTGCAGCGCTCTGCAATAGGAGGCCAAGTCACTTCGGTCACCCAGTCGTCACTTCCATCTGTCTGTGTGTCTGCCCCTCAAAGGGTCCAGGCCCCAGTCGTAAAACCCTAGCGTGTCACACAGAGCCACTGCCATGTGGGTCATAGCCGGGATACGCATGACCTTGGACTTGGCGCGGGCTATTGTTAGTAGGTCACGGACAATTGAATGGTGTTTTTCTTCACGGGGTGGGTGACCCTTTGTCCTACAAATGTCTGATAAGCTCCTTCAACCAAGATGTTCTTGAAGTGTAACAAATCCAGATTAAGTTTTCAGGCCATAACGCCAGCGCCCTAGCTCTGCACTAAGATTGTTTTCGTTCAGTATTTACTCTTGCCCTTTGTTATTTATAGTAACCATATAAACCCCTCGTGGTGGGAGGGGCTAACTATCTGGGGCTGCCCAGTCGAAGGTCCTTCCAGGATATATGCAGACTAGTCCGGACCGCTGGTAGACGTCCAGAAATCAGGATATAGTCCATTGTTCCCGAGATGGGATACCAGGCCGATCATCGCCTGTCAACACCCTGATGACCCCCCACCCCAACTCCCCTCCTCAAGATGACCGGATCTGGGCTTCTATGTCGCCAGATATATTGTCACGCGATCCTATCACGTGTCTGATTGCTACTTAGTGAAGCCAACACCAGCAGGTCATGGTGACCTTGTCAAGGTCGTATCCCAAGCCCAAAACAGCCTACAACAGCCGTAATTAACTACGAACAATGTCCCAAATGTGTCGCTGGAGCGGACTTAGTGACAAAAGTTCACCGTAGGTCGTTCGGATGCTCTATCTGCATCATCAGAATATGAAGAAAGAATTATAGGCTACTCACGATGATAAAAAATATATGGACGAATAAAATAATTTAAGATCAATATATGATTTCTTGTCGACAACTGAGATCGAAAAAGGGCCGACAAGGTTTGCCACCTTCAGAATGCATCGTCTGTACGTTGGTTGCTTCTCTTTTTTTTCTGTTAATTCTTTATTTCCAAGAGGTAATAAATATGTACAAAAATTCATGCAATACATTCAAGTAATCTATATATTCATTGAGTTAAAAGCAACACATGAAAATAGATCCGTACTTTCTATATCAAGGCGTTTTAACTGTTATGAGTAAAGATGCAGCAGAACTGCTCTTTCTTATTTGTTTTAGTATTTTACTTTTATAGTCTAATTTCGTGATAAAGAAAGTCCGGCAATTTATTTGGTGTTCCAGTCTACAAGTGTTCGAGAGAAGCCATTCTTTATATAATAAATACCCTATCGTCGAAAACAAAACGTTGTAATCACTTTCTGGGACTCCAATTATAACATCACGAATATTAATACTGCGACTTAATGATCTGCTAGTTATATCCCACATTGCATGTGCATGAGGGCAGTCATAAATGAGGTGCTTCAGTTTTCTTACCCCATAACTTTAGTTTAGTAATTTATAGGTAAATTCTGCAAGCTTCTTGTCGAGAATTTGTACGATTTTCCTCTGATACACTAAAGAGAATATTTTCACAACTAATCGCCTTTATAAGCTTTGTATCTACCCTTAGATCTAGTGGCTTTCATCCGTGTAAATAGTCGATACGGTTGTTTGGTGGTTAAGAAAATGCTTTCGTCACTATTAAACACATTAAAATTATCTCCATCATTACATGGTACGTTTTGAAGATCACCCTCAACATGTTGCTTCTCATTATGCCGAGCTACGGATTTGTCTGGTCTCGTTATGTCTTCTTCTATTCTTCCGGCTGAAAGAAAAAACTGCCTATTTCTGTCATGATTACAGCCACATATATTTACATGTGTCGTATTATCTATCTCCACATATATCTCTGCATTTTTTATCTCTACCTCTATCTCTGCATTATTTATCTCCACATCTATCTCCGCATTATTTATATCCACATCTATCTCCGGATTATTTATCTCCACATCCATCTCCGTATTATTTATCTCCACATCTATCTCCGTATTATCTATCTCACATCTACCTCCGTATTATTTATATCCACATCTATCTCCGCATTATTTATCTCCACATCTATCTCCGGATTATTTACATCCACATCTATCTCCGTATTATTTATCTCCACATCTATCTCCGTATTATTTATATCCACATCTATCTCCGTATTATTTATATCCACATCTATCACCGTATTATTTATCTCCACATTTATCTCCGTATTAGTTATCTCCACATCTATCTCTGCATTATTTATCTTCACATCTATCTCCGTATTATTTATCTTCACATCTATCTCCGCATTATTTATCTCCACATCTATCTCCGTATTATCTATCTCCACATCTATATCCGTATTATTTATATCCACATCTATCTCCAGATTATTTATCTCCACATCTATCTCCGTATTATTTATATCCACATCTATCTCCGCATTATTTATCTCCACATCTATCTCCGTATTAGTTATCTCCACATCTATATCTGCATTATTTATCTTCACATCTATCTCCGCATTATTTATCTGCACATCTATCTCCGTATTATTTATCTTCACATCTATCTCCGCATTATTTATCTCCACATCTATCTCCGTATTATCTATCTCCACATCTATATCCGTATTATTTATATCCACATCTATCTCCAGATTATTTATCTCCACATCTATCTCCGGATTATTTATCTCCACATCTATCTCCCTATTATTTATCTCCGCATCTATCTCCGTATTATTTATCTCCACATCTATCTCCGTATTATTTATCTCCACATTCATCTCCACATCTCGGCATTATTTATATCCACATCTATCTCCGTATTATGTATCTTCACATCTATCGCCGCATTATTTATCTCCACATCTATCTCCGTATTATTTATCTCCACATCTGAATTTATATATACACATTTGTTGTATTACTTGTCTCCACAGTTGTCGTATTATTTGTCTCTACGTTTGTTGTATTATTTGTCTCCGTATTTGTTCTATTATCTCTATTCACATTTGTTATATTTTATTTGTCTCAGCATTAGTTGTAATCTTTATCCATATATGTTGCGTTATCTTTGTCTGTGTTTGTTGTACACGGACTTTGACTTTGTTTATGAGCTGCTATTAATTGTATTAAATGGATCTATATATTTGTTTGTATTTGCTTTGCTGTGTGCGTCTTTATAAATGGCGTATATCTGAAGAAGTATTATTGTATGACAGATGATTGTCCACGTACATTTGTTAGCCGTTGGAATTGTAATATCATGAAAGACCATAAATGTACTATATAATCATGTGAACAATCATGCCTTCATTTGTAATCAATTGGCAATAAACGCATTAAACAGCATTAGCACAGAGACGGCCTTGTTCAAATCGATCCCAATTGCTTCGGTTTTTTCAGATGGCATTTAAAATCTGAGTATGAAGAGACTCAATAGGTTACACTGAAGGATAGGCTTTGGTAATGGAAGATATAATTAAATATTTTTAACGCTATTCACTTTTGCACCTAATAATTTGACACATACTGAACAGCCACTGAGATGTTTCTTTAGAAGAGCAGCTCCTTATATAGCGCAGACATGTTTCAGCAAGCTACACAATTGGCTTTAAACATGTCCAGCTTACACTATATCTGAGTCTGATGAGCCCCCTAAAGGATTACCGTGAATAAGGCTACTGGCATGAAGAAAAATCTTTGGTAACAAGAGTCACAATGGAGAAAAAAATTATAGCTTTATTCCCAAAACAAGTAAATATATATTTAGCCTATTAAGATCTGTTTTCAGAAATCAAGTTGCTATCATTGGCCTAACTTCATTGATAACAGGCCGTGATCATTGTCCAGCGCCTTACGGGTTAAAGAGGACCCCAAAAGGTCAAAGTTCCTGTCCAACAAATGGAAACGCTTAGGTCGAACTATGGCCTGTTGCCCGTTGCGGAACGAAGACAATCGCTGCATTTACATCTGGAACACACATACGGGGACTTGTCACCTATATCCAGGGTAAAATATATCCGGGCAGTACCTTGGCTTGGTAGCCTGGATCGAGATAGCGCACTCGCCATTCACGCCTCCAGGCACATCGGACGGAATTTCGCGGATTGAGCCTCCTCTCTGGCAGCAGCAATGGCGGGCGTGACATCACTCCTCTGTCTGCTGACTCTCGCCGTCGTTCTCTGTGGTAAGTCTCGCTGCCACTGGCCATATATGCATGTACACTGGGGTGTTTATTAAAGCCATGGCGGCTAGACTAAGTTTGATTTCTTGGGATCACTGCGTTAAAATGGCTTTAATATTTTGCCCGCACACTTTGTGATATATAGATTGCAAATATAATAAATTAGTTGAGATAATATTTTCTAGAAAAATGAATATAACTGGTATCGTATCATATTGTCAGCTAATGAAATGGCAATATATTTGAGTCATGGTAGACAGAAGAGCGACTCCCCCAGGTGTCGATCACCAGTGTTTTATGAAATATTTAAATTATAGTTGGCATCGGTACGACAGTGTGAATGTTGTCGTAATTTAAGTGCTCCGCTTTAATTCTAATCAGCATGTGCGAGGCTATATCTTTGTTAAGTTGTATTATTTCAAATGTTGGTTTAAATCATTTTCGGTTGCGGTTTCTCGTGATCAAAAGTATTTTGCCCTTATGTTTATTTTATTTTTTAAATTATGACCAGAGAGAATGTTTATATTGATTAATTAAACGTGGTATTATAACATATTTGGCCAGGAAGGGTTTCGGGAGTTCACAGGCAGGTAAAGTTAAAGCGATCGGTAACTATGAACCCGTCTAGCTCAGTCCCTATGGCATCGGACCATTGACTGCAGGGCTACCTTCCATCCTCGATAATTTTTCTATATTTAGGGAACGCAACAACCGTTTTCTCTGGAAAATGTGGTTCTATTCACCTTATCGTCGACATATCAGGAGATTACCTCATGCGGCCCCACCCCTTCTCACGTTTCTTTGTAATCTCGTATTTATGGTTAAATTATACTTTGCAATGAGATTATATAAGTCTATATGTCTAATAAATGATAGAGCTATGGCTACGCCACAGTCCCGGTAAACTCCTCAGGTAACGGTCAGATTATACCCTGCGAATTTAAACACATATGGGCTTCAGGCATTGTCGCTGCTCTCATGACCAATGACAATATAACAATAGCGCGAGTTATCGGAGCGTTAGGCAATTTTATTGGCCCGACATCAATCTGTAGCAGCCCGCCAATGATGAACGGCGGATAATGAAAATGAAGGTCTGCCACAGGAAAGGTTGACAAAGGGCCAATAAAATGTATAACGCCATGCAAAACTCGCGCTATTACTATTACATAACTTTTGCATACAAAGTAAAATGCCTACAAGCCTACCATATCAGTATATATCCTACCGTGAACAAGAAACGACACGCGCAGCTAGGCAACTAGGCGGCTAGGCGGGCCATTTAAATAAAAAAAAAAAACATTATTACGAGTTGGTGGTCATGTTGGTTTAAACATAATTTATTTTCTGAGGTTTGCAACATCGAATTCACATGTAAATGCCCACCTCAAACGTTCATACATTGGTCGTGGTGATAATTGAATAATAGTTTACAAACATATTATGTCGGTATAATATATACAAAGTATCGATAAAGAAGCGCGACATGACATAACAAATTCATAACAAAAGCAATTTAGTAAAATCATTCGGTCATAACGAACCTACCAGTACGTTCGATATATTTATGAACCGCGCTGAATAATACGTTGTTTAGGTCGAAGGAAATATTAGAGCAGCCGAATAATAATACTTCGCAGAGGGATTTCCGATCGGGGCCTGAGGATGGTTCAATGTTAATACCATGGTCTGTAAGGAAGGAAATGTCCGTCTTGGTGGTCATGTTAACTAGTATAATAGTATTAACTCTGAAGGCCGGTAAAATGCCGGATTCTGACCCGAACCGCCCTGCTGCCCATGCAATGGACAATCGTTGCCATAGCGACAATGCATAGAACAATGAAACATGACGTCACGCACAAAAGAATTGTAGTTTTAGCTTATAATTGGCCCGCTTACCTGCCTAGTTGCCTAGTTGGACATGGCAACGTTTTTTGGTAAGGCTTTATGGTTTGGCTTATGGTAAGGCTTGCGATTTGCGGACAGTCAGTCCCAAAATGCTTTACTTTGATCGTTGCATGCGGAAATTAAACCAAAGAAGCAGAGACAAGTCAACGCCCTTAATTTAGATTGAACTCGTAATATTAGTAATAGGCCTAGCGGCCTCGGGCAGATAATGAAAATTGGCGGGCTGCTACAGGTTGATGTCGGGCCAATAAAATTGCCTAACGCCCCGTGCTAACTCGCGCTATTGTTATATTCTTTTGTGCGTGACGTCATGTTTCATTGTTCTACGCTATGTAATTATGACAACGATTGTCTATTATGCCAATGTACTAGTTAATACGACAATCACACCTACTCGTAATAATAATCCATTTCGTGGGCTCTAACAAGGAAGGTGGACCTCTATAATAGGTGCTTTTCCGGCAAGTGTGTGTGTGTGGGTTGTGGGGGGGGGGGGGGAGGGGGGGGTAGGGGGAGTGCGGTAGAATTCTGATTATACATACCGCTTTAGCTTTCGACACGATCTTGACCTCAGGGTGCCTTTCTTGTCTGCATACATTAGAACAGCATGTCTCTGCAATCGGTATGATGTTTAACCCGGTGTCCAGCCTAAAAGTTCAGGGAGAGGGTTTTCCCCCGTTGTCAGGTGTCAGAATACTTGTCTGACTGTAACATGAGAGGACTTTGCTCCGTTGTCAGGTGTCAGAATACTTGTCTAACTCTAGCATGAGATGTCTTTTCCCCGTTGTCAGGTGTCAGCGGCAAGTCCACCATCCACCACCATCACAACTACTTCGGCGCCGTCAATAACTACAACGACAACGATCATGGCGACAGTCACCACGACGACGACGATGATGATAGTCATCATTCCACGCACCACAATCGTCACCATGACGACCATGATGACAGCCATGATGACAGTCATGATGACAGCCATCATGTGAATCATCATGTGAGGCGCCATGGCCGTCACCATGACGACGATAGTCACCATGATGACGATAGTCACCATGATGACGATAGTCACCATGAAGACGATAGTCATGACGACGACAGCCATTATGGCGATCACCACAGGAAGCGTCATAGTCGTCACCATGACGACGATAGTCACCATGATGACGATAGTCATGACGACGACAGCCATCATGGCGATCACCACAGGAAGCACCATAGCCGTCACCATGACGACGATAGTCACCACGATGACGCTAGTCATGACGATGACAGCCATCATAGCGATCACCACAGGAAGCACCATAGCCGTCACCATGACGACGACAGCCACGACGATGATCACCACGTGGAGCACCATAGTGGTAAACATGATGACGATCACCATGACGATCACCATGACGATCACCATGACGACCATGTCTACCGCTTCCGCATCGACGAGAATACCGGTGCTTATGGCTACATGTAAGTCACGGTCTTTTTGTAGGGTAACCTCTCCGGTAGGAGGGTGGGGTCTTTGCACGACATGTTATTACTTCTAACCCCTCCGATGTTATTTTCTATGGGAAGTAAACCGATCAAAAATAGAATACGAAGTATGAAGGCACTAGGCCAAGCCTTGCTAATATTGTCCATGTGAAGTTATTGACGACAATTTGCACCTCCAGAAATGACCATACTGGTGGGATTCAGGGATTCTTGCCGGATCTGGTCATAGAAGGTAAGTGTCGAATAAGACCACTTCAGCAACTTAAAGGAAGTCTCTAGTTCAGTTAGTAAGCAGGCATAGCTGCAGGCTATCAGCTCAGAGTATATGAATGTGGCGCACGTTTATTCCAACCGCTCTTTGCATTACTTTGGGTGTCAGTTTTAACCCTCATGTGCGCAAACGTGTCCTAAACGACCAACATTGGATTTCAGTCTATATATATTTAATTTGTATGTATACATTTACAGTGTGATGGTTCGTATTTGTGCCCAGAACCTTCTATTAGTGCATTTACTGTGTAATGTGTCGTATTGTTAACCGGTGCCTTACATGGGTGCATTTACGTTATGATGGTTCATATTTCTACACAGTGACCTATGTTCGTGTGCTTACAGCATGATGGCTTATATTGGTATTGTGTTCGGGTATTTACAGTATGATGGTTTATATTGGTATTGTGTTCGGGTATTTACAGTATGATGGTTTATATTGGTATTGTGTTCGGGTATTTACAGTATGATGGTTTATATTGGTATTGTGTTCGGGTATTTACAGTATGTAAGCACGCCGGCAAGCGCTGTTATTGGACCTTCGACACGTTCACCAACTGTTGGCAAACGTCCGGAACTGAGGAGCTCCCCGGACAAGGTATGGCGTGGGTGGGGTGGGGTTGGTAGGATGGGGTGGCTGGAGCGGTCGGGTGGGTAGCGGGATTGATGTGGGGTGAGGTGGGTGGATGGAATAGGGGGATAGGGTAAGGTCGGGTGAGTGTTATTGGGGGATTGAGTAAGCACCACAGCACCATGCGGAAACTTGAATCAACTTTTTAAGAAGGAGTCTCGCTTATATAATTGTATATAACACTAATAATTTATAGAACTTCGCAAAATATGAATAGCTTGCACACAAATTTGGGATTCTTCACTTGTCCTTGACCTTGACATTGGTCATGACATTGTCCTTGTCCTTGACATTGTCCTTGACCTTTCCTTCATTGACCTTGACCTTGACCTTGCCCGTGTCCGTGTCCTTGACTTTGACCTTTCCTTGACCTTTCCTTGACCTTGACCTTGGCAGGGTTGCTGGACGGGTGGTACGACGGGTGTGCCGGGGCCCTTCCGACCGCGGCCCGACGTAACTCATTCAACTTCACGGAGGATTTCACTGAGGGCCTGAAGGTGGCGCTGTACCAGCTGGAGGGAGCGGTCAATCCGACGCCCACTCAGCTCGGCGGCAAAGTCATTGGTGAGTTTGTACGATAGTATCAAGGATGAGCAAACGGCGGTGTCCTCACTGAATTTCGCCTCTTCTGTACTGTGACCTGAGCATCTAGACATTAAGTCTTTGATATGCCCTCTGAATGATGTGTCCCATATTTGATGTGCCCTCTGAATAATTATGTGAGCCATTTGTGATACGCCCTCAAAAGATATGTTCAGGCTTTAACCTGCACCGTTTATATTTATGCTGTGGGCAGGTTTCGTAGACGGCTGGGCTGCGACCAGGTCGTGTCTGGCAAAACAGACGATCTTCACGGGTAACCACCCCGGCGAATACGTCGAGCGCACCTACCCCAGTATGGCTGAACTGGCGGCGGCACTGAAGGCGGGTCAGGTAGGTGGCGCCGTCTGGCGAATGGCGAACAAAACCTGATATGGCTGAACTGGCGGCGGCACTGAAGGCGGGTCAGGTAGGTGGCGCCGCCTGGCGAAAGGTGAACATAACCTAGTATGGCTGAACTGGCGGCGGCACTGAAGACAGTCAGTGTCAGGTAGGTGGCGCCACCTAGCGCATAGCAAACGTACAGCACCACTGAACAGATGAAGGAACCGAGGGCGGGTCAGGGAGAATTTCCTTGGTTGCAACGATACGATCCTAAACCAGGTATATCGCCGCCATTTTGACAGATATAAGATGAAACTCACGTGGATCTATTGTTAAAGAAATTATCCAGCCCAGTTCTGAAACGTGAAAGAGTGCTGTACGTTTGTGATTGTCAATTCCGATCCGATATATACATAGCGAAAAAGTCTTCTACAATATACGCCTATCTGACACCTGACAGTACTTGCCGCTCGCCTTGCAGGTTGACCTGATGGTGGGCGATTATAACCGTTACTACCCCAGACGTTTCGGGGTGACCGTAGCCGGAGCCGGCTTCCAGTGCACCACGGAAGGTGAGTGCCCTGTCAGCCCTAGGGAGCCACGTGTAGTGTGTGCTACCGTGTCACATTGTGGCACATGGGGTGTGGGACTCGTTGGTGTGACGTTACTAAGGCCAGCGTCACTGGTGTCAGTGTGATGTCACTGCTGTCACTGTGACGTCACTGGTGTCAGTGTGATGTCACTGATGTCCCTGTGGCGTCACTGGTGTAAGTGTGATGGTCCTGGTGTCACTGTAACGCCATTAGTGTCACTGCAGTAATGTAACTGATGTCAGTGGTGTCACTGGCGGGACAGCATGGAGCCACTGGCGTATCTTACTTTCCGCCCAAAGGTGTCTTACGAATATTTATCTCACCTTTTTTTCATAGTTAGGTATCACTGCATTAAAGCTAATAATAAATGAGCTTATTTCCAACTGTAGGCACCAGGCCCATAGTACAATATCAACACAAATTAATTTGCAACAAATCGCAATTTGGTAACTATAACTCTTGACCCGGCAGGTCTTGCTGTGATGACCCGTTACGGAAGTGACGTCATCGAATGGTGGAACGCCGCCTTCGCAGAGATGTCTGCAACCGGGGAGTTCAAGACGTTCTGCGACAGTCAGATCATCAAACACGGTAAGGAAAGTGTTATCACTAGTGAGATAGTCAAACACGGTAAGGAAAGTGTTATCATCAGCCAGATAGTTCAACAAGGTGAGGAAAGTGTTATCGTCAGCCAGATAGAAGGAAGGTGGTATCACTAGTAAGATAGTCAAACACGGTAAGGAAAGTGTTATCATTAGTCAGATGGTTAAACACGGTAAGGAAAGTGTTATAGCTAGTCATATAGTCAAACACGGTAAGGAAAGTGCTATCACCAATCAGATAGTCAAACACGGTGAGGAAAGTGTTTTCACTAGTCAGATCGTCAAACACGGTAAGGAAAGTGTTTTCACTAGTCAGATAATCAAACACGGTAAGGAAAGTGTTTTCACTAGTCAGATAGTCAAACACGGTAAGGAAAGTGTTTTCACTAGTCAGATAGTCAAACACGGTAAGGAAAGTGTTATCACTAGTCAGATAGTCAAACACGGTAAGGAAAGTGTTATCGCTAGTCAGATAGTCAAACACGGTGAGGTAGGTGTTATCGCTAGTCAAATAGTCAAGCACACTAAGGAAGGTGCTATCTCTAGTCAGATAATCAAATACAGTACGGAAAGTACGGATCACTAATCAGTTAGTAAACCGGCAAGCGAGGTGTTATCACTGGTAGGATTGTCGGAGTGAAATAGGTAAGGAATGTGTTTTTGTTAATCAGAGTCAAACACGGTAGATCTTATCGTTAATCCAACGCGTTGATGTTATCACTAGTCAGATAGTCAAACAAGGTGAGGGTCATCGCCGGGTTATTGTTAATCAGTTAATATCGACAGTTGCGCTTAAAGCTAGTAAACATAAGTATATATCATGTGTTGAGCGTATTGCAATGCATTGAAAGTGTCTTTTTGTTTGTCGCAGGGCACGCCGGAGAAATCAAGTGCAGACTTTAAACAGTTTCCAAGCGACCGGAGTCGGCGCAATACATGTCGACAGTTATGTAGCTTCCCTGTATGACTCAATACAACAATAAACTGTGTGCCGGAAACATATCGTTGTCCAATATTTTAAGTTAATTAAAGGAACCACAAGACTGTCCTCTAACGCTGCCGTACCGATTCATATAATACCCAAGTGTCTAGGCTCAAAATTACGGAATTTTCCGTCGTGTCTGTAGCTCACAATAAAACTTAGAAGTGACCGCCAGCCACGATTTCGCCGCTTAATCAGGCTGGTTCTATTCGCGGTTTAGGTCTTTTAGAAAAGAAAAAAAACACGTGCTCTTAGAACGAGTGCGCATCACGCTGGTGCCTTGCTACAGATGTGTCACGCGCACTAAAGTCAAAGTCATAAATGCCGTAGACACACGTTTCGGCCCATATTTTCTGCGAATTTGCCTCGATCACTCCAAAAATCCCTGACGTGAAAAAGCAACACTAGACCATTTTAATGATACTAAACTTACGTTTGTACTGCGAGGTTATCCTTTTTTAAGACACAAACAATATTTCTCCATGCTGACACTCCATTGCCATTGGGAGCAGACACACTTTCACAACTAGACTAAATCACAGACAATGAAAGGCTCTATAGTTGCCATGGCATCCTCGTGGCTGGTATAAATATAGAGCATGTATAGTTCAAAGCACGTTTGGCGCCATGGCAACCATCATTTTATGACGCGTGTCTTAGTATTTTGGCGGCAGAGCGTTTTCTGCCAACGGAGTGTCAGCATGGATAAATATTCTTTGTGTCATTAAAAAGGATAACATCGCATTACAAAGGTAAGTTTGGTATCATTAAAATGGTCTAGTGTTGCTTTCTCACGTCAGGGATTTTTAGAGTGATCGAGGCAAATTCGCAGAAAATATGGGCAGAAACGTGTGTCTACGGCATTTATGACTTTGACTTTAGCGCGGTTTGTGCGTGAAGAATCGAGTGGGTGTGAAACTATTTTTTGTTGGCTTTGGTCCAGGCATTGCTAACTATAAAATCATAATATAGTTAGAGATAAGATATTTATATCTCCATAACACATGCGAACCGTTCGATGACACTGTTGGAAGCGTTGTATTTTGAGGCAAATCATCGATGTTTACATTTCTGCGACAAACGAAACCCCATTCGCCTTATTCACATGTTGGGAATTCCCACGCGAGAACGAGGCTATATCTGCAAGTTTGCGCGCGAACGGCCTAGTGCATAATGTGTGGCCCTGGTGAGTCGCACAAGGGCCTTTCTCTCCTGCCGTCAATGGTCTCTATTAAGTCTGTCAGGTCATTATTGTTCACACTAATTAACAAATAAGACCTATTTCTGCAAATTTTAATCCTTTTCGAGCACATTTGACAATAGCCGAACGTGTAGGCCTATGCCACACGGAACGGGTTACCCCCTCCAGCTGGGGGGTATCCCCGACCAGCAGTGGGATGCTATCACTTCAACAGAGCTTATCTGCTTAGTGGAAGATAGCTAAGGTCTATATGTTGATTTGTCCATTGGAAAGTTAACGGCAAATTAAATCAAACGTTAATCGTGTTTTTATTACAAACTCTGCAGGGAGTGGTTGCTGGAGGTACAATATGACGCACTGAAACACATTGCGTAATGTTGAAGATCGCGCAGCTCAGTCGGTAGAGCGTTTCCCTTTTGATACTGGAGTCGTGCGTTCAATTCTCGAGGGGCGCAATTATTTTTTTCCCTGCATTTCGTGCAACAACCACATTCTCCCATAAAAGTGGTCATCACTGTTTTAAGATTACACCGATTAGTTCATGCAACGGCACAGGCACAGTCAATCAATACGTGCATGGAGGGGGTGGGGGTGGGGGGTGGGGGTAGAATTATTGCCACATTGGTCCTTTCATGAGATGAAATATGTCAGCATAATTGCATAGACCCAGCATAGTATCTCTCAGGGTCAAACACGGGGTTCAACAACGCTTGTGTGCACAAGTTTTCACGTGGTTTAATTTGGGTCTAACGGCACTTTCAGCTTGTAAGGCTATAGGCCTATCATGCCATTTCAAGTGGGTCTATCATATGAGTAGTAGGCAAAGAATGTTCGGGTCAGAGGATTCACTCAATACAATAAAAAATACTCATAATAAAAGCAAAAACAATAGTACGTCCATAGACTAATATGTCACAGCACAAAGCTCCTAGCTGACGTGGAAAGCGAGTTAAAAAATATAGGGGGGCTTTCTGGTCAATTGACCCTTGCTGCATGCCGCGGGAAATACCCCACTTTTTTCCAAATATACTCGCCCCAAAAGACCCTCCTTTTTCACATGTACTTGCTCCAGAACACACACACCCTTTTCATCTGCCTGAAATCGGTCATTTTATTACTTAAATCACCCGGGAGCTATTTCGCAGCGAACCCGCAGCAGTATCTCCCATTAGATTTCACGCGTAGGGCGAGTCACGCAGTTTGTGTTTGCAGGCACAGCCTCGCTTTGGCGTCAATATGGCGATTCCGTGGCGAATTATCCTCGCCTGGGTGTTGTTACGTAACCATAGATAACGCGCGCATACATGGGAATCATGATGATTATTAAGTCATACGACATGGAAAACCCCGTGCAGCATATTATATCGCCTGACACTGACAAGCACTCATACGCCAACCGCATTCTGGCTTATCAACTGTCTAAAACTGCTCATATATTACATGAATCTACTCGGAAGGTCAATGTTATGTTAACCTTTTAACCCTTGTCTTATCTTATCTTAAATATTGGTCATATCCGTTAAAACGCGTTAAAACATCAAGAAAAAGCGACCATTCGGCGGCGAATAGTGACGAAATTGCGTGGTATTTCTCCGCCGAAATGCTGTCTATCGTCATCGTGTTATCGGTTATTGCTAGCATCAAACGATATAGGCCTGGTGGACGACCAATTGAAACTTGTGACAGATTGTCACAGAGATATTTATTGCGTATTACTACGTATCTTAATGGCCTGCTTCACCTCCCACCATAGGCGAAGACCGTGGGGGCGGGGTGTCCAAAGTATACGAGCGAGGTATATGCATACGTGCCCTCCAAATGACCCATTTTTTTCTCTCAATCCTTGAAGCAAAAATCTACCATTTCTCTCGTTGCGCCAATAGGAGACTGAGGTTTGATCAAAATTGCAGCTCTTGACTACATATTCCAGTTGATATCGTAACTGTTCAAATGAAATTTCAGCTCTCGACTATATATTACTGTTGATATCGAAAGTGTTAAAACAATTAGTCTACATATACATCGTATAATGACTGTCAGTGTCGATTTTGGACGTCTTTTTTACCACAAAATAGCGCACTTTTCTCTCGTTCTCCATATGCCCTCTATAGCCTGGGGGGCACACCCCACCACTGTACTAATGTAGTCCCCCCCCCCCCACTCCACCCCGAGCACACAACGCCTCGGGCCGTATGCCACAAACAGGGAGACTGGTTGAGAGACCACGTGGCCTACTTAGATCACCGTGCAACCTCAACAATAGTTCACCCTAGTGTTGATCCCCACCCCGAACCCCGCCGGGAGAATTCGTGTGGTTTGTGCATGGGTTGGAGTGCACCCTGGGGCCGTATTCATAATCGCCACTTAGGCTACGCCACTAGACTTAGCGCCAAGTGGAAGATTTGTCGAGCGATTATCGGGTTCAAAATACATCAGTAGTCACCCAAGAAGTGGATTTTCGGAATTAAGAAAGGGCAAAAATTTTGTTGAAGAGGATTTCTTAATCATGAGCACCACTACGAGCTGGTGAGGCTAAGATGAAAATGCAATTTTCGTGCGTAGCTTACGAGGGAATTATAAATACGGCCCCAGGCTGGCCACTTCAAATGAGTGGGGTGGGGGAGGGGGGCGGAGGTCTAGCAAAGAAGTTTTTTTTAATCGGTGAACTTTACAGGGCCGTTTCGCTCGAAACCGACAGGTCTGCTTCAGGTCTAACTGTTCAACATATATTTGGTCAATATTATGTTACACAATACGTTTATGAAACTGAGTACACTAGGACGTGCAAAAACCAAATGTAATGGGGTAGAGGGATATATGCAGTTTACCGATTTTTGTTGTCTTTCGGTAAGCAACGTTACGAGATAAATAAAATCGGACCTTGGTACTAGGTCTAATATTTAACCTACGTCGAAAGCTGGATCTATTGTAGAGTTATTCTGATTGACCCCGGATTCACAGTCAAGCAATGAATTCGTACAACGTTTATTGGAATGAGCATTACATACAGGCAATGTGAACACTGAATGGTATAATACATTCCTCGAGAAGGAGATCCCCACATCGCACTCTCTCATACCACAGTCAATCCTGAATCGTGGTGCTGTAACAATAAGAGGAAACCAAGGAAGTAATCTGATCTGATCTGATCCACATGACATCCATGACAGTGACGGGCTCGCGGTGAAACTTTCTTTCCTCCTCAAATGGGTCACTAAGGGAGCTCCAGGGATTGGTACCCCCCCCCACCCCCCTTCCCACCCTCTCATCCCATCCCCCATCCCCGATCTAAACAGCGCTTGATGTCATATCAAGAATCAGAAGATTTCCCTCGCCACCCCTCCCCCCTCACTCCGCCAATAACAACACAGAACGTAATACGAGACCAGCGGGAGGTTCAGCTCCCCCCTCCCCCCGTCGATACAAGGCCGGACCCAGACAAAACCAATACAGAGCATCACACACGAGGACAAAAATTTCCTGTGTTACGAGATGCCGCAATAAAAAATTCACCCTAAAGATTGCAGATACAAACTGTTGCCTAATGATAGATACGGACTTATTTGACCTGAGATAACACATGCTTAGCTGGGGCCTCGTTATACATCCGTGTTTACAGTCTGATTCAGTCGGCTTAAGCTCAGATGACAGATATGTTTGCCCACTGTTTCACCTCAGTGGGACACCCAGGATATTTCTGTAAGGCCTCCATTACTTGAGATCCATCTACGAGCAGCGCCATCTGACGGTATTCCTTTTGAACTTTACTGCTGCTGCCATCTACCGGGCGAATCAACTCCAACGCGCATAAATGTTCAAAAGCCTGAAGCAAAATACGGAACGTTAAAACATAATATGATGTGACTGCGGCAATCTAGGAATTTGAAAAGGAGGTTCACTGAAAACTTCCGAAGGGGGGGGGGCGGTGAAAATGCACCCCTTGATTTTGCATGGATAACCTTCTTCCACAAAATGGGTAATTGAAAAAACTTTTAAGTCCTTAACATACGCATGCTTGAGAGGGGGGGGGGGTGGTAAAGCCCCCTTGGATCTGCCTCTGTGAGCCACGGACTTACATGAAAAAGAAAGTGTTGCTTTCACATTTCAACGATTATAAACTTTACATTTCATGTGTGAAGGCTTAGAAATAAGTGAAACAACGCAATTATGGGGATTCCCTGGTTACCTTGAGGACGACAGGTTTCTCAAACATCTGCATGGAAGACCGTCTCTGGCAGAACTTTTGGTACTCTGCACAAATAAAACACCGTCTTTATACTTATAGACTACGTCTGTATTGCATATAACAAGACCTTTCTATGCGTCAATACATATTTAAATAGGGCGTAAAAAGTGATATCTCACAAGGAATAAGAAAGTTAATTTCTGATCACATAATAAAAATCTCGGCGCAGGCGCATATAAAAATTAATTTGCGTTGAAAACCCCCCCCAAAAAACCTATGACTATTGCCTCCCTTTATAACAGTCTGAATTTATATTTCAGTTCTACAGTTCAGCACAGAACAGATTTATATGGAGAGCTTCATATTTTTGTTAACATTTTAACAATTTTTTTTAATTAAATTGGACAAAAACACAAACAGACACAAAGTGATGGGATTCATTGGGATAGTTATATACAGATGTAACTCTTTACCGCTGAACACCATCTCAAAGTTGAATGGTTCGTCGTCGAATGTCTCCATCAAGTGCTTCATGGCGATGATGAGGCAGAGCTCCAGCACAGACACACCTGGCAGAAACATACAACATACATGTTAGGGCGGCTGATTCCATTTCTTTGGGTTTGTTGTATATTCAGGACGCTTTAACCACTTTTGGTCATATCGCGTCAATGGAAGGGAGGAAGAGTGGAGCTATATCTCCGGGGGTAACACCCTACTCTTTGCGAAGAAAGACATAGGATCTTTATCCCGCGACCACACAGACATGGCCACAGAGGGGCGCGAACCACCGATCCACGTGCCGTTAGGTTCTCAGGTGGCCAGAGCATTTAAGGCAAGCGCTCTAACCCACTGAGCTATCGAGGTGTCCCCTCCCATTTCTTTGGGAGGCCTTCGTTTTATTACACAACCATGGGGGCTGGAGCACATTACTTCAGATAAACGATTTCCTGAATCCTGCATAACCAAGTAGACTTTTTTCACTTCTATTTTCTCAGGGGTTCCCGCATTATGTTGGTGCAGCAAGGCATGACAAAGGTATCGCATGTAGCTGCCACAGTATGTGCATTAACTCTATTACTAGTTCCAACATCTCAAGCAACATAGAAAGTATACGGGGTTTCCCCGGGGGCCTGTTCTTCCTGGGCTCCGTTTTTCCCTTCCTTATCCCATTGACGCGATAGGACCAGAATTGGTTAAAATTTCCTGCATATACAACTAACAAACGAAGCAACATAGACGTTACATTTTGATTACCACATTATTGTGCAGCATAGCGGTGTTACTGTTTCAGTTCCCACATCACCGTGCAGCATAGCAGTATCACCGTTTTGGTTCCCATATTACGGTCAGCATAGCGGTGTTACTTACTCCCAACATTATCGTGCAGCATAGCGGTGTTCAATTTTCATATTACCGGTACGTGCATCAGAATGGTGTTGCTGTTTCAGGCCCCATATTACCCAGCAGCATAGCGGTGTTACCTTTTCAGTTCCCACATTAGCCAGCAGCATAGCGGTGTTACTGTTTCAGTTCCCACATCACCGTGCAGCATAGCGGTGTTGATGTTTCAAGTCCCATATTACCCAGCAGCATAGCGGTGTTACTGTCTCAGCTCCCACATTACCCAGCAGCATAGCGGTGTTACTATTTCAGTTCCCAAATTACCGTGCAACATGGCGGCTTTGGAGTCTGTCGTGTGTTGCCGTGAAGAGTCCACGAAGTGCCGAGCATCTAGATGAGGGCGATCAGCCTTCACGCGAGACACCGGCACAAACTGAAGCACAATAATCACATATCTGCATCACACTGAGGCACAATAACCACATATCTACATCACACTAAGTCACAATAACCACATATCTACATCACACTGAGTCACAATAACCACATATCTACATCACACTGAAGCACAATAACCACATATCTACATCACACTGAGTCACAATAACCACATATCTACATCACACTGAAGCACAATAACCACATATCTACATCACACTGAGTCACAATAACCACATATCTACATCACACTAAGTCACAATAACCACATATCTACATCACACTGAGTCACAATAACCACATATCTACATCACACTGAAGCACAATAACCACATATCTACATCACACTGAGGCACAATAACCACATATCTACATCACACTGAGACACAATAACCACATATCTACATCACACTGAGGCTCAATAACCACATATCAACATCACACTGAGTCACAATAACCACATATCTACATCACACAGAGGCACACTAACCACATATCTACATCACACTGAGACACAATAACCACATATCTACATCACACTGAAGCACAATAACCACATATCTACATCACACTGACGCACAATAATCACATATCTACATCACACTGAGTCACAATAACCACATATCTACATCACAGAGGCATTATAAACAAATTATCTGCATCACACTGAAGCACAATAACCACATATCTACATCACACTGAGGCACAATAACCACATATCTACATCACACTGAGACACAATAACCACATATCTACATCACACTGAAGCACAATAACCACATATCTACATCACACAGAGGCACACTAACCACATATCTACATCACACTGAGACACAATAACCACATATCTACATCACACTGAAGCACAATAACCACATATCTACATCACACTGACGCACAATAACCACATACCTACATCACACTGAGTCCCAATAACCACATCTACATCACACTGAGGCACAATAACCACATATCTACATCACACTGAAGCACAATAACCACATATCTACATCACACTGAGTCACAATAACCACATATCTACATCACACTAAGTCACAATAACCACATATCTACATCACACTGAAGCACAATAACCACATAACTACATCACACTGAGTCACAATAACCACATATCTACATCACACTGATGCACAATAACCACATATCTGCATCACACTGAGACACAATAACCACATATCTGCATCACACTGAGGCACAATAACCACATATCTACATCACACTGAGTCCCAATAACCACATATCTACATCACACTGAGGCACAATAACCACATATCTACATCACACTGAAGAACAATAACCACATATCTACATCACACTGAGTCACAATAACCACATATCTACATCACACTAAGTCACAATAACCACATATCTACATCACACTGAAGCACAATAACCACATATCTACATCACACTGAGTCACAATAACCACATATCTACATCACACTGATGCACAATAACCACATATCTGCATCACACTGAGACACAATAACCACATATCTGCATCACACTGAGGCACAATAACCACATATCTACATCACACTGAGTCCCAATAACCACATATCTACATCACACTGAGACACAATAACCACATATCTGCATCACACTGAGACACAATAACCATATATCTGCATCACACTGAGGCACAATAACCACATATCAACATCACACTGAGTCCCAATAACCACATATCTACATCACACTGAGGCACACTAACCACATATCTACATCACACTGATGCACAATAACCACATATCTACATGACACTGAGACACAATAACCATATATCTGCATCACACTGAGGCACAATAACCACATATCAACATCACACTGAGACACAATAACCACATATCTGCATCACACTGAGACACAATAACCATATATCTGCATCACACTGAGGCACAATAACCACATATCAACATCACACTGAGTCCAAATAACTACATATCCACATCACACTGAGGCACACTAACCACATATCTACATCACACTGAGGCACAATAACCACATATCTACATCACACTGAGGCACACTAACCACATATCTGCATCACACTGAGGCACAATAACCACATATCTGCATCACACTGAGTCCCAATAACCACATCACACTGATGCACAATAACCACATATCTGCATCACACTGAGGCACAATAACCACATATCTACATCACACTGAGACACAATAACCACATATCTACATCACACTGAAGCACAATAACCACATATCTACATCACACAGAGGCACACTAACCACATATCTACATCACACTGAGGCACAATAACCACACATCTACATCACACTGACGCACAATAACCACATATCTACATCACACTGAGGTACAATAACCACACATCTACATCACACTGAGGCAAAATAACCACATAGCTACATCACACTGAGTCACAATAACCACACATCTACATCACACTGAGGCACAATAACCACATATCTACATCACACTGAGTCCCAATAACCACATATCTACATCACACTGATGCACAATAACCACATATCTGCATCACACTGAGACACAATAACCATATATCTGCATCACACTGAGGCACAATAACCACATATCAACATCACACTGATGCACAATAACCACATATCTGCATCACACTGAGACACAATAACCACATATCTGCATCACACTGAGGCACAATAACCACATATCTACATCACACTGAGTCCCAATAACCACATATCTACATCACACTGAGACACAATAACCACATATCTGCATCACACTGAGACACAATAACCATATATCCGCATCACACTGAGACACAATAACCACATATCTGCATCACACTGAGGCACAATAACCACATATCTACATCACACTGAGTCCCAATAACCACATATCTACATCACACTGATGCACAATAACCACATATCTGCATCACACTGAGACACAATAACCACATATCTGCATCACACTGAGGCACAATAACCACATATCTACATCACACTGAGTCCCAATAACCACATATCTACATCACACTGAGACACAATAACCACATATCTGCATCACACTGAGACACAATAACCATATATCTGCATCACACTGAGGCACAATAACCACATATCAACATCACACTGAGTCCCAATAACCACATAACCACATCACACTGAGGCACACTAACCACATATCTACATCACACTGAGGCACAATAACCACATATCTACATCACACTGAGGCACACTAACCACATATCTGCATCACACTGAGGCACAATAACCACATATCTACATCACACTGAGGCACAATAACCACATATCTACATCCCACTGAGGCACAATAACCACATATCTGCATCACATTGAGTCCCAATAACCACATATCCACATCACACTGATGCACCATAACCACATATCTACATCACACTGAGGCACAATAACCACATATCTGCATCACACTGAGTCCCAATAACCACATCACACTGATGCACAATAACCACATATCTGCATCACACTGAGGCACAATAACCACATATCTACATCACACTGATGCACAATAACCACATATCTACATCACACTGAGGCTCAATAACCACATATCTGCATCACACTGAGTCACAATAACCACATATCTACATCACACTGAGGTACAATAACCACATATCTACATCACACTGAGGCAAAATAACCACATATCTACATCACACTGAAGCACAATAACCACAGTATATGGCCACAACATTGACTTCGTTCACCAGAGGGAGACACCATTCAGCAAGAACTTAAAATTTGTTAGTCTGTCAGCATTATCGGTGTCTCTGACGTCTAGTCTTTGGCCTTGGTTATTATGAAAGTGGTGCTCCCTCAGATTATGTAATAAACAGCGACGAGATAAGGACATATGCTATAATTAAGGGTTACATTGACTTGGGGTGACAGTTATCGGTGTCATGCCTACCAGAATGGACTGCAGTGCCCGGATGTTCCTGTCCAGGCAGAACTGTCTCTGAAGTACGTCTACAATGGCGGGTTCCTTCTTCAGGCTCTGCAATGGAAATCATCACTGACGTCTGGGGTTGTCAAATCGGACCTGCCTAGTCAATTCTGACTCGACCCCGTATAAACATCAGGACCATTCTTTCTCTGGTCATGCTGTGGCAATTTCTTCTTCATTGACATCTCCACTAGCGTAATAATTCAATGTACCGTAGATTATGAAATATACTAACTTAACTAGATGGGGGAATAGACACTGTAAAAAGTGTCAATCTCATTGTTCATTTCTCATTCAACTATGTTGACATCAATCAATATATAGCAAATTATGAAGGTTACTAATGTTGTGAGATTATCGTATGTCCGTGACCCTTCGAAACTTCAATGCTCCCAACAGCAGTCTCGACACAAATGGGGAGCAATTATTTTTCCACTGCCTTCGGGTCAGAATTGACTAGAATTCAGAATCGACAACAACAGACGTCTGGGCGACATGGCTCAAGCGTTAAATTCATCAAAGTATGCACTAAATCATAGATCGAGCCGTTGTTTGTCTCAAGTAGCAAGTTTCAAATGGGGCAATGGCTCAAACGTTGAATTGATCAAAGTGTGCACTAACCGGTCTCTATCGTAGCACACTACAATAGATCGAGCCATTGCTTGTCTTAACTAGTACGTTTTGACCTCTGCCTTTGATGATTAAACATTTGCTACCTTAGGCCACCTTTCTGCATACATGAGCTTAACCGGGCCCAGCCACATACTTGAAGAGTGAAACGGATGACTTGTGACACAATATCCAATCAGATGCCGGGTCGTCCAATGAGAAAATTGTCTGAACATTATAGTGCTGTAATACCTGTTGTAATAGGAATGTCATTATTGCCAAATACCATTGTCACAATAGGCAAACAGTCTGTCTTTGTCTTAGCGGCTAGGTTGCATTTTCGTCACAAACCTTCACGTTTTTGTTCCACGCCTTGGCGAACTTGGTGTCACAGAACGTGGATTCAGGCAAACTTATATAGGTCTCGAAGACATCCATATAGTCACCAAAGGTCAAGGTCGGTAGAAGGTGGAGTTGGCGGTGAGAGAATCTCGATTTGACGCGTTTCTCCAGCAGCTCAATGACGTCCTGAAACAAAATACACGCGAGCTGTGGTAGATCTTCAGAAAGAAGTGTTTTAATTGCACGGATGTTTGTCACTCGTTTCGAGACAGGTGCTGGCTCACGTTTACACATTTGTTTGTAGTTAGGTATAAACAAAGGGACACCAAAAGAGTCAGTGAGCGTTTTACGTCAACGTTGGGGGAAAATAGGGTAAACCGAAGACCAGGGTATGTACTGAAAGAGATGATTAAAATAATATCTACAGAATATCCCGAATATTAGAAACCGCACCAAGCCAAGGTTGCAAAAACAGTGCGAACCACACAGTTTCGGGTCCGAGGCCATGGAGACCCCATTATATAACAGACCATGTCTCGCCAGTCTGGTGGTGAGTCCCCACCACACAAATCAGGGGCTGAGGCCAAGGAGACCCCATTATATAACAGACCATGTCTCGCCAGTCTGGTGGTGAGTCCCCACCACACAAATCAGGGGCTGAGGCCAAGGAGACCCCATTATATAACAGACCATGTCTCACCAGTCTAGTCGTGAGTCCCACCACACAGATCGGGGTCTGAGCCGATTGGGACACATCCAGAAGATTGTAGAGCAGCGTCTGGTTCTTGTGGTGGGCGAACAAGTCGAACTCATCCAGGATGAAGAGGATCGACTTGGAAGCCTTGGATCCGGACTTTAGGGCCGCCAACAGGAACTGAAGCGTCTCAGCGAACGATCCCTTTACATAGGTCAAAGGTCAAATGTCAACAAAATATCAGAAAACAATGGCACGCAAGCAAATGTTATGTAAATTGTAAGTCTTCACTGCCAAAAAAAACGGGGTTAATATTCAAAATAAGGGCATCCAGGAAAGCTGTGTTTTAGGCTACATTTTGCACATGTGTGGGCTAGGCTAGGACACAGCGATGCATGACGCGTGAAACAATTCAGATGTCACTGAGGAATTAGTTCCAAGCCTTTACTCTTTACATTCTATGCTATAAATGCCAGTTACCTTACAACGAAGAATCCTAGCCTACAAGTGACTTATAGTATATACAGTGTAAGCAGGTACACATGGCAAATTTTAAAAATGTAGACATTTTCATGCATAGCGGGTAGGTTGTGGTACTTACAAATACTTTTTCCCCTACTGTGTTTTCCAACTTTAGCTGGAGCGTAATCTCTTTCAACGCAATTCTGTCATCAGTTTGAAGCAAGCCTGAAAATTCATAACGACTGCATCATCATTTTTTTAATGCCAATTCGAAAGCAATAATTGAATAGGAATCAACAAACCTCTATATTTCAAAGAGGACGTTGCTATATAATAAAATACAGCATGCACTTTTTCCAAAGAATACATGAGCAATGAAACATAAAGTTCCTGCTTCAAAAATATTGACGTTGATTTCGTCCCTTGAGCACAGTTTCATGTAAGACACTCTTGCATACCATTGAGATGTACCTCCATCAAATTCTCTGTCGCTTCCTTCTTGGATCGGATTTCCTCAAGAACACTTTGCAACAGCTTGAACACACAGAAACAAAACCACCACTGATTATTTTAAAACAAGAACTCACATTATAGGCAAATATATTGTCATGCTGATACATTGAGGCCCTTCATCATGTACAAGTCGCTAGCAAAATTACATAAACAAACAAGGTTACAATATCTATGTTAGGAGGTTGTATGTCTATATAAACTACCGTCATTTACGTATGTTTTGGAACACCCGAAAAATAATTACAAACCTGGGTGTACCAAAACACACTGTCAAAAAAATTAATTAATTTTCGAAGCACATGCTGGAATCTAGATTAGATTCTAAACACAGTTCTCATGTTATTTTTCTTCAGTTATGTGCTTTAGGGAAGATACACAACATTTAATCAGGAAATCTAGCCTGAAAGTTCAGTGTCTAAAAATATTCAAAGCATGCCAACTCCTGCACAGACATCAAAGCACACCAGGTCAGAACATTTTGCGGGCTACTTAGGTCAAATTTGTTTGATACCCTCGCCATTAAACTACCAAAGTACGCCAAAGGATTTCACTGCACCATATCAACTATAACATTATTGGTAGTGTCCTCTACTTTACACAGTTGCTTCATCTGCTCCAACAAAACACTAAATTGGTATGTTGTATTCATCAAAGTATATCTGAAAGGAATCTTACTCAAAACTATGTGAACATTTGAACAGAGCAAACCATTGTCTTTCCACAGCCTCTTGGCCCAATGACAAGAAGTGAGTTACTCTCCCCTAGTGTTGCAGTTCTATGCAGTAGCTCCAGCAATTGCCTGGAAAAACAAAAGTTTTACATAGGTCATAATGACTTACTAGTAACTGGTAACATAACATTTAAGCCCAAAAGAAAACAACTATATTTCTGCTTATATGAACTTGGCCTGCTTGGTTAACCATATAATTTTTCTACCATAGTGCATATGATAGATAAAGTTCAGTTACAACAGGGAACAAATATGACTGGCTTAAAATGTTCTTGAATAATTTTAGTATATGCTAGGTATACACATGTAGTTTGTTGTAAACCAGTGCACCCACCCTCGTTCCTTGTCATATCCATGGATTTTTGGTGGAAGACATTTGTGGCAAAGTCTCTGACGAATAATCGTTTGGGCTTCCCGTACATATTGATCATTCTCAGTTGAAACACCCATGATCAGCTGAAAAATAAGCATCATGCACTTATGAGTTCAATCAATATAGAATATATACATGTATACACGAAGTGAGACTACCCTACTATACCTAATTTAACCTATTCCACCATGTTATAAAACCTGCTTATTCAGGAACAGTTTATGCATCATTGTACACTTATTCGGATACCAAATTCATTGGACTTTTCTTCAACATTTTCTGTTACTCTAGAGGTCAGTTCTTTGATAATAACACAACATATTTATGATTGAAGCCTCCCCCTGCATCCTCAGTGCAGATGTATTTACCGTCATTTACATATGCTTTGGAACAACAGACACATCTGTTAAGTTAAGCTACCTGTTGCCCACCCACCTCTGGTTTATCAGTGACCAAACAATGCAGCTATAACAATGACATTGCCTGTTACCTGACTGTACTTTAATGAATAGGCGAGTATCAGACTCCGATCCAGATTTTAGGCATCAGTTCCCATGCTCACCGACCATGCAATATCACTCAAGGTACTCAAATGGATAATATTGTAAAGGAGTTGTGTTTGTGTCTGTATATTTCAAATGTCAGTCACAACTTGCATGTGCGACCCGCATTCATTGTTTATGTCTGGGATGCCTGACTGACTGCCTCTCTGCACTATCCTCCCCCCCCTATCTAGCTATGTGACATACATTTCTCCACTTCTCTTCTCTCTATCACAGCTGGTTGACTGACAGTAATCAGGGGCATGTACAGGAATCCTTGAAAGGGGGCGGCACAGATATACTTTATGGTCTGAAAAGGGGGGCTTGTGCCCACCTTGTACTCCCGCCCCCCTGGACATGCCTGTGATAATCTCCATGGTTTTGTGACACCCCTTTCGAGAATTCATGCACATGCCCTTGGCGCAAGTGCCCCCAGGCAAGCCCGCTTCTATAGGGGCACAACGGTAACAATGTTAAAATCCTTCGACGTTAGTAGGGAAGCGACTGTAGCTTTTATTATAATGCGGGCGCGTACAATAAGTGCTTACGTATTCTATATACCTTGTTCTATCTTCTGACATCAAGAAAGTGTGTACTCCAACATTTCTTCGCGAAGATATGATCGAAACAACCTAGTGGTGACACACTAGTTTGATGTCAGATGATAGAACAAGGTATATAGAATACGTAAACACTATGATTGTTTGAGCACACATTCTAATAAAAGTTACAGTCGATTCCCTACTAACGTCGAAGGATTTTAACAGTTACCATTGTGCCGCTAGAGAAGCGGGCTTGCCTGGGGGCACTTGCGCCAAGCACATGCCCCTGCTTCTACAACATAGACCACAGGCACAATTAATCCCACCACCACCACACGGCCTCCCCCCTCCACTGAGTTACTGTGCCTGTGACATAGACTGAATTCAGCCCGTGAATTTCCAGTGCGCGTTATGATTTAAAGGGCAACCTGAATCCATTATCGCCCATTAGGAATTCGCTCTGCCAAAGCTTGATAACATGAAAAATTTAAATGAGGTTATAACGAAATCGTTATGTGAGACAAGGCATGTCAATAGTATTCGTAACATACAAACAGATTGGCAACAAGATCCAAGTAATAAGCGCGAGCACCTTGCGAGTGCACCTTGCGAACTTGTTTGGCTCTTCCCTTGCCGCGGTCAATGCCACTTTGTTATCTCTCACGTCATTGGTCATTGCTGCGCTTCCGTTCTTCTTCTTCACCAATAGAAGCATGTCTCTCATTGCCTTTGCAGCAACTGAACCCGAAGTAAACATGACGGAGGAGGCAAAAGTTCCTTCATTTGCCTTTAAAAAGAAAGGAAAAATAAGACAAACACGACGCAGAGAGGAGAGTTCTAGCGAAGGTATCAGAAGGGAAAACTGCAAAGTAAACGATAAAAAAGAAACGAGGTGATGTCCGTCAATGGACACTTCTATGTTTTGGAAAGGAAAATGCTGGGCGATAATAAGTTATGCTAAGCCTAAGCTAGTGCTAAATCACCCTGTAGTGTAGTGTACAGGACGGTTGTGCTTTATAGCGAAAAGACACGTTAAATGCTTATAAGTCCCTTATTAGAAGTTACCGAACAGGCTGATAGCAAGTACAAAGTCTAATGGGTAATGGTCCATTTAAGAGAGTGAAAAAAAGGGTACATCGTTATAGCGGAACTGAGCGAAACCGAGCGAAACCGGGTGAAAAGTAGCGGAACCGGGCGCAAATTACCAGTTGGACCAGGTGCAGGAAGTTCAGTTTTGCTTTAAAGTACACTTATCAATGCTTCTGTTATATTCGTATAATATTTACGTAGAAATGTGAAGGTATTGTCTAGTACCAGAAGGATTTGTCTCCGAGTGCTGAGCCTAGTGCCAGGCCGCCATTTTGGTTGTTGTCGTAGTAAGACTCTTAAAGTCACCACTTGGCGGCGCCACCAGCGCCGACTAAACCCTGTACATTGACAAGCGTTTTTGGCCAAATAATAAATTGTTCCACTTGTTATTTTCTTCCATTAGTCGTTTTTGATTTTGGGGAATATATTCTTCTGCCCCACCCACAACTTGATCACAGGCGTCAATGTATACGGTTTAGTCGGCGCCGGTGGCCCCGCCAAGTGGTGACTAAATTAAAATCATGGACGGCTACATACTAGATCTATATTGACGTGTCTTTTCGCTATAAAGCACAACCTGTGTATAGGGTGATAACTCGACATAGGTAAAAAGCAGTCAGCACGGCTATGGTGCTCCGCTTATTTACGCAATTTAGAAAAATGTTTAGGGTTTTGGGACAGATTAGTAACGTTTTCTGAAACTAGATCTACATGCCTTAATTGAGTGATCCGCTTTATCTTATTTTATGTGGCTAACTTTTGCAACATACTTTATGTCGCAATCGCGCCTCACCGCCATATTGGCTCAGCGGTAAAGGTTTTTTTTTAAGGCGAAGTACCGAAAACAGTTGACTCCAAAAACTCTTCCTCCCTCCCTTCCTGTTATTTCACCCGGCCCTAGATAATTCTTGCTGATAACTCCCCCCCCCCCCCCCCCCCCTGCAGGACAGCCCCCTCTCCCAGACAATATCCCCAGAATGACTCCCCCTGCCCCCCCCACAATCCTCTCCGGCAACTACTCTTGCTCCTTGACACTTCCACACCCCCCCCCCCCGTCATCCCTGCTGACATCAGGGGGAAGGAGCATGTGCAAGGCAGGTAGAATGAAAATTGAAATGTCTAGAGGAAGAATCTAGAAAAAAGACCATTTTTTGGATGGGTAAACAGCGCCTGAGGGCCAGCCAAACTGAAAATCTGCCTGCTAAAATTAAAACTGCCTGCCCATCCGGCTGGCAGGCAGGTCTCTGGCTAATACCCTGCCCCCTTCTTTCCACCCTCCCCTTCCATTGCACCCCGACAGCTTCACACTTCACTCCAACTGGTGGTCCAGACGGGTGACGGTCAATGCGGTCGTAGTGAGACTACCCCCAAACCATCATTGCTACATATTTGAGAAACATTGATCACACTCAATGTTCTGCTGGTCATTGTAACAAAATGATTTGTGGTGACATTATGACAGAAGTGCTATTTGAGTGCATTAATACCTGAACGGAAACTGGGACGTCTTGGGCCATCCCTCTATTATATGAATGCCTCCGTTATACAGTCTTTTTCAGGCTGGCAGAACATAAGTTGTATAATGCAGGGACCATTGTAATTTATTGCTTGCTGTAAACTTTGTCACTTAGTTTTGGCAAGTTTATAATTATCTATCGACATATATACTTGGTTTCAGAGAGTGGTGAAGCAGAAGATGAAATCCCAGTCATTAAGCGGGATAAGAGACCAATGCTTGGTAATCCTATGGTACAGAAGGTAACATACCATATTATATTGGCTAATATATATGGCAATTGTATAGTAAAGTAGATAATGGTACTGTATTAAGCTGCCATTTGGGATTGAAGAAAGGCATATTACCAGATTTTATGTGGGTTAATTATGTATTCCTATATACATTTGTTGGTTGTACATGTATACATATATATTATATTCTTTATGCAGAGATTTTTCAAAAGCAGGAATATTGAATTGATACCTATTAATATTATTACAATCTTAGACAAAGAAATTGAGAGCCAAGAAAGATGTGAACTACAGCAGCAGCGATGATGATGAGAAGCAGACTGACATTGGCGTGGCATACAAGTCAACTCTTTCTGCGGTATAAACTATAATATTTTTGAAAAATTTGGGCAAAAGTATTAACTTGTTTCAATAATAATATAAGTGAAGTAAGAAATCTGCACATAGAGCTTGTTGCTAATAATAAATTAGCTTACTCTCTTGTTTTTATACTTCTTCTTACATTTATGATCTAGAGAGCTAATCAAGAGTTTTTATGGTGCCACAGAAAAGCGCAGGGCCTGATGACATGGGGGCCACAGCCACCTATGAACTGGACACTGAGAAAGACAATGATGCTCAAGCCATCTTTGAGAGGTCACAGAAGATAAATGAGGTGAGGACTTCAAATGCAATAATCTCAGTCTTCACCATTGGTTGGTTGGTTATTCAGGACGCTTTAACCACTTTTGGTCATATCGCGTCAATGGGAGAAGGAAGGGAGAGTGGAGCTATGTCTCCGGGGGTAACCCCCTACTCTTTACGAAGAAAGACACAGGATCTTTATCCTGCGATCACACAGACATGGCCACAGCAGGGCTCAAACGACCGATCCATGTTCCGCTAGGCTCTTAGGTGACCAGAGCACTCAATGCGAGCGCTCTAACCCACTGAGCTATCGCGCCGGCCCCTCTTCACTGATATGCTATGATAAATTCTCTTGTATTGAGCAGACAATGATAGAAGATAATATACCGTAAATGGATATTTTAGTCTTCACTTTTAAATGTATAGATCTTCCGAAAGAAGAGGCAACAACTTCTCACTTGCTGTATGTTGACCATATTGATTAGCCAGTAACCAGGCAGAATCAATATGGCGACGACTGTAACGCCTCCTTGATGGAGCGTGTTAAATAGTGTTTACGGGTGTTCCAACAGCAAAGGCGCCTCCCTCTGAGCTGACGGAACCCTCCCCCGCACATTTTTTTGAGATAGTAACTTTTTGTAATTCATTTTCCTATTCGTTATTGCAGGATATGAAAGGCAAAGCTGATGACAAGATATACAGAGGTATCAACAATTACGCACAGTTTTTGGAGAAAAAAGACACAGCACAAGGCAATGCCTCCAGTGGCATGGTCAGGTCAGTGGCTTGAAGGTTAAACTGGCAGGTCAAAGTAGCTCAAGGGTCTGCCCCCAGTTGCATGCAATACACGATTTCCTAAACTACTGCGCCATCTATCGGCAGCGGGAAACACCTCGGTCGCGGGTCGAGACCCAAAACCTGGAGCGCGCGAGTGACGCCGTTTAACACGCACGCGGGGCGGATTTCCTCAAAGAGAGTAGACCCCTCGTACACAATGCCAGTGTTTTCTATTAGTGATGATTGATTTATGTACATAATTTTACCAGCAAGATAAACGTCTACGGTATGCAGATATATAATTCAAGATGGGCTCAACCGGCTTTCTTCGGCTGCTATCATGAGTTTAAATCGTCGTGTGGTTTGTGAGCGGACTGCAGGTTTTGTTGTTTTCCTGAAGAGCGTTCGGGGAGGGACCATTTCACTACTGAACTTTTCGAACCGAGTTTTCGCGTCACGGGCGGAGGGATGTGGGAGGACCAGTTTTCAGTAGGGCAGGTTTGCCAGAATCTTTAAGGTCCCAGCCCCTGTACTTCTTTAATATCATTGGGGGGAAAGTAACATGGCAGCGACCATCGAATCTGTTGACAGCTACCACACTGAGTGCAATCTTTGACTTGTAACTAACATCAATGCTGCGCGATCACCTAGTATACGGCAACTTTAAAAATCGTTTAAAAATGTCTGAATCATAACTATGTACAAAATAGAGGAATTATAGATGCCAAAAATTAAAAAGGAGCGATGTCTGCCAGCTAGAGACTGGGGCACCATCTATATATTTCTGTCAGTGCTGTGGTAGTCTGCAGATCAAAGTGTGTACACATGTATTGACAACATATGACAGATGCATAAACACAAAGAAAAGCAGAGCCTACCTACACACAACAACTACTGAATGAAATCAGCGGCCACCAGTTGATAGAGATGCAGGCCTATTGCCGAATCTCCAGCTTCGTGGTCACTGAATAAATAACTAAGCGCTCCCTGCGCCAGCCAGTGGAAGCGTCAGCCACTGCTACAGTGTCCACAACGCCATGTGCGCCATGTACAATGTAAACAAACTTCACTGGGCGATTCTAATTCAACTTTGTTGAGATACGTAAACGAGAATCAAGAAAAGTATCTATCAAAGTACCAACATAAAAGATCCATCTAAGTGTCTTTGAAAATGAAATGTTGTTAGCGTGAATAATTTAAGAAGGAAATGGAAATTACAAGGATACTTCCAGGCATATGGCGGACAATTGCAAAGACTGTCATTTTGTCTTCAAGACCGCAAATTGTATGGTACTAATGACTCATTCATTTCGTGGGATCAAAAGACAAAAGAATATGTATTACATTCTCTGATGATTTGTCTTAGTCCTGATCCATTTTTCACGAACAAAAAGACTAGTTGTCCTACGAATCGAATAAGTTTAATACGGAGAAGTTTTGAGGGCTCATACGGCTCAAGGCTGTGCGGCGCTCGTTCCTCTAATTCCGACCCGCAATCGACGCGCCAGACGCATTAGGCGGCACTGCGCATGCTCGTAGGAAATCGTCTATTGCAAACACCAAACCTAATCAGGGTAATATGCATAGATTACTATAGGTATATTTGGTATTAATCATATGACCAACAATTTTAATTTTATGATTAGTATTTGTCTTACGATTCCTCAGAAAGGGCCCCATTCGAGCGCCATCGCATCTACGATCGACCGTTCGGTGGGACTACCAGCCAGACATCTGTAAAGACTACAAGGAAACCGGATTCTGTGGCTTCGGAGGTCAGCACACACTGCTTTAGTTCTTCTCTTGTGAAAGACATATTTCCTAAACTGAAATCCTGTCAATATATGACATTGTTTTCACATTTTTCTTCTTAGCACATTTGGTTTATTCTATACAGTTTCTACTATGTATATTAAGTTTCTACTATGTATATTAAGCTTCTACTATGTATATTAAGTTTATACTGTTGTTTTATAGTGTATAAAGCGTAATATTTGAAAGTGGCGTTCATTATGCCATACGGATAAAACCGGTATTAAATAATACACTAGTCTGTGACTTTTGATTATGGGGATAGGACCGTTTGTTATACTTATGCATGAAGCCGTCTCAGTTCCTGAACTGTTTTACTGGAGCTAAAACTCCCAAGAAATCGTTCTGATGTTTGTTTAAGGACCTGGAACCTTATCGGACAACCTCATGACTTAACAATTAGTCGGGGATGTGATGTATCTGGGGGCTGTGTACCGTATAAGCTGGGGGAGCTACCATACCATTCGCTATATGGCATATTTTGTACTGCTAAAAATATTCCTCAAGTTTGCTGATGGGCTTTATCTATCTCTATATTCTCTACATCCAGAATATAGTATGAAACAGTAAGTTTACTACCGGCACATATATATAGATGACTAGCCCTGTTGCGACCATGAGTCGGTGGAGACCAGGTGAAGGAGCCCAGAGTGACACGGACGGTTTTTAAAATCAACAACGCGACATTGGGGCGGCCTTAAAATCGACATGCGACACAAGACTTCGTGACCCGCGAAATGGACCTCTTCTTAAAATCGACACGCGACATGGATCTTTTCTTAAAATCGCAGCTAGCCCCCCTCAGGGGCCCTATGTGTGACCTCCTGCTTAACTTTGCTGACCTTTTACGCTTGCAGACAGCTGTAAGTTCCTGCACGACCGGAGTGACTACAAGCATGGTTGGCAGCTGGAGCGAGAGATGGAAAGTGGGACTTACAACCAGCAGGAAGGTCGGTGTATGTGTGGGCGCTCGGGGGGTGGGGGTGAGGGAGGTTAGTCCCTAGCAGCTGGAGCGGGAGATGGAGAGTGGGACCTACAACCAGCAGGAAGGTCGGTGTATGTGTGGGCGGTCGGGGGGTGGGGGTGAGGGAGGTTAGTCGCTAGCAGCTGGAGCGGGAGATGGAGAGTGGGACCTACAACCAGCAGGAAGGCCGGTGTATGTGTGGGCGGTCGGGGGGTGGGGGTGAGGGAGGTTAGACCCTAGCAGCTGGAGCGGGAGATGGAGAGTTGGACCTACAACCAGCAGGAAGGTCGGTGTATGTGTGGGCGCTCGGGGGGTGGGGGTGAGGGGGGTTAGTCCCTAGCAGCGGGAGATGGAGAGTGGGACCTACAACCAGCAGGAAGGTCGGTGTATGTGTGGGCGCTCGGGGGGTTGGGGTGAGGGGGGTTAGTCCCTAGCAGCGGGAGATGGAGAGTGGGACCTACAACCAGCAGGAAGGTCGGTGTATGTGTGGGCGCTCGGGGGGTGGGGGTGAGGGGGGTTAGTCGCTAGCAGCTGGAGCGGGAGATGGAGAGTGGGACCTACAACCAGCAGGAAGGTCGGTGTATGTGTGGGCGCTCGGGGGGTGGGGGTGAGGGAGGTTAGTCCCTAGCAGCTGGAGCGGGAGATGGAGAGTGGGACCTACAACCAGCAGGAAGGTCGGTGTATGTGTGGGCGCTCGGGGGGTGGGGGTGAGGGAGGTTAGTCGCTAGCAGCTGGAGCGGGAGATGGAGAGTGGGACCTACAACCAGCAGGAAGGTCGGTGTATGTGTGGGCGCTCGGGGGGTGGGGGTGAGGGAGGTTAGTCCCTAGCAGCTGGAGCGGGAGATGGAGAGTGGGACCTACAACCAGCAGGAAGGTCGGTGTATGTGTGGGCGCTCGGGGGGTGGGGGTGAGGGAGGTTAGTCGCTAGCAGCTGGAGCGGGAGGTGGAGAGTGGGACCTACAACCAGCAGGAAGGTCGGTGTATGTGTGGGCGGTCGGGGGGTGGGGGTGAGGGAGGTTAGTCGCTAGCAGCTGGAGCGGGAGATGGAGAGTGGGACCTACAACCAGCAGGAAGGTCGGTGTATGTGTGGGCGCTCGGGGGGTGGGGGTGAGGGAGGTTAGTCGCTAGCAGCTGGAGCGGGAGATGGAGAGTGGGACCTACAACCAGCAGGAAGGTCGGTGTATGTGTGGGCGGTCGGGGGGTGAGGGGGGTTAGTCGCTAGCAGCTGGAGCGGGAGGTGGAGAGTGGGACCTACAACCAGCAGGAAGGTCGGTGTATGTGTGGGCGCTCGGGGGGTGGGGGTGAGGGGGGTTAGTCCCTAGCAGCTGGAGCGGGAGATGGAGAGTGGGACCTACAACCAGCAGGAAGGTCGGTGTATGTGTGGGCGCTCGGGGGGGTGGGGTTGGGGGTGAGGGAGGTTAGTCCCTAGCAGCTGGAGCGGGAGATGGAGAGCGGGACATACAACCAGCAGGAAGGTCGGTGTATGTGTGGGCGGTCGGGGGGTGGGGGTGAGGGAGGTTAGTCGCTAGCCGCTGGAGCGGGAGATGGAGAGTGGGACCTACAACCAGCAGGAAGGTCGGTGTATGTGTGGGCGCTCGGGGGGTGGGGGTGAGGGAGGTTAGTCCCTAGCAGCTGGAGCGGGAGATGGAGAGTGGGACCTACAACCAGCAGGAAGGTCGGTGTATGTGTGGGCGCTCGGGGGGTGGGGGTGAGGGAGGTTAGTCCCTAGCAGCTGGAGCGGGAGGTGGAGAGTGGGACCTACAACCAGCAGGAAGGTCGGTGTATGTGTGGGCGGTCGGGGGGTGGGGGTGAGGGAGGTTAGTCGCTAGCAGCTGGAGCGGGAGATGGAGAGTGGGACCTACAACCAGCAGGAAGGTCGGTGTATGTGTGGGCGCTCGGGGGGTGGGGGTGAGGGGGGTTAGTCCCTAGCAGCTGGAGCGGGAGATGGAGAGTGGGACCTACAACCAGCAGGAAGGTCGGTGTATGTGTGGGCGCTCGTGGGGGGTGGGGGTGAGGGGGGTTAGTCCCTAGCAGCTGGAGCAGGAGGTGGAGAGTGGGACCTACAACCAGCAGGAAGGTCGGTGTATGTGTGGGCGCTCGGGGGGTGGGGTGTGTCCTCCTCAATCGAAAAGTTACAATTCAGTAATGCGTTTAGTAATGTGGTGCTAAATGAAAAAAAAATGTATAAATTAAAAATGAAATCTAAGAAAATTTAATTCATTAATGCATCCTTATGATATATAGCGGTAATGGTTAGAATCCTGTTTCCAAACACTGAACCTGAAGCCCCATGGTAGAATTCGGATACCAAATGATTTTCGAAGTTGTTTGAATAATGTATAGTTATCATTATTCTACTGCCATATCCCTACTTTGGTTAATCGCTATATTTATTCGTCTTTGAGACATACTCCAAGATTTGAACATAACACTCGAACAACATAAGCTCACTCGATGCGAGCGCTCTGGCCACCTGAGAGCCTAAAGGCACGTGGATCGGTGGTTCGAGCCCTGCTGTAGCCATGTCCGTGTGGTCGCAGGATAAAGATCCCATGTCCTTCGTAAAGATAAGGGGGTTACCCCCGGGGACATGGCTCTACTCTCCCTTCCTTCTCCCACTGACACGATGGGACCATAAGTGATTATAGCGTCCTGAATATACAACCAACCAACCAATCAACCTCTGTATCCCCTTGTCCTTCAGACATGACCAAGTATGAAATCAGCAGTGACGAGGATGAGCTTCCCTTCAAGTGCTTCATCTGCCGCAAATCCTTCACTAACCCTGTCATCACCAAGTGAGTCCGCTTTCTACCTGGCCGCTGGATGTCCTGCTGTACAACATCCCATGCAATCAACGCTTAAATTTACTTATCGAGCTCTTTCCCGCCAAAACTAAAGAGGTCAAAATAAAAATAAGAATCAGTTTTTGAATCCTCCAAAATGTCTTTTGTCTATATTCCACGCATGCCAGAGTGCCAAATGTGATATCAATTAACCACAAGTTTTAAACTTAGTGGTAAACGTCATCCGTTTTGCGCTTCGCGATGCTTTGGTATAAGTAGCAGTGCCGCAAGTTCCGCGGTGTCCCGGGATAGACACTTTTGCCACAAACGGCGATTACAGCCGAAACGGCGATGTTTATTAGGTTTCGGAATTTATAGAATAAAGCAATCGAGTTTTCTGCATGTTGTGATATATATGTCACATGGGCTTGGATTTGGCGCGAAAAGCTCGACAAGCAACTTTAACACCTGAGAATTACCTATTGCTGAAATATACTATTATAACTGTTACGAGATATACATGTATATACATTTGCAAAGGCTGCAACAAAAAGATATGTTGTGAAGCTGTTGTTTCTTTTATGCGATAGCACTAGAATATTGAAGAACATGTCACGAAATCCCAATAATAAGCTGATCTAAAACTATCTTATAAATGTATAAAAGTGAAGTGGGAGCCCGTACAACTTTTATTGATTTCTGTGTAAACGTGTTTACGATTTATTCCACTTGTTTTATGACTTGCATGTACGGGGATATAGATTTTATCGACAGTGAAATTGAAGAAAAAAAAACATGTCCTTTGCACTACCGACAACATGAAACGTTCACACATGCGCTAATATAGAATAAAGTAATGTATGTACATGTATATACATTTATTTGCATAAGTTCTAAAAAAATTTATTTCTGGTCTTTCTTTCCAGATGTTCGCACTATTTCTGTGAAACTTGCGCTTTGCAGCAGTACCGTAAATCCAAGCGATGTTTTGTGTGTGGCACTCAAACCATGGGAGTGTTCAATCCGGCGAAAGGTAAGTTTAATCCGATGTTACACGCCGTATGAAACGTATATTTTATAGATACACGTATTTAAAGCTGCTCATGCAGCAATTTGTTGCTTAAATTATGGTTTTAGAAATATTTTGGAAACACATTTAGAACACATTGTCTGCCTGTATAAATGTAACCTTCATGAGAAATAGATCTCTCATCGCTTGATAAAAGGTATAACACTACCGCAATGTGCATATTTCGATGATGTAGTACACCAGAAAGCCACCCTTTTCACTTATTGCACTTATTTTTGCCAAAAAAAGAGGCCTAACAACATATCTGGGTTTTTATTGCATCCAATAGGTTTACTTCTATGCTAAGAATATAATTACATCATTTCCAAGCAAAATAGTTTTTACGTTTTTCAATAAAAATATTGCTGGATGAGTAACTTTAAGAATTACGTAATTTGTTGCGTTCCCATTTTGGCAGACCCCACATACACATACGTCCTATCGCTGGTCTTATTTTGATGTTTTGTCAAATTATAAACGTAAGATTATTGTTTTCGTCCAGTCCGTAAAGATGTCCATGTAAATATGATCCTCGTGGTTGTGCTTACCACCGGTCTCTACCGAAAATTGTGAGCGAGGATCCTTTAAGGAGCATTCCCGACCCAGTCTCGGTTATTTTTGTGATATGCTTCTCCTTGAAATAATATTGTAAATTATGTCCATTTTGTGACATGCTCCTTAATATATAAGTGTCTTCGGACAAGGTATCGAGGGTCAAGCGCCTGTAATGTGGTGCTGATCAGCAGTGACAGCGTTCGCCAATTCTTGTTTCTGGGTCTGAAATCCTGATCTACCTCTAATGTAACAGTTACTACTGAGGGACATCCCATTACGTTATCGCTATAAGTTAATCCTACATCATATTGTCTTCTGCCTTGCAGCACTGATGGCCAGAATTAAAAAATTGAAAGATGAGGAAGGGGAGGAGGATTCCGAAGAGGAGGGTGGAGGAGGAGGGGCAGGGGTAGGGGAGGTAACCAGCGAGGTCGAGGTACCGAGCGAGGTACCCAGCGAGGGAGAGTGCACCGACTGACATCTCATATGACATCTTACATTGTGAAGTAATCACTTGTCACTTGGGACGTTTGGAAGCGAGGTACCTAGCGAGGTACCGAGCGACGTACCCAACGAGGGAGAGTGCACCGACTGACATCTCATATGACATCTTACATTGTGACGTAATCATTTGTCACTTGTGACGTTTGGAGAGTGCATCGTCCCGTCTGAATTGATGACATCGCCCATTGTGACGTTTGCAGAGTGCAGCGTCCCGTCTGAATTGATGACGTCATCCATTGTGACGTCACGCGTGTAATTAGGACTTCGCGTGTTATGAGCTGATGAATGCTTGAATGATAGGGTGATTTGATTACACGAAGTCTCCCGAGATGTCAGAGAACTGATTGTCGTGCCGACGGGGACCGCTCAGTATAGACGCCTATGACGTCATCTCCATGGATACCTCGCACTCCGATATATGTATGAAGCAGCTCGCCGGAAATGCTTACGGCATCAAATCGACCTTCGGCGCGATTCGGTTTGCGCTCCGAGATAATGACCTCTCTGCAATCATATTAATTTATTTCACAGGAAATATAACAAGTGAAAATACGCAATAGAACTGATCGGACTCAGTAACATGATATCACTCCCATGGCTTTGGCCTCGAGAATACAACCAATGGCGTGACGACTGCGGGTGTGGCCGTGTCCCTCCTGTTATGTATCTAGGCTGGATGTACTGTAATGTGAGGATGAGTCTGATTTCAATTTCTCCACGATACTAAGATGTATACTACATTGAGCGATGACGGAGATACACGTGTATCCTGTAGCCTGCATTAGTGTCTTGATGTTCATTGGCATTGTTCAGTGTATTATATCATTGTTAACACATGGTAAAGAAAATAAAAAAGAAGAAGCAACTGAGTTATTCTACTTGTGCTACAGTAGTACTTGATGAACACTGCTATCCCATGGGCATATTTCTAAAAGTATATATCATCACGGTATATGTTTTATAAATCCAGACTCAGTCAACTTTGCCGACAAAAACACAAAACAAATGTGTCATAATTGAATGTTTGGAAATATTAATAATGTGATTATTTTAAAAACGGATTGCCCGGATGACAAACAGTTGAGACTCCGTGTCTTTACCTTTACGTCACATCACAGCTAGCCTTCCAAGCCAGCCTGTCTGGAATATTATCATCAGTCAAAGTGTTCCGCACTATCGGCAAATGTTGCACCTTTCTTTGTAACATTAACGCTTCGTCAAAAAATCCATGCTTTACCTCTTTCAGTATGAAACAAGAAAAGTTAAATGTCTGTAATCAAGTGGGAGTGGTGTGTGTGTGTGGTGGGGGGGGGGATCCATACAACGCTAGATTTGGTCGATATCTGTGCATAACTTAAAGAAACATATTTACATGCGCCACCTTAGATTTTGTACATTTTATAATCAAGACTAAAAGTATCTCAAAATTATGCTGAATATGTTTTATATCTCGTCGAGTCTGTAAAACAACAATTTCCACATAAAACTGCGCGGACTTTTATCGCGCGCGGGCGTCCTAGCGAGCCGCGGTCGACATCACATAAAATACCGAACAGCGAACAGGCGCGCAGGGATATAAAGACGGCCACTAACTTCTGCTCCGGTGAACAAATATGTTTCCCCCAGGATAGTCCACAGGCTTTCAGGATTTAAATTCAAGACAGAATATACTTATTTGACATGGAGAAGAGGTTGGTAATATAACCATCACAGAACATATTACTTTAACCTAAACCATTTTCCCCCCAAACCGGAACGCTGGCGTGCATGGCGTGCGAGTTGTTGGCACCTCGGATGCGTGCACACTACGCATTGTACCTCTCGTATTACATCGTTCCCCCTATCCCGATAGCCAGGCCCTCAACCGGATACCCAGATCCCCTAACCTGTTACACGGGACCACCCATGCAGGCCCCCTAACCTGTCACCCAGGCCTATAAATTGTTACCCGAACCCGGCGTATTAAAGCTGTTACACGGGACCCCTAACCTGATACACGTGACCCCTAACCTGTTACACTGGACCCCTAACCTGTTACCCGGGACTCCTAACCGGTTACATGGACCCCTAACCTGTTACAATGAACCCCTAATCTGTTACACTGGACCCATAACCTGTTACACTGGACCCATAACCTGTTACACTGGACCCCTAATCTGTTAAACGGGACCCCTAACCTGTTACACGGAACCCCTAACCTGTTACATGGGACCCCTAACCTGTTACATGGGACCCCTAACCTGTTACATGGGACCCCTAACCTGTTACATGGGACCCCTAACCTGTTACATGGGACCCCTAACCTGTCACCCGGGGCCCCGAAACTGTTACCAGGGACCCCTAACCGGTTACACGGGACCCCAAACCTGTTACACTGGACCCCTAACCTGTTACACGGGACCCTTAATCTGTTACATGGGACCCCTAACCTGTTACATGGACCCCTAACCTGTCACCCGGGACCCCTAACCCGATACATACACAGGCCCCCTGACCTTTCTAACGGGACCCCTAACCCGATACCCAGGCCTATGACCTGTTACCGAGGATCCGGCCGATTAAAGCTGTTACCTAGGTTTCTAACCTAAGTAACCTAGCTATAACTGTTACCCGGAATCCCTAACCTGTCCCCGTGGCCCAAATCTGTTACGCGGGACCTCTTACCCAACTGATACCCATACCGTGCCCCCCCACCCCCCCCCCCCCGACCCGGCAAACGCGTTACAATGGCCCCGCACCTGTTGCCCGGAACCCTTACATTGCCGCCCAAATGACCCTATTCTTCGCCTGTGTTCTCTGTCCTGTCCTCGAGTAGTTATATTGATTGGTTGGTTATTCAGGACGCTTTAACCACTTTTGGTCATATCGCGTCAATGGGAGAAGGAAAGGAGAGTGGAGCCATGTCCCCGGGGTAACCACCTACTCTTTACGAACAAAGACATGGGATCTTTATCCTGCGACCACGCAGACTAATATTCTCTCAATGTGCCCATCTCAGAATTTTGTTTCTCTACATCATTAATTAATTAAGGAAAAAAATTATATGTGTCTAATCTGGATGCTATCAATAATTCACCAAAACATTATCTCTCCTTTTTACTCACTCTCCACCTATCATATAGAGGAAAGAAATCATCTTTGTCTAATTTGAATAGTATTCATAATTCACCAAAATAGTATCTCACATTTTCCTCTCACTCTCCACCTATCACAGAGGAAAGAAATCTGTGTCTAATTTAAATACAATTTATAATTCACCAAAATAGTAAGTTATCTCTCCTTTTTCTCTCACTCTTTCCATATATATATATATATATGGCACGGGCGACACTCTCACCACCGCATAAAGGTATTGCCACCCCCCCCCCCTCCCTCCTCCCCCCTCCACCCGGCCAAACCCCCACCCGCCTATCCTGTTACCACGGATGGTGTATAGTATCCTTGCTGTGACCAAAGGCCCCGGGCATATTGCCATGACATCCTAACCTGTCACTTCCAACCTGTAGTATTGTGTGGATCAACAGAGCTGAGGGCCCCTAACAGCCTAAGACGGCAGCAGAAATTGGCCTTTGGACGTAACAACCGCGAACAGTTTTGGGGGCGGTGAAACTCCCCGATGCATGACGTGACATAGGCTCTTCCACAGCCCCACCTCCGCTCGCTCCATGTGAGACCCAATCTGAGTGAGCTGGCCACGCAGCGGGGGCTGTGGAGGAGACTAGACGCGACAGGGTGAGGAGGACTGGCGCATGCGCGGTGCCTGCGTGTGGCTGGGTGCGTTATGACGTTGTAGGTTATGTAGAAACTTGAAAAGGTCTATCGCAGCGTCGGGGATGTAGCTCAGTGGTAGAGCGTTCGCTTCGCATGTGAAAGGCCCCGGGTTCAATCCCCGGCATCTCCACAGACACTTTTTGTTTTTAACCTGAAACTGTGTGACTATTCAACTCTGAATCGTACGAGATGTTTTGCGTTTAATTAATACCAATTATAAAACTTATATCGATAATCTGTCTTTTAAAGGGCTATAAAGTCTCGTTCGTCTAGACTTCCGGTTTACTTATTTTGGTGACAAACAAACGAAGCACGTGTTCGGATAGCCCCAAGTCGCCCAATTCAAGGAATTTCCCTAGAAAACGTCACACGGGACTAGTGTTCGGAACGAGTTTAGAAGCTCTGCGCACACTGGTATCTAGCCTCGGGAGACCCACTCTGTTCCGCCGTTGGGTCTCGGTTCCAGCCTGGGTTTTGCACGGGGACTTTTAAACAGAATAGGCGCATTTGGAAATTCTGAATCATCTGGAGGCACACTGGGGCTAAATATCATATTTTTGTATAGATTAATCTTTTACCTATCGAATTCTTCCAAACAATCAAAAAGATTGATCATCTATATCTGTGTCTGCAAGATGATTTACGAAGCACCAACGTCCGAACCGGGAGCCATACTTGTTTTTGGCGCGTGCTGGTGCCTGTGAATGCAGCCTGGTTCCAAACTTTGAATTCTCTGTAAGAGAGGGCGCTGCTATTGTCCTTAACTGCAAAGTGCCCGTCTGACAGCGCCATCTAGCGAAGAGTCGTAGGCTGGGAACCAAGTTGCATTCACCAGGTACCAGCATGCGCCAAAACAGATATGGCGCCCTGTTCGGATGTTGGTGGTCCGTAAAACGTCTTGCAAACACACATACAGGGGATCAATCGTTTTTATTGTTTGGAAGGATTCGATAGCTAAAAGATTGATCTATACAAAAATGTGATATTTAACCCCAGTGTGCCTCCAGATGATTCAGAATTTCCAAATGCGCCTATTCTGTTTAAAAGTCCCCGTGCGAAACCCAGGCTGGAACCGAGACCCAACGGCGGCACAGAGTGGGTCTCCTGGGGCTAACTGGTATCCTGACTATCTGTGACGTAGGCCTGACGTGTATGTTACGGAAAGAGTGAGGCTGGGAACCAGACTACCTGCGCAAGAGCCAGGCGCCGACGGGTGGGTCCATTGCGGAAGGCCTGGCGAAATAATTAAGAATATTTAAGAAATATAGCTGCCCAAAACGGATAGACGACATATTTTTCATTCATTTGCGCCACCACAGTGACTAATATTTGTTACGACAGGACAACACGGCTGAGAAACTGTGCATTTCCTATGAAAACGAGACATTATGACGTCACATGGATTCTCCCCAAGTGACAACATTGGCGCAACGCTTCAAACAGAAAACTTACAAAGAATGAAGAACTTTGTCTTTACGTGATCCAAAAGTGATACGAAAACATCCTACTGGTCTTAATTTACCTTTACCATGTGGTTTAATGACGCGTCCGTGTGTTGTTACTCCATGCACTGCACATTTTGACAGCGGAATGGTTAAGTCGATCACTTGCTCTCGCCATTTTTGTCACCGCGGAGGCACGTGAAACTCTGTGACGTCACTCGCAATCTGTAGAACTCGCGAAAGCCCGGGTGCAGGGCTAAATTTAGAACGCTATTATTAGCTTTCGAGTGTTGTGAAGACGGATTTTTCCTTGTCATAGTCTTTAGAATAAACCTGGAAAGAAATTGACTTATAGCTGCCTATAGTTCAACATGGAGCACGTGTGTTTGTTTGTCCCCAAAATTGAAGTCTCGCGGCCCGATCGCGAGAACTGTATAGCTCTATTAGGGGTAATTTGGGATTAGTGGTCATGGATTCAGGATTATGGGTCATGCAGATATAGTGATTGGGGTCAGGCATTGGGAATAGGCGTCAGATATTATGGGTTGGCATCTCATAGAGAGGGCGAATAGCCGTGTTAAAAACATTAACGTTACCAAAATGTTTTATCAGTAGGCCTACGGTATCAGCACCGGATAGAAAGTTTTCCTGTAAAATAAACATCATTATTTTCTCTTTCTTATGGAGAAAAAACGCTAAAATATCACGGATATATTCTGCACCTTCGTTTGTCAGGAGAAAGATATGTGTTAGGAATTAGATGGTTTATCCACTCGACATCATCACCAACTATCAAACCCGTTTTGGGCGGAGGTAATTAGAGCTTGCGCAGGAGGTAAATCGAGCTTGTTCAGCGGGGCTCGAACCATCGATCCACGTGCCGTTAGGCTCTCAGGTGACCAGAACACTCAATGCGAGCGCTCTAGCCCACTGAGCTACCGGGCCGGCCCCCTTCCCCATTTCAAATAAGTATATTCTGTCTTCAAATAAAATCCTGAAGCCTGTGGGCATATCTGCAGAGAAGCATTTTTTGCACCCGAGCAGAAGTTGGTGGCCGGCTTTAAGTTTTTTATGTTGAAATTGTCGTTTTACAGACTCAACGAAATGTAAAACATATATGCATCATAATTTTGAGATACTATTATGTAAAAGATGGCCCATGTAAGTAGGCTGCCTGAACGAATTGTAAATGTACATTTCTCCAAAAGGGTGATTATTTATTTTGATGATTTAAGGTGATATTATTCTACTAAATCATATTCGGTTAATCGTAAAGAAGTGTGTATTTCGTTGCAAATGGAGGGAACATAAGCCGACAATGCAGGGAGCACTAAGCATAATAAAAGACAACTACCAGATAGAAGGTTACCTTGGGGAAAACAGAGATTATTCAACGGGCAGACAAAAGAAATGTAGGGAAAAATGAGAGGATATATTGCCATTTTTATGCTAGTGTATGCATATTTGTCACCGTATAATTAATATGTCCTATGTGATGTATTGTTAAACCTGTCAAGTAAAGTAACAAAATTAAATTTAAAAAATAAGTGCGCATGAGTGAAAAAGAGAGAGCGCACATACCCCGGTCTGCTTGAAGACAAACACCTGACCGACCCTACCAGTAACAAGGTTGAGTTGGACTTGAAAGTCGCGATATATAAAGACGGCCACCATCTGTCTGGGTGTTCGATATGTACAGTAATAATAGCCAAGTGGATTATTCCGTGATGTCCCATACGTCGCGCTATCATTATACGCTACAGAGTCGGTCCGCAGCACGAAGTGTCCGCTGTGAACGAGAAAAACCTGCGAGCCATGGAAAGACCAATGCCCTCTCGCTCAGTCCACGCACGTCCTCACAGCTCAGTTCGCTGCCATTTCCTTCGGAATAAAAGATTGAGCTGCCTGTTGACTTAAGCAGGTAAGCCTATTGACCCCCTGCGCGGCCGCCTCGCATGTTAAAGGCAGCCAGGTAGATAGCTCCACCAGAGAATCCAAGTTATGACGACTTTCCATTGGCTGTAACAGGGCGCCAGGCGCCTCACCTTGTGTGTGTATGCTAGGATGTCTCAGGCCTCGGTGCGCCCGATTCCAGTCACCAATAACAACAACTACACTACTTATATTGACAGGGAGTCTACGCCCTGAGGTACTTCATAAAACAGTGTGCTGACTGATCGCTGTACTTTTGACTATTGACGTATATTTAACCATATATTTTCCGAGTACGTCTCGATCGTGATCGTTTACGCCTGCATATCAGGATATATGTATACACATAAAGGATAAAGAAGACGGTAAGTATAATAAAGTTATAGTTTGAATTCCGGAATACATGCGACACGCCGGTTGGTTAATTGTGGAAGGGGTGAACTACGCTTATGGCATGTATGTTATATATAACCATGTTTCTTCACTTGGCACACTTCATCAGCTGTGTTACATTGTTCACGTATGAACTGTATACTGCGTTATTACTGGTCACATATACACACTGCTCCACATACTTAAGGGAACACATTTTTGATTTGGTGGACTTCGGTAATCAATATATGAACCCATTTCTTAATCATTTCAAAATGTTGAGCATCCATTTGAGTAGTTCTCATCGAAGTTTAAACCAATTGGAATGCGCCTTTGCAATAAAAAGAGCGCACACATTGCCAATTCAAGGTTTGAAATGGGTATTACACTCTCAATGTTATTTCCGTCTGGTCCGGGGCCGGCCTAGACGTTGTAAGGACAGTATGAACGCCGGAGGGGGTAAAATTAATGTGGCAAATATGCTGTAACCAAGAAATATATATTGTAAAAAAAAATTTGGAAGAGTTGATGTCGTGATTCCGTTAATTTTTGTGAGCAGTGTATACGTTTCGATGCCATACACCGGTATCGATACACCATTACCAGTGTGCGTTGAGTGTGCTTTCGCTAATTAGGTAGGCCTCATGGCCGCCATAAAGTGCCGACCGCATGAACGTCAACGTCAACGTCAACATGGTGGCATACTAGCATGCAATAAACCACAATTATCACGATCTGGTGCTTCAACTTCATATGAACATTGCTTTCACACATATGACTTTAAAGTTCAGGTTAAATTAATTATCACAATGTATTACCTGCCTGAAAGATATATAAATTCAGGGTAAAACATGGTAAAATAAACATGGTAAAATGAACATGGTAATATAAGCATGGTAAAATAGACATGATAAAATAAACATGGTAAAATAAACATGGTAAAATAAACATGGTAAAATAAACATGTCAAAATGTAACTGTATGTATTTTCCGGTTATATGAGAAGAGACGTCGGCAACTATTGGCCTGTCACTCGATGTGATGTGGCTGCAGGTAAAATTTTGCGTTTTATGTTGTATATTTCAGTGAATATGATGTGATCCCTTGTGCCAGTCACTGTTAGATGTGACATCTGAAGGCCTCCAGTCGCCTGCCTTACAGCCCACTTACCCACCCACCCTGACGACCCCTTCGATCGCCCCTTCCCCCCACCCGCAGTATGGCGCTGGACTCCCACGGCCGGGCGGTGGAGGTGATGAGGCGCCCCCCCTCCCAAAGAGACTCCTCCCAGATCTCACAGCTTGTCCCCTGGCTGAAGAAAAAGTGCGCCATCATGCAGGGTATGGCCGACGGTGAGTCTGACTCGGTCCCACGGCCAGCAATACCTACACAGGTGGCCACGGCCTCAGCCACAGCCACATCCACAGTCTCACCCACAGTCTCACCCACAGCCACATCCACAGTCTCACCCACAGACACATCCAGTCTCACCCACAGCCACGTCCACAGTCTCACCCACAGTCTCACCCACAGCCACATCCAGTCTCACCCACAGACACATCCAGTCTCACCCACAGCCACGTCCACAACCATGGTCTCACCCACAGCCTCACCGACACGCACAACCATGGTCTCACCCACGGCGTCATTCACAGTCCCCCCCCCGCCCCTCAGGCGCAGCCTCACCCACTCTCTCACTCATAACCTCGCCCACACCCTCACCCACATCCTCACCCGCACCCACGTCCACACACTCAGGTAATCGAAACGGTATGTTTATACATGTTACAGGTATAACTGGCCGTTATTTATCTAAAATAGTGTTCTATTCTTCAGGATCCAGGACCAAAGCGTTAATTTCAATTAAATAGATTTTAGCTACGATTTAATTAATCCTTTTTTAGTTGATGGTTGTTCATTAAAGCGTTTGGTAATCATGTACCCCGACATATTATAATATAATGCATAATATAATATATATTGCAACCCATATATATTAAACCCTTGTGTTGTCACTCCAGCGTTGCTGTGTAAGATTCTACAGAACTGTGATTACATCCAGGCGCCTAAAGATGACGTCATCATCAGACAAGGGGAGAAGGGGGACAGGTTAATTAATTTTGGATCTGTTAATTATTACTATTTGTAATATTGATGCAATATATATTACTGCATATCATTAGGGCAATTTGTTGTTATATTTATTATACGCGTGCATGTAATCCATTTTGATTATTGAGATGCAAAGCGGTAAGATATATTTGTCGGATTTCCAGACATTTCGTAGCTACTCATTCACAGTGCTTGTTCGCCATCGTCACCATGGCTATGCTGATTAATGTACACCAATCTTACATACGCTAGCCAACAACTTCATTGCCTCACTCGTCTTGAAAATTGTTGACTTCATCAAGTGTTTGATGAAGTCAAAGTGCTTTGTGTCTCCACCATATTATAACTCGCGCGGATTTCAACCAATCAGCGCCGTGTGTCTATCAGATTACGACTCTGGGATTTCAGCCAATCAGCGCCGTGTGTCTTCACCATATTATAACTCGCGGAGATTTCAGCCAATCAGCATCTTATGTCTCCTCCAGATTATAACTCGCGCGGATTTCAGCCAATCAGCGCCTTGTTTCTCTCGCAGGTTATACATAACTCTCAGCGGCTCTGTCAGCGTGTACATCGACGCGTCCAAGAGCGGCGAAGATGACGCCATGCCTGGCGATGACGTCATGGGACGGTTCCCCCAAATGGTTGAAGAGCCTCCTACCCAGGCCAGAGGGGCGGCGGAGGCGGTGGGGGCGGCGGGGGCAGGGGTTGTCGAGCTGACCGTGCCCCATGCTGGGGGTCGGGACCGTGCGGCTTCTATCAGGAGTCAGGCGTCCCAGGGTGGCTATCAACCGCGGATCCTCGACAGGACGAAGTTCGGGAAGTTTGTGATCAAATTTGGTAAGTTTATAGCCTACAGTTTTGTTAGATCCATTTTATTTGTTTTGAAAGTGTTGACGGTATAGTGAGTGGTAGTGATTTATTAGTTTTCAAGGCCACCAGGCCCATATTTCATAATACATTTAAATATGCACGTGCGGCTTCTATCAGGAGTCAGGCGTCCCAGGGTATGTATCACTAGCGATATGTTAATTAATTTTAATTCGACTAGAACCTGATAGTGGGTGTGATTATTTGCTACCTCGCCGCCATAATGCAAATGTACACAGTGAGAATAAATGCTTATTGATTGATTGACTGACTGGTGACTTGGGGACACTAATTTGAAATGTGATCAAGAATAACATCTGCAGTGTGGCGCACTAAGCACCCCGACACGCCATACATGTGACGTCATGAAATGTATAATGTCACCATGTGACGTCATGAAATGTAACATGCCACCGTGTGACGTCATGGAATGTATCATGCCACCCTGTGACGTCATGAAATGCATCATGCCACCGTTTGACGTCATAGAAGTCATAGTATGTACTATGATACCGTGTGACGTCACGATATGTATCAAGCCACCGTGCGACGTCATGAAATGGATCATTCCCCCCTGTGACGTCATGAAATGTATCATGCCACCATGTGACGTCATGAAATGTATCATACCAAAATGTGACGTCACGAAATGTATTATGCCACCATGTGACGACCTTCCATGACACAATTTAACGTCATGCAATGGCACCCTGTGACGTCATGCAATGGCACCCTGTGACGTCATGCAATAACACCGTGTGCCGTCCTGTGATCTCCGTATTTTTATACATTCCTCGTTCTGTCCAATGGATTAAGGGCTTGACTGTTAGCGACACACAGACAGAATGTTCGTTCATAGTTATGGTTCCTCTCCGTCGCTTAAGTGTGAACTCAAGGGCGTCTCGTGAAATTGGCATACCACCCCCCCCCCCCCTCCCCTTCCCCCCTCCTTTAGACTCTTTATCGCTGCCTGGTAGCTGTAAGTGCTCTACAAACACAAACACCCTCATTACCTTTAGTCCATTAATTCTACCTACATTAAGATATACGGAGCTAAGCCCCCCCCCCCCCGCCTCCATTTCTGTGCTGACTAACCCCTATTGGCGGAAGACGGTCTCATCCTGAGTGCCTGTCATATAATCACAATTATGGACCAGCTTCAAGTTGTGTCGGCGATAAAAGGTCACGTGGTGTCTCCTCAAGAGGTCATGTGACAGTTGTCTTTATCGGATTATCGATCTTGTTTTATTATCGGAAACTTTGGGTTCGTAGTGAAGCGGGACCAGTTTTTGGTTCTACTTCATGAACTGAACTCTGTATTGTACCTCTTGGCCCAACTCAGGCCCATGTTACATAGATAATGCAAACAACCTCGACGAGACAGACTATGTGTTCTACTTGATAGTCTTGAAGCCGTCTTGCACACCATACGTCAATCCGTACAATGGTCAGCGCATGTTCAAGATAATCACTTATAACCCACGAAATCGAAAAATCATGATTTAACGTTAACCAGAGAGTCACTTACTGATCATAGACTTATTTTTAGGTCTGTCTCCCGTCATCGCTGTGGTATCACTCCTATGTTGCTACCCCTGAGCTGTTACCCGGGTTCTATTACCATTATGTTATTAAGCTATGTGCTCCCTCCTGTGTTGTCACCCCTATCGTCACCCTAGGTGAAATGCCCTACGTTATAATCCCTGTTCTTACCCATGTTAAGACCCTGTTCTTACCCATGTTAAGACCCTGTTCTTACCCATGTTAAGACCCTGTTCTTACCCATGTTAAGACCCTGTTCTTACCCATGTTAAGACCCTGTTCTTACCCATGTTAAGACTCTGTTCTTGCCCATGTTAAGACCCTGTTCTTACCCATGTTAAGACCCAGTTCTTACCCATGTTAAGACCCTGTTCTTACCCATGTTAAGACCCTGTTCTTACCCATGTTAAGACCCTGTTATCACTCCTATGTAAACACTACTATGTTACCAGTCATGTGTCAACCTTATGATATCACCTCAATGTTATCACTCCTCTGTTATGACTTATGTTGTCACCCCTATGTTATCTCCCATCTGTTATCACCCGCATAGTATCACCCCTATGTTATTACCCTACTGTTATTACCCTACTGTTATCATCCTAATGTTATCACCATTTGCTGTCACCCCACTGTTATCATCACCATATTATCACCTCAATGTTATCACCTCAATGTTATCACCCTTATACTGCCACCCCTATGTTATCACCCCTATGTTATCACCCTTATACTGCCACCCCTATGTTATCACCCCTATACTGCCACCCCTGTTATCCCTCCCTATGTTACCACCCCTATACTGCCACCCCCATGTTATCACCCATATATTATCACCCCTATATTATCACCTGCATATTGCCACCCCTATGTTATCACCCCCTATGTCGTCACCTCTCTGTTGTCACGCCCCATGCCCGGGACCCACCAGCCCCCTGTTCTCATCGACAGAGGCCGGCAAGGTGTTCGGCGAGATCGCTCTTATCAGTGACAATAACGTCCGTAACGCCAGCATCGTGTCCGACGAGGAATCAGACTTCATGGTCATCCACAAGGAACTCTACTCGACAACACTCAAGGTAACCTCCAAACCCCACCAATACCGTATATTCCAGTGACGTCATTTCCGTCATCATAATGATTGGGGGACGAACATAGTGATGTGTGGTTACAAGTTACTGGAGTGTCTCACGTTTCAAATATTGATAGAAATTATTCAGATGTTGACAATATTTATTCAAATATTGACAATAATTATTTACATATTGACAATAATTATTTAAATGTTCACAATGATTATTCAAATGTTGACAATGATTCAAATGTTGACAATGATTCAAATGTTGTCAATAATTACTCAAATGTTGACCATAATTATTCGAAGGTTAATAATAACAATACTGTCGAAAATAATTGATCAAATATTGACGATAATTTTCAAATTTGTCAAAATGATAAACGCGGTAATTGCATTTGTTTTGTTTTTTCCATGACGTTTACCGTTATATGAATGTTCCATCCCTGCCCAGACAGGTCCCTCCCATATCCAGATTGTTTCCTTCGCTTCAGGAGTATCAGGAGCGGGAGTTCCAGGAGCGCCGCCTGTTCGTCCGGACCTGTCCCATCTTCAGCGGCTGGTCGGCCAAGTTCCGGAGACTGCTTGAGATGAGCCTCATCCGGGAGACCTTCGCCTTCAACTCGAATCTGATCAGCCAGGGAGAGCCGTTCAGAGGGCTCGTCTTCCTGCTGCAGTCAGTAGCCCACCGCCCCCGGGGGGTGGTGGGGGGGGGGGCACTATATTAGTACTTTGGTGGGGTGTGCCGCCCAGGCCGTAGAGGGTATATGGGGAGCAAGAGAAAAGTGGGAGATTTTGTGGTAATTGAGAGAGACATTTATGGGTAAAAAGGGAAAGGGCATCCAAAAAAGACCTGACAGTCATGGCAACGTTTGTGGAGGTTAATAATTTGAACACTTTCGATATCAACTGGAATATATAGTCAGGAAGTTAAATTGTATTTCAACACTTTCGATATCAACTGGGATATATATTCAAGAGCTGCACTTTTTATAACATATCAGTCTCAGATTTCTGCTCCGAGGATTGAGAGAAAAAAGGCGGGAAAAGGGGTCATTTGGGCGGCACGTATGTACATATCTAACTATATGTAGTGCCCCCTCCCACCACCGCCCCTTCCCTTCCCAACCCCCACCCCTGGCCTGACACACCTCCAAAGGTGTCTAGTTACTACACACCCTGGTCAGACATGCACTTAGTTCCATAGATGTAACGCAGTCCGCTCTGAAATGAGTTCAGTCGAGGGACTACGGCTTGATTCAGCACTGACTCGCCTATACTCTCATGCAGGTTTCACAATGCCCGTATTGACGGGCCTTAGCTTTCCAGCTATTAACCATCATATTTCTTGACCTGTTATTACGATAGTAATACCACGCTTCACCGAGCTGGGGAGTCCTCCCTGGTGTAGTGGCCACTAGATCCTGGGCTTGAATCCCGGCCCCGGGCACCTAATCTGGGGTGCTCTGGCCACCTGAGAGCCTAACGGCACGTGGATCGGCGGTTCGAGCCCCGCTGTGGCCATGTCTGTGTGGTCGCAGGATAAAGATCCCATGTCCTTCTTCGCAAAGAGTAGGGGGTTACCCCCGGGGACATGATGGCTCCACTCTCCCTTCCTTCTCCCATTGACGCGATATGACCAAAAGTGGTTAAATCGTTCTGAATATACAATCAACCTAACCTGGGCATGTTTGATCCATTTACCATTCAGCCATTGGTTAAACGCATCAGCCTGCGTCATCAATTCTCGAGCTGTACCAGCATGTGTTTTGTTGCAGGGGCCGGGCGAGGGTGTCGGTGGAACCGGATCGACACGTGACTCAGTATAGTCACCTGATGCCATTCACCACCCAAAACGATGTCTACCAGTTGGAGTTCCAAAAGTCAGTGACTACCCCCGCCCCCTAGGTTCTATCGTTCAGTACCCCCCCCCCCCCCCTCGCACCCACACACACACGCTTAGTGGCATAAGCTCTTTGGTTATATAGCTGTAACTGTTGTAACTTGTAACTCTAAAATGTGTAAATGTGTGCATGGTTACCTACTTTTCGATGTTCCTGCATACTAGTGATTTAAATGATTTGGGAATGTGTAGGATTTATAGATTTTCATTGCCAAAACGGTAGCGCGTTATGATGGACTTCAACCCCTGAAATTTAACCACACTTTTTATTGTTATTTTCGACCAATCACAGGCCTCAGAAACGCGTCTCTGATACCCGGATGTACGAGTCCCCATCGGTGAGGCTCCCGCAAGTCGAAGTGCGCAGGCGCGGCGGCTACGCGGCGGCCGAGAAGCGGCAATTCCATCGCCAAATCCCGCTCTGTCTCGTCAGCGAGGGCGAGATCTTCGGCGATCTGGAGCTGACGCTGAACCTCAAAACGCACGTGACGTCGGTGACTTGCGCAACGCAGTGTGACGTCTTCATCCTGACGCCCAAGAACATCGAGCGACTGCTGACGCGGCGACAGCGGTCCACGCTGGAGCTGCTGCGGACCCGTGTCATGAAGCAGCTGGCCGCCAGGGAGCGCTCTCAGCAGGGCCGCCAGGTGGTGCTCTTCCAGCACCTGTTGTTCAGGCTGGCGGAGGATCAGCGGCCGAGTCACCGGAAGGCGCCACTGGAGGAGGAGGTTCGGAAGGAGCTGCCACCCCCAGAGGTTCTCTTCCAACACCAGCTCGACGCCTTCGTCCACAGTCGGGCCGAGCTGCTACCGCCGTACGTCACCGGCGGCGTCTATCTGCGCGAGAAGATGCGCGAGCGGGCGAGACTGAGGGAGAAGACCAAATGGCGCAAGCATCAGCCGGCGGTCACGTGGACGAGAGCGAGACATCGGAAGAGGAACCCGTCGGCTAAGCCTCGTTCCATCAAGCACCTGAAGGTGGCGCTTCGTCGGCAGGAGGAGAGTGCCGCGGCGAGCGAGCGCGACAGCATCGTCACTGAATACCGAGATCTCGAGACGCTGGAGATGGCGGAGATAGCGCGCCAGGCTCACGAGAGCCTCGAGGACCATGGGACTGAGCCTGACAGCGACATCTACCAGAGATTGCAAAAGGCCAAGAAGTTCATGGCGGGTACGGCGATGAAGAGTGATGACGTCAGAGGCGATGACGTCAGAGGCGATGCTGACACAATCCATAACACAGCCGCTCCAGTGGATACCATCGATGACGTCATTACTCACGGCGACCCACGTGACACCAGCCGCGCCATATTTGTGACTGACGTTCCCCGAAGACCCGCCGACCCTCGTGATAAACCACCAGACCCCCAGGGTAGGCAGCCCGACCCTCAGGGGGCCCCCCCGATGGAAGCCCCTTCCTACCCACAGCACCCTGAGGCACCACAGCACCCGGCGGCCTGCTTCCTTCCTCCCCTTAACGACGCCACTGAGGTCATTGTGGACACGGAACATGTTGCCATGGCAATAGACCCGCGACACAGAGCACGGATGAGATTTCTGCGGGCCATTATGAGACACAAGACGCAGGCCGCCCCCGACAACCCCGAATACAGGGACTGGCAAACCAGCGACAAATCGCTGCACTACCTAGAGGAGAGAATCAAGAACTTCAAGATCAGACGAGATGCCACCTTTGTCAAGCTGCCCCATCTGCCGAGGTTTGAAAACAAGGTAACTAATTATTGTTTCCAGGCAAGGCACCACGATAACCATACGTCATATTTTATTTGTGGTTCGACATAAATGTAACATAACATTAATTGTCGGATTAAAGTATACATAGTGGAGACGTCAGCATAAACTGAATTAATAAAATAAATAAACTATAAAACATAAATTATTAATCATACGGAACGTTGCTGATAGCTCTCATTTTTATTACTTGCTTACAGATCTTGAAAATATGACATTAAAAAATATGACATTAAAAAATATTACATTAAAAAATATTACATTAAAATATATAATATTACATTGAAAAATATTACAATAAAATATATAATATTACATTAAAAAATATTACATTAAAATATATAATATTACATTAAAAAATATTACATTGAAAAATATTACATTAAAAAGTAGTGTTTGTGATATTAAGGCAGCAAGCTCTCAAACTCGCGATACAATTGAAGGCAAATGATTATAATTCTATCTGTAAAAATCGCCAGGCGGAGCCACTGCAGCCACTGCCGGGCGGTAAGGTGCTGGTGAAACGGAAGCCACGCAACCAGCGTCCGCAGCGTCACGTTACCAGCAACGATCACGTGACGCATCAGATGGTGGGCGAGCTGCCGGACTCGGAGGAGCTGCGTCGCGCCAAGATGTACAGCTACAAGGTGGTGGACGGACTGCGGGACAGCTGGCTGACGGGGAGCGAGAGTGGCGGGGGTGGCGGGGGTCAGAGGAATGGGGGTGACGTGGGGGAGGAGGTGGTGACCCGAGAGGTGGTCAGCGACGCGGGTGCACAGGACCATGGGACGAAACGTCTTGGTCACTCGAGCAAAATTGCTGAGGTTAAGTAAACATCAATAGAATATTCGTTAATTAAATACTCCTGGAATGTTCATAAGTTTCTTATTTGTCAAAAAAAAAATAAGTCTTGAAATAATGGTTGTTATTAAGGAAGCTGTGTATCATGAAAAGATATGAAGGTGGCGCCACTGGTATTATACCTTTTAAGTTTGTTTCTGATACGTACTTATGTATTTGTTCCTTGTATGCAGACAATCTGAAGGTCCGGTAATGATGTAACATCGTAAGTAGCATTTGTGAATGACAAACATTCACCAGCCCAGTATCCAACCGCCGCACAGGTTCAAGTGGATTAAAGAAAGTACTGGTAAACGATACTTGTTTCATTAATCTAAATTACTTCAATGGTGTTGGCCAATTATGGACGTCACACTACTTCTCGGAAAAGGTTCTCGGGACAACATCGCATGACAAGGCGTGGCAAAGCATCGGGTGAGTCATAACACGGTGTCATAACATGGCGTCATAACGCGGCGATATAACACGGCGCCATAGCACTGTGTTATAATACGGCATCATAACAGGGCGTCATCATATGGAGTCATGACACGGCGTCATAACATGGCGTCATAACGTGGCGATATAACACGGCATCATAACACGGCGTCATAACATGGCGTCATAACGCGTCGATATAACACGGCGTCATAACACTGTGTGTTAGGAAGGCGTTATAATATGGCATCATAACAGGGCGTCATCATATGGAGTCATAACACGGCGTCATAACCAGGCATAAGGTGATTACATTGTAAATGTAATCGATTACGATTACGATTACTTGGAAATTCCATGATTACGATTACAGGAAATATGAAAGTAATCGATTACGATTACATTGAAAGTAATCATGATTACAATCATGATGACGAGTTCAGAAGCAGGCGATTTAATGACCAGCAGGTTGTATGAATACTAGGCAGCTTGGTTGGGAGAGCGGCAGATTTCTGATCATAGGGCTGTGCATTTAATTCCCGACGGGAGCAATTATTGAGGGCATTTAATGAGGGTTACAACCCACGGTAATCATTTGGTGAAGAAGATCCCTCGATCATAATAAGTTAATTTAAATAATCTTAATTAATCAAATCATAACTATAAAAGTTATCATATTAGTTATATTAAATAGTAATTTTAACGTAAAAACACACATTATATATTTGTTTATTCAGATCTGCTGGATTTATTCTTATCTTCCTTAGAAGGAGGTATGGTGCGTAACACAACTTATGGCCTCTATGTAAAATGTTAGGTAATAGAGGAAAACAAAATGCTATTGGACACGGGGATGTCTATGCCATACGTTGCCGCACCCCAGTACTGAAACCAGTCCAGTTCGTTTTATAACAACACCTCTTCCAAGGTCTTGTCTTGAAAAATGTAATCGATTACAATTGATTACGATTACTGATTACGATTACCCCATGTCTGTTCATAACACGGTTTTATAATACAGCGTCATAACACTGCGTGTTAGGAAGGTCTTATAATACGGCGTCATAACAGGGCGTCATCATATGGAGTCATAACAAGGCGTCATAACACGGTTTTATAATGCGGCGTCATAACACTGCGTGTTAGGAAGGTCTTATAATACGGCGTCATAACAGGGCGTCATCATATGGAGTCATAACAAAGCGTCATAACACGGTTTTATAATGCGGCGTCATAACATGGCGTCTTGATAAAGGCCTGACAACTCGCGACTATGCATGACTCTCCGTAATTTATTTGATATTTGTTCTACACTCCGCAGCCTCCATGAATGTGAGATGACAGTTAGTGGTATCTATATATGGCCAGCTTCCGGTTAAGTTCACGGTTAGCGGTACGTCTATAGGGGCAGCATCCAGTAAGGGTCCAGTTAGCGATAGTCGAGTAGTGGTACGTTCAACATCTGAACGTATGGACAACATCTGCCTGGACGTCACAATATTCCAGCACCACGTCATAACAATCCAGCGTTACGTCACATAATTCCAGCATGCGACGACACAATACGCCAGGGTGACGTCACAATATTCCCGCATGACGTCATATTATCCCCGTATGATGTCGCAATATCCCAAAGTTTGGTCACATTATTTCAGCGTGACGTCACATTATCCCAGTACGACGTCGCAATATCCTCGCGTGACGTCACATTTTTCCAGAATTACGTCACAATATATCAAGGTTCCGTCACATTATTCCAGCATGACGTCAGAATATCTCAACGGTTCGTCACATTCTATCAGCATGACGTCACAAGATGCCAACGTTTCGCATATTCGTGACGTCACGTGGGGCAGGGCGGCGGGTTAAGATAGCCGAACACGTTGAGTTCGTAAAGACATGAGAGAGTGATGACCACAGCATACACCCCCAGGCAGGCGACCCCTAGGGCGCGAGTGAGGCGCCACCTGTTGAGAAACAGCGCAACCAGGAGGATGGCGATGGTGGCCAGGAGGGTGATGGCGGAATAGGTCAGTCCCGCACTGTCGATCGCCACGGTCGAGCCCGGGGTGACCATGCCGGTCTGTATGAGCCAGGGAAGACCCAGGCACAGTAGGATGTCAAACACGTTACTGCCGATAGAGTTGGACACGGCCATGTCACCCAGACCTGAAGTCATATATATATAGAAATGGAATGAACTGCTGGTGTTTTATTAAAATTAAGCCGCACATGCATGAAGGCTAAATTAGGAGTATGCAAGGGGTAAATGGCGACATGCGACACAGGTATATTTGAAGAAAAAAACAATATTCTACAATGATCCTCCAAATTCCGACACTGAGGATCTGAAAGAGCGAGACAGATTTTGGAAAAAACGACACGCAACTTCGCCAAAAAGGGACACAGAATGTGGTGAAAAATGAGAATTTTGAAAAATCGACACGACTGGTATCCCCCTTCCAGACCCCTTAAATTGGGCCAGGGACAGCGGTTGGATGAAACTGCTCCTAGATGCAGGAGCCATGGTTCGTACCCACGACCTGTCGATCCGAAGCTCAGCCCACTTGCCAACTGAGCTAGGGAAGCCACCCCTGTAGTCACAGTACCAGCACGCCGTAATTAAAAATGTATATTGCTTAATTGGCAATGGTGAAATAATAGCGTCTTTGTGTGTTAAGTATCTGCTTCTATGTGCTATTTCCGCCAAATTCTATCGTGTTACCCGTACGCGCGCAGTCACATCTAATCATGGAGGTTAAAAAACCAGCCGTATAAATTACACACAATTCATAAATTTAAAAGTTTATGAGACAAACACAGGTGCTCCTGTGTGTCAATATGTTTATCCTTGTAACCCTACGAGTTACGATTCCCACTTGTATTGTCACATATTCTGCGTCAAGGCTTCAATTAAATGCTTTGATCATGAAACTGCGTCTATATAACCTATAAAGGTATCACATCTGTAAAATACGTTATTGCGTTATTGGTGGAGTGCTACCTTCCCTAGCGACGATGAGAGACGCCATGGCGTCTGGGACGCTGGTCCCCGCGGCCAGCAGGGTCAGACCCATCACCGTGTCAGGGATGCCCAGCGTGTCGCCTGTGGGAGTAGGGAGGGAGTGGGGGATGGGCGGAAGGGGGGGGGGGAGGGAGGGGATGAACAAGATGGGAATCTATGACAAATAAATCACATTAGCATCATAAAAATTACTTACATCATTTCTGGTGTGATCCAGTTCAGGGGTTTCAAAATTGATTTACCATTGACTATTTCCAATATCCTAGCATACCTATTTCGGAACCAACTAAATTGAAGCAAGTACAGTGATTTACATGCTATTACATGTCTGGGATAATAATAATAATAATAATCGCCAAATTCATGTCAGAGTCTACATTTGTAATATTACATGGCCTGGTTGGTGGCAGGGCAAGCCATTGTTGCCGCGAACCTTCGCTATCTATGACCTCATTTCAGGATAATGAACAGACATTTCTGTAATCGGCGGAGTGTCTGAGTACCATTGAGAGGGGTCTGAAAGGAGTAAATGGCGACACGCGACACAGGCATATTTGAAAAATCGACATTTGACATTGACCCCCAAATTCCGACATTGAGGAGCTGAAAAAGCGACATCGACACAAATTTTTGAAAAAAAACGACTCTGACACGGGCGACACGGAACGTCGTGAAAAATAGACATTCGACACTGAGAATTTTGAAAAATTGGCACTGGACGCTGGACCCCCCCCCCCCGCTTCTAAACCCCAATTGAGACGGTGCTCGTGACTGGCTCGTTATCGCTTGACTACGGTAATTAAGTCATTATATTACTCACCCGCTATCGTTACCATCCAGACCATGACGTATGAGAGCGCGGCGATCCAAACTATAGACATCGTGAAGGTCACGGCGAATGACCTTCGCCAGCATCCCGGTCGGCGACAGTCCGGAATCGTTATCAAAAAGGCCAAGGTCATTGGGAAAGTGAGAACCCAGAACACCTTGCGATACGTGCCGATAGGGGGCGTGAGTGGCGAGATAAAGTCATCGACTTCCGTGACCTCTATGTACGACTCGTCCATCAAGGTCGACGAGAGATCTGGGACTCCGTTCGCTGAGCAGAGATAGAGTCATAGCGCATATGTCAAGATGTAATATTCAGCTGGAAGCGATTGCAGGTAGTGAAGGTGATGAGGAACACGTAAATGAGGAGTCGAGATACAAACTGCCGCATGGGTTTCTAAAGCTGTTCACACTGCTATATTTGTGAAATAACTTAATCCTTATCTTCGAAGAACAAGAACGGCAGTTACGGCAGCAAAAGTGGATTAAGCAATATCCCTTATATTGAGTTTTTGTTGCTGATGCAACAGCAAACCCCATAAAGCGAATTGCACAAGTTTCATTCTTAAAATAATTATCGTTATATAGTTATTAGATGAATTTATATATATATATATACAAATATATATATTCGACTATGTTAGGTCGAAGTAATCGAGTCCTCGGAGTGACTCATATATGTGACATAGGCCTTGCCCCCCCCCCCCTACACCCTCACCAACCAACCCACCACGCACCACCCATTCACCTAATATTTTCTGATTTGATTACATGTATATCCACATGGCTATCGCATGTTACTTATTGCATGGTTCAGCAGAAAGGCATCCCGCATCATCTCATCTCTACCAGATATCCAGCTCATTACCCTTCCGGTTTGAGAATGACTTCAGATCTCCAGAGATCGTATTACACCATCTCTGATGACTCTGACAAGGAATTAACTCATTTGCTGATCATGGCAAACGCGATGATCGGGATGATCCTACTTTCCATAATCTCCAACAGTAAGGTGGAGAAATCGTATGAACAGGTTCTACATATTAATTGAACGACTGGCCGTATGTTACATTAACGAGCAACGAAACATTATTTAAAGATTATCAGGCCGAAGCCATCGAAGAACAATATCTGCTCTGCCAATAATAATACAATTTAAAATGCTTAGAAAAAATATTTGATGAAAAAGTCAACCATATTCGTGATTCCTGATCGGCAATTGATAAAAAGAGTTCTAAATTTTACAAAAGTTTCGAGATGTTAGTGAAATGGCCTCCAGATGTGTACAAACCTGGGGTTTTCGGTTTCTCCAGGGATCCATAACGGCCGCCGGTGCCAGAGCCGCTATCCGGATTGGATCCGCTGGAAGTCAATAAAGGGGACTTGGATTCCGACGGCGCAGCTCCGGAGAGTGGTGTCCTGGACTGCCACCAGGTGTCGACACTGTTCATAACGTAGTCCCCTAGCGGACGGTTGAAGTACATGAGGATGCAGTAGGCCACATACATCATGACCATCGCTAACCCCTCATACCTGAAAGGCAAGGGTACCACGCCTTAAATAACTGGGCGTCTCTTTCCCATGTTTATCATTGATGAACCCGCCCTGGTTTTGTCACCAATCCACGCTCCCCCACAACCCCCTTCCCCTCCCCCAAGGCCGCCCACCTATATTCAGTTTAGTTTGAAGCGATTTTGATTTTCCCTTCTCCCCCTCCACTCATCCAACATTCTTCATGGTACTGTAGCATATTCAGGTCCATTTATATGTATATTGAGTTTATTTATGGCATTATGAATAAAGATTCAGTATAACCCACTATGTAAATCTAGAATTTACAGAACTACGTCGATTTGAACCGACACATCAAGTAATCCTGCAGCTTCAAAACGGCATTCAAAGCTCTAACAATGATAACGTAACAACGAATGCACAGACTCCGCAGGGGCTAACATGTATGACTTGTCGACTAATTTTTTTAATACATTGGTAATACCGCCCACTTGGGGCAGCACTGATGGTATACATGACACGCCAACTTATACACATGAATACTGGGGTCCCAGCTTGTGCTTAATAACACACGTATCTTGGCGAAGGAAGCAAAGAGTCCCCTATCAGTTATTTTTATCTCCAGGCTATAAGTACCCCACGCTTTTTTTTCGCTTTAAGTATGATCACGTTCAGTAGGGTCATGTTGAGTAGGGTCACGCTGAGTAGGGTCACGTTGAGTAGGGTCACGTCGAGTAGGGTCACGTTGAGTAGGATCGCTATGGGTAGGGTTGCTATGAGCATGGTCGCTTTGAGTAGGGTCGCTATGGGTACGGTCGCTATGGGTACGTTCGCTACGGGTACGGTCGCTATGGGTACGTTCGCTATGGGTACGGTCGCCATGGGTACGTTCGCTATCGGTATGGTCACGTGTTGTATGGTCACGTGTAGTATGGTCACGTGGAATAGGGTCACGTGGAGTAGGGTACGTTGAGTAGAGTCACGTTGAGTAGGTTACTTACCAGTATACCAGCTCATCATGCATGACAAGGATGAGAGCGAGGACACTGAGGGCGTAGAAGGAACAGTCCCTGGCCAGCGGCCACCAGGCCAGGTATATAACCTGAAACATGGACAGTTCCTTCATGTGATATTTATCTAAACATTGGCACATTCTTTATTCTGAAAATGCCTTTGGGTGAAAGGTGAATTAGATTTACGTGTCACTAACTTTGCAACAGAAGCAACTTACCTGCAGGCGAAGGGCCGCAATAACAGACTTAGTGATACATGAATGCTAAATCAGATCAACCCGATAACTTGCCATGGCAGCGCATACCTACGAAAACAGACTTAAAGCTACTACCCCTGGTACATGTCTCTCTGACCACGCCCGTAAACGAAGCAAGGGAGAGAGCCATGCCCTTCACCAGACCCAAAATTTAGCCTGTTCACTCGCTGTCAGGCGGCGTTTGTTGACTTAAGGCGAATGGCGGAGCATTGGAAATGAAGTGAGATGTGACAAAAATTGCCCGGATTACAAGAAAACACATTACCGACCAAAGAAATGACTGTCCGACGAAAGTCATAAAAGCTTCAGGCACCTAATGGAGCAACTTGACGGGCAGGCGCTGCATATTTATTCTGTTAGCACCTGCAACTTGAGCCACCGCCCGCGATAATTGTAGGTCTGGCTCTCTCCCTTGCTCCGTGTAGGGGGCATGGTCAGAGAGGCATGTGCCGGAGCTATAATGATACATGCTACATCAGATCAAACCGATAACTTGCCATGCCGGCGAAGAGGCTGCAGATGGCGTTGATGAAGAGAAGGTTGAAGACCGCCGATCCTACGATTGTCCCAATTCCGACATCAGATTTGGCAAAGAACACACCTGTAAACCACAAGTGCAACACCAATTTAAACGTCAGCTTCATTTACTTGATCCGGTGAGAATGTTAACTTGTGTACCTAATTAATGAAACCATGGCCAAAAGGCAATATGTGCTGATCCAACAGTTACTGGTATTATTGCTCACCTATAATGGCCGTGAAGAGTTCCGGTGCCGAGCTTCCGGCGGCCATGAACGTGGCGCCAGCGACATCCGGTTGGAGATTCATAACTGGGAGAAATCGAAATAGAACACCAGCCATTTTACAAATACATTAAACGGAATTGTGATTAACAAAAGTTGCGATTAAGTTGTTAACATGGCACTGTAAAGGAAATTGCGTTTAGTTTTGAGATTTGTTGCGATTAAGCGGATGTTGCGATGAACTGAAGTGCGATTAAGTGGTGCGCAGTGTATAACGAACAATCGTGATACTGGAAGAGTATTTTGTCAATAAAGTCTTACATCTGGTGCATCAAAACATTCACTATGCGATACTGAGCGAAAAACGAAACTTATATATGCTTATAACTTCACTAAAACTTTACGTGGTGAATCGAGCTTGCTGTTTTCTAAAGCAGCGGAGGAAGCGGCGGTAGTTTAATTTGAAATTTATGTTTAAATTCACCTGACTGTCGATCACACTATTTGACAATGCCTCTATTATGCCAGCTTGCAAATACAAAATGCTTATATTGCTACCGTATCGACATTTATAACAATTGAACGTCGAACCAGCCAGCCCAATTCTAGCGGTGAGCTCGGGTATGCGAGTGGAGAATTGGCCGATGAGTGCACAACAGTGGCTGAAAACACCAATCAGGCCATGCCTACCTTCACAGATGCGCTCCAGGGACGCCACGAAGTAGTCGTCACACACCAGAGCCAGGGCGGCGAACACGTACAGTGCCAGGAGGATGTGCACCGTCACGCCCCCTCGCGCCCTCTGCTCTGACGTCATGAAGTCGTCCGGGAAGTTGTGAATGGCGCGAGGGGTGCAGTTCAACTCCGAGATCTCCAGTAGGTGGCGCCCTGTGTTATACAAAGCCATGTTAATTAACATACTATATACATGGCTTGTATGTATTACAGGTTGGATCGTCGTCGTTGCATAACATTGTGTGTAACGTAAAAATTTCTTTATATATATCGATTGTAAAAAATAGATTGGTTGTGAAGAACACATTATTATGCAAAATTCAGGACCTTCAGAAGCGAGAATCTCCGTATGTGTTTTATCGCACATGTACCTTATGAACCTGGGTGTTTTATCTATAACGGCTATGGAATGGGGGGGAGGGGGGGGGGGGGAGGCGTTTTCCATGGAACGGATTTTGCTTCCCATGTGCAGTATATAATATAAATTTGAAGCAATATTCCCCGACATTTTTGCTCGAAGAGTTGCGCAGTCGAGAAGCATTCCTGCCCTTAACATCCCGTAACCATAGTCTAGATGTTCTACCGCTGCAGAATACGTCACCTGAGTGTCTGACGTCATCACCCAATGACGGCGACGTCCACCGGGACACCAGTGCTGGCGTCACCACGTGAAGCCCGACGGCGAGCAGCACCGCTGCCATGACGACGGGCAAACTGTCGCGACGTCGGCGGCGACACCAACGGGGTGTCTCCCGGCCCCTCAATGACGTCATCTGATCACGTGTCATCGCGCTCATCGCGACCCTTTTGTCGGGACCCGGATGTGAACTCCGCTGTGAGCGTTTGTCCGCTGACCAGCGACCACGACGAAGTGGGTCGGCTCAGCTTCACTTGGCGTTGTATCCTGCTGTCCAGCTATTCCCATCCAGGTGAAATGTAAACTCGTTTATCCTTGCGGTCGCTGCGGCAGCGAGGTGGATCATTTACTGAATAAGTATATGCATCTATAACGGATGTGATCACATGCCGTTCAGACCAAACCAGGTGCTTGACACACATATATATATATATACACAGTATATACAATGAGTCCTGGTCACGCTGACAGCGGCGCCATTCTAACAGTCAAACTGGTATCATATGGGTACAAAGCGATAACTCGACTCCGTGGGGACCCCTCTCAGTGCCCCAGCGGGAGGTGGGGGGGGAGGAGGGGCAGGCTAGGCTACTAGTCTCACGTGCAGATATATCTGGACACACGCTCAAAGTCCATCAGCTGTAGGTCTACCTCGTGACCCTCTCCCCCTCCACCCTCTCCTCCACCCCCCCCCCCCCACCCCCCTCTCTCATGCCGATACCCTCGCCCCGCTCCTCCTCAGCGCGCTATTCGTAATCAGAAAAATTATCGTATGTCACTGTAACGCCAGGTGGTTCACAGAGCCACCTAGCGGCCGCTCATCCATCTAGAGACTTTCGTCCAGGGGCAGATCGCATATCCGGGGACGACTGGAATGGGGGATGGAGGGTGGGGGGCTAGTTTCGCGAGAACAATTATTATTTGTGCACAATGCAGAGCTAACACTTGCAAAACGGGTGCCCCCGGATTTTCATCACCTTGACAGAATGTCCATCAATCAATACGAGTCCCTCCCCACAAAACCAATTTCACTGATATTCGACAGAAAGAAAATGAGCGGATTGTGTATCTTTAATTTTGCCACAGTTATATCTTTTTGTGTGCAATTAACATCACCAAATTTGGTTGACAGGTATTTTTTATTATACTTTTAAATCGATCGTAGCCTACATTGATTTGACTCTAGGCTAAAAAATATAGCCTGGTTCGTTAGTAAATCGTTCATAACCAATATGCAGTCAACCACTGAGGTCAAACGGGGAGTTCGTCAGTGTTTCGGAGAAATCATCGCCCACAAATCTTACGCCTCGCACCCCCACCCCTCCCCAATCCCGCCCGCCCTAAACTTTTAAAAATCCTGGATCCAAACGCTAAAACATATCCATCGACTCTTCCATCACGTGGAAAGTTCTCGCACCGCATCAGACGTAAGCGCGACTAGCTACAGCCATACAATGGAAAGTGTTAAAAAGTTTTTGCTGGAACATACACAAGATATATTCGTTAATTTACGTGCCAGGTCAAGGGCGGATCCAGAGGGTGTCCAGGGGGTCCGGACAACCGTCCTTTTTGAGGAAGAATGCAGTTTTTCCTTGCAAAATTTAGGTCATTTGAGGCGTGAACCTTCCTTTTTGAGGAAGACCGCTAACTGAGGCGGCGTGGACGCCCCCCCCCACCCCCCGTCGCAAGTAGGTGGATCCCCCGGGTACAAGTTTGTTCAGAGCCCCCCATCTCCCCCGGTCGCAAGTTCGAATCACCCGCCCTTTTTAAATTCCTGGGTCGGCCCCTGAAGGTGACTTTATCTCAGCATGTCTTGATTTAAGACTCCGTATTGCAGTGGTATTGTAGTGATTGAAGTAATGATTGTCTGTTAGGTTTGAAGCTTTAGTCCACAATGGCAATGCCGGTGTCACATGCGGAAGTGCCCCCCAATGCGTAGTTGTCCCCCTTAAAATACAATACATGATATTTAGACCCTCTCCGCTCAATGTGTTCGTGCGGTGACAGTATGATATATAGAGTATGACTCATGAGGTCGGGGTGGGGGGAGGAGGGGCAATCCCGCATACAACGGATGCACATACAATAAATATAAGAGAGGCTAGTGTTCAAGGTCACGGAGCACTAATCGATAATCGGTCTTTTACGAGCTCATTATGACATCTGTGACTGGTATAAATCCGTATTGTAGTGGTATCATGATCACTTGCAGTCTCTATTCAACGATCTCTATTTGTGAATTCGTGTCGATATTTTTTTATTTTTTTATTTCATGATAAAGATCACAGATAACAGCATCCGTGCACTTCTTGTAAGCAGATTGTTCTTGAAACGAGATAATATATCCCTCATGAAAATAATTTACAACTAATGTACAAAAACATTGCCCGCGAAAGGCTTCGATCCGTACTATGTAGGATCAAAAGGACAATCAGTCTGCCTGTCATGTATTTCTTGTATACTACGTCATCCAAATGTGTAGCTTACGGCAGTTTTTTTAGCGCTTACCATGTGACGCATCTATTTCTCATCGAATTAACATTAACACGGTCAGATAATGTGTCAACAAGGTTTTTCCAAAATATTACAATATATATGTAAGAGTAAAATTGCTGTATGAGCAGCTTCAGGTGTCTCACCTCTCGAACTTTTTCATTGCAGCTGGTATTTAACCCATGTCAACTACATGCTCTGCTGCCATAGGCTGATATATGATATGTCTCACAAACCAATATTTATTATACTGTATTTCTTTATGCCATGACACTAAAGCCCTCGATCGACCCCTCCCCCCCCCCCCACGCCCCCAACCCACTACGCAGTCATAAACTACCCCTACCCTAACCCAGCACACCCATAACCTACCCCACCCTAACCCTCTTTAGCCATAACCTACCCCCCGCCCTAACCCACGCCACCCATAGCCTACCCCCATCCACACGCCAACCCCACTCAAGGTAATTACAAGTTCTAGGCGCGGGTTTAGCATGTTTAGGCCTATCATCGAACTTCGCGGCGCAATCGCCAGATGGCGCACGTTCCGTGGGAACTTGCTAAATGTTGCTCAGTCCAGGACCGAATTTGATTTTTGTAAACATTATTTATTCCAAGAGGTCATTAACATCGAATTCACATGTGAATGACCACTTCCAGGATCGCTGGGGTGCATAAAGTGCAATCCAAACTCTCTTTGAGAAATGCTGGTTTATGTTGGTGAGACCAACATGACGCCTGCCCCCCCCCCCCCACCCTATTAGGGCCGAAATTTAAACCATTTAATATCATATGAAATAAACTCGAAACCGGCCCCCCTTCTTCCATCATATCTGGGTCCCACCCCGCTGTTGGAACATAAACTGATAAATAGTCTTGCGTCAGCCTCAACACATCCACTGACAACCATTGGAAACTAATCTGGCTGACTCACAAGCTGTTTATCATACCTGTGTCTATATTGGCCCAGTGTACCTCACACCTGACAAGACCCCGATGCGCCAGGAACTGCGCTCTGGCTTGCCTCTTTGTTTACGCTTCGTCAATAGAAACGCAAACACGCGAACACCGCAGAGACTGCGAGTATGCTAAGAGGGGAGTGGGAGGACGAGCGGGTAGTGGGGGTGGGGGGCTCTGAGGGGTGGAAGCGGAGGGGGGCTTTGCGCTTGTGGTGGGGGTGAGGGTGGCAGGGGCTGAGGGGCGGGAGTCGAGGGGAGCTGTGCGCTTGTGTGTGTGGGGGGGGGGGAGGGGTGGCAGAGGCTTAGGTACTTGAGGGGTGGGGGCGGAGGGGAGCTTAATTGCGCTTAATGGGTGATGGGGGTGACGGGTTGAGGGTATTCCAGTCTTTGGGATTACTATAAGCCGGGCATGCCGAGACGTGTGTGTGAGCGCCGGCCTTTTATCGAAATGGTACCCACCTTCTCACCCTCTCTCCATCATTGGATGGGAGTGGGAGGGGGAGAAAGAGGCATACATGGCCTAGGGGGTAGAGTTTGGTAGACAGGGGCGACCCCGTCCCCCGGGGGTGGTGCCTGCCCAACAACCACGCACCGCCTGCAAACAACACACAACATGTAACGGAGGACGCACTTGTCACTAGGCGACCGGCCAGGACGAGCGGGCCAATGGGGTGGCCCCATGGGAGTCACGTGGTCGCCGCCAGTGGGGGCTACAAAAGCCGAAGGGGCCTGACCGCCATCACACACCCGATCTTCTCACGGCGACTACTTGACGGTCTAACTGTGAGAATCAAGGTCCTGCTCTTCCTTATCCCTGCGTGAAGCGAAACTACACGGCATCAACATGGTGAGTGAAGTTATACATTAATTGCGCTCCGATAAATCCGATATATGTGACATGAGAGTGCAAAAATTACTGATTGGTATGCTCAATCACAGGCCTGCAAGCGTCTACCCACAGGCGCCTGACGAGCATTAGCGCTCCATGACCTTTAACCCTAGCCTCTCTTACATCACTAGGCCTATTTGCGTCATGCGGAAAATTTTATTTGTATGTGCGTCCGTTGTATGCGAGATCCCCCCCCCCCCCCACCCTCTACGGCATAATGTATTTATCATAATGTCACCGTACGAACACATTGAGCGGAGAGGGTCTAAATATCATGTAGTTTATTTTAAAGGGAAAACCGGCATTGCCATTGTGGACTAAATTATTTGCCTACCCGCTTCGGCTAAAATCAAGTTTAACCTATTTGTGTATAGTCCAGTGCAGCCCTTTTATTATTATTGTTAAACTGTTGTTTAGCTTTTTTGTAATATTTTATAGTCAGAGTCGTTATTCAGATTAATAAGTAAACACGATCACAGTATTTGTATTTTAATCAGCATAAAATGTAGACGAAGTTTGCTTGGCTAACTAATGTATTTCCCCATAACAAAAATGTTGGTATTTTTTTCCACTTTTGTCCCTTTTGCCAGTTTTGCCACACGAAGGCAAAACTACGCCAAGTGCTCAAAATATAATGTGTGCAATAAGAAAAGCCTGCAGGTTTGAAATGCCTTGGACCTAGTTTGCATACAAATATATTATAGCTATATCAAACAAAACGCATTCGAAACTGCTGGCCATAACTCTAGATTTAGAGTTGTGATAACGCATAGTTGATGGTTTACTTTTAATGATTATGAAGTGATGTCATACATTATAGTTAAACGCTCTGAGCGTTTTTTGGTAAAATGGCAGGATGAGACCGCCATGGAATGGAAAGGCCTATTAACCAGGCTATTCCTATTTTCAAATTACCTGTCGACATTTACCTCAGTTAGCTCAAAGCAGTAATGAAACATTGTTTAAAGTTTACTTTTAATGTGGCTATGCTTCCTTTTTCTTTCCAGAGGGAATGTATCTCCATCCATGTCGGCCAGGCCGGTGTCCAGATGGGCAATGCCTGCTGGGAGCTGTACTGTCTGGAGCACGGCATCCAGCCTGACGGCCAGATGCCGAGCGACAAGACCATCGGGGGTGGTGACGACTCCTTCAACACCTTCTTCAGCGAGACTGGTGCCGGCAAGCACGTGCCCAGGGCGGTCTTCGTCGACCTCGAGCCCACCGTCGTCGGTAAGAAACCAAAACCAGACTGTGTCTGTTCCCTCTTTGATTGTTTGAAGTAAACACTAGTTCATTTTTTAGCGAATATGAAGGCAAGGTCCACCTTTGTAAACTTGAATTGTAATGAACGGCCGATAAGGTGTGTCCCATGGCAAGCTTTCTTCTCAATATTCAGATCGAGATATGTAATTTCTTTGAAATAGTATCTTTAAAGTGTGACATCGATTAACAGCAAGTGTCGCTTGTCCACAGATGAGGTTCGTACCGGGACCTACCGCCAGCTGTTCCACCCCGAGCAGCTGATCACCGGCAAGGAGGATGCCGCCAACAACTACGCCAGAGGTCACTACACCATCGGCAAGGAGATCATCGACCTGGTTCTGGACCGCGTCCGCAAGCTGGCCGACCAGTGCACCGGGCTCCAGGGCTTCCTCATCTTCCACAGCTTTGGCGGCGGCACCGGATCCGGCTTCACCTCCCTCCTCATGGAGAGGCTCAGCGTCGACTATGGCAAGAAGTCCAAGCTGGAGTTTGCCGTCTACCCCGCGCCCCAGATCTCCACGGCTGTCGTCGAGCCCTACAACTCCATCCTGACGACCCATACCACCCTGGAGCACTCTGACTGCGCCTTCATGGTCGACAACGAGGCCATCTACGACATCTGCCGTCGTAACCTGGACATCGAGCGTCCCACCTACACCAACCTGAACCGTCTGATCGGCCAGATCGTCAGCTCCATCACGGCTTCCCTCCGCTTTGACGGCGCCCTCAACGTCGATCTGACCGAGTTCCAGACCAACTTGGTGCCCTACCCGCGTATCCACTTCCCTCTGGCCACCTACGCCCCGGTCATCTCCGCCGAGAAGGCTTACCACGAGCAGCTGACCGTGGCCGAGATCACCAACGCCTGCTTCGAGCCGGCCAACCAGATGGTCAAGTGCGACCCCCGCCACGGCAAGTACATGGCCTGCTGCATGCTGTACCGCGGTGACGTCGTCCCCAAGGACGTCAACGCCGCCATCGCCACCATCAAGACGAAGCGCACCATCCAGTTCGTCGACTGGTGTCCGACCGGCTTCAAGGTGGGCATCAACTACCAGCCACCCACCGTCGTGCCCGGCGGCGACCTGGCCAAGGTGCAGCGTGCCGTCTGCATGTTGAGCAACACGACGGCCATCGCCGAGGCCTGGGCCCGTCTCGACCACAAGTTCGACCTGATGTACGCCAAGCGCGCCTTCGTCCACTGGTACGTGGGAGAGGGCATGGAGGAGGGAGAGTTCTCGGAGGCCCGCGAGGATCTCGCCGCGCTTGAGAAGGACTACGAAGAGGTCGGCGTCGACTCCGTTGACGGCGAGGGAGAGGAGGAAGGCGAGGAGTACTAGGCTCAAACCTAGCTCAACTCATCTCATCTCAACTCTGTGTGTCCCAATCCATTCCATCTGATTGGGGGCAATTGTAACTGTAACAGCACTCTGGAACTAAGATCACTTTGAAAAGCCAACTTTTGGCATTATGGAACAAAAACCTTAAAAAAAACATGTTGCAATGTGAAATAAACAGAAATGAAACCTAATTTAGTTTTCTTTTATTTGTCAACCCAAATTCCGCTTTGGTCGGCCAATTATGCACGTTATTCCAACAACTTATAAACATACAACAGAATTAAATTTACGGAGACTTTGTAGACAGTCTACTGATTATTATATGTACATAAGACCCATATATTAAACCGATCTTGATCTCGAAGAGCACAATCTCGTTAAGAGGACGACCTCGTTAAGAGGACCATCTCGTTAAGAGGACCACCTCGTTAAGAAGACCACCTCGTTAAGAGGACCACCTCGTTAAGAGGACCACCTCGTTAAGAGGACCAATTGGCCTAGAGGACCACCTTTCTAAGAAATGTAAACAGGCGCAACGGTGGGGCCGCCTGAACTAATATTCCAATTTGTTTTAGAATAACTGATTATGATCAAAGAGAAAGTAGCTAATAATAGTATAACATTTATTGCACTTCAACGGGCTCAACGGGTCCATGCTACAAAATTGTAAATAATTTACGTAAACATATTGCGCTTTCATGTGTGCCCCAGATACATGCCAACGTTAACAACGTTAGATGAACGTTAGCAGATACGTTTAAATAAGGTGATCGAAAGTGTAAGCATGTCGAAAAAAAAGGGCAAATATAGTAAGATTCATTTAAATAACAGTTTTTCTAACAACAGTTTGGGGGTTATAAGTCACGTAAAATTAAGTTTTCTCTTTATATTTATTTGAATCTTTTGATACAGGTCTAACATAAAGCGGCTTCGGTAGCGCAGTGGTTAGCGTGCGTGCCTTGTAATCTCAGGAAGGCCGACTTTTGCCGATCGCTAGCGTTTGATATTCGTTTAAAAATGAGCAAAGTTATAGTTATTCTAACAATAAGGATATTGTCATTCTATTGACATTCTGTGTCAAAAGATTCAAATAAATATCAAGGTTAATGTAACGTTAACTTCACGTTGATATTTCGTCATCATGCAACCGTTTCATGCAAACGTTCAGTTAACGTAGCGGCAACGTTGTCAGGTAACCGGCAGCCATAATTCAACCATGCAAACCACAATTTAAAGTTAACTTAGCATGCTGTCTGGGGCATCAGTAGAATGCGCTACGACGTTCAAACATATGAAAGACAAAAACGGCAACACTTCTCAGCACCTCTACATGTTTGGTTGTCATTAGACAACGGAACTTTTTCCTTGTGGAAGTGACGAGAAAAACAGGCTGTAAATATTTGACTCGAATATATTCGCACACGGGATATAACTTATCAGTACAGCGTGATATTCGTCTTCGATAACGTAACGCTTTGAAACGGTGGAAGTATTTACATAATCTTTGAGTTCCATCAAGTTTATGTCGCCCTTTCTCAGCAGCTAATGATGAACCGTAATCGTAACCTGGACATTGCGGTGCGATGTCGCTTGGTACATCACTCATTTTAACACTTACTTACTCTTTCGGCTCGAGCAGGGACTTACACTTGACATACGTGTCTGGTTTTGAACAGTTTAATACTAAATGGAACCACTCTTGGGCCCCGTGCCATAAATCTTTCTTTATATTCAAAAAGTAACTACCTTGGGGAAGACTTTTTGTTGAAATAGTTATTTTAAGGTCTAGTACAGGGTTCATTTAACAAAAACATCGACTGTAATCCCATGTTTCTGAAATCGTAATCATAATATTTCTATACTACTAATAGTATTCGTAATAGTATTCGATTACATTTACAATGGGATCACTCCATGCATGGAAATCATGCAACATGATATCAATTCGCTGCGTGCATAACTGTTTAGCTTGACCTGTAAGTACAGGGGGCTAAAACGCAGAAAAAGGTGGCATTGCCATGTGGTTGCTCTCAAAAATCCTGAAATTGCTGCTCTCTCCTTCGATATAGCCCACATTTATTAACGAGCCCCGACAGTAATTCCTGGGTCACGAGAGATTCGGGCGCCAGTTTGTTACTTACCCCCATTCGAGTGCGGCATTCCACCCCCCCCCCCCGCCCCCATGCCCCCATCCAGCCACACACACACGCTCTACTCCACCCCCCAGCGGACAATATACATTAGAGCCGTCTTTTCCATGTCCCCCGTCCATGGCGCTAGCGTTTGCACCCCCCCCCCCTTAATGCTGAGCAATTTTGTAAGCTTCACCGACTAATTTCTGACCATTAGGAAGCGAGGATTGGGAAAAATAGACTGCCGTCATTGAACAAAACCGGCAAAAAACCATATGTAGTACATACAGATATTTAGTATATTATGTGTTATGTTGTAAGTTGAGTCACTTGAGATCAGCTTCCGCTAAGTAACAGCGAAGCGCTTGCATTGATATAAAATTGGGATACAGACACATTCCCACCGTTTGTATCTTGGTACATATATATCACCTCCACCTTGATGCAGGGACATACAGGTATTTAATATATTACGTGTTACGTGTATAGTGTAACTTGAGCCACTTGAGGTCAGCTTCCGATAAGTAAAACTGAGCGAAGCCATCGCATAGATCCAAGCATAATAAGCCTATTTCGTTAAGGCCTGGGTAAACCAGGACGCACAAATCAATAAACTATGGATACGTGGTATAAACAGTGGCATATACGCCTTGTTAAGATGATTGGCAGAGAAAATGAAGTTCATCAGGGTGGTGTGGGGTTGCTGGGGGCGGGGGGGGGGGTGATGACGCCCTACAGTGAGTTCATATACATTGGCTTGGTCACGGGGTTGGGCTGGAGTGGGTGGGGGGGGGGGGGGGTGACGCTTGAGGGGAGAGACGGTTGCGGGCCGACATAGCTGATTAATGCATGCCTCAACATGGACTATTAACAATAACAGATGGCGACAAGGGTTACCTACCAG
>OZ025259.1:19110216-19385216 GCA_964019135.1 Arenicola marina | reverse complement strand
TCATATAGTTGTATTACTTCGAAAAATAAGTGCTGCTGTAGGCCCATCATAACTTCGGCTTGTAGGTGGCTATGTGGGTGTATCTGCGGTGGGGAACGTCCCAGCCAAAAAAGAGAGCGCGCCAACTTTATAGTTTTGCGGGTGCGACGAATTAGACAAATCGGGTTACAGTACTGATTCCGCCAACTCTCCAGAGACGTACGTCATAAAGCTCATAAATAATAAACGTTTGGCCTTCACAATAGTACAAATTACAAATGTGATTAGGCGGCAGCGAAAGGAGAGGAAATATCATGTGATCGAAGTTACGCGCTGATCGAAATTACCCGACTTTTAAGTGTAAAGCCATCTGCAGGGGCCGTAGATGTATAATACCATGCAGCAACTGGTAGACACTCTCACAAAATGTTGATCCATTGGACTCGACTCTTAAGTAAAATAGTATACAGTACTAATAAAGTATTCTACGGTTTTAGGTTTAGGCGATATTTTTTTTTACAACAAAACTAAGTCGTTCCAAAGTTCCTTCGAGCCCGACTTATTTTTTGTCACAAAAATATGGTCCTTCCCTAACCACAAATCGCGTGCTTTTCTCACTCTCCATATGCCATGGACGGCACACCCACACCACTGCAGTAAGGTAGTGCCTCCTATCCCCAATTCCATGGGGAATGCTCGGTAATTAGGTAACACTGTTGCATGCGGTTGTTAACCAGCTATGAAATCCAGCTATGAAATCGCTGGACACGTGCGGTCATGGCTACCTTTGAAATCAACCCGACCGCCGCCAAAACAACGGGAGAGTGTCTACACAGTCACCCGGTCATAGCGTGGAGAATTTTGGAATAACTTTTTTTAAGAAAAAAAAATAACTAGTTCCGCGTTGAAGTTTGAAACGAGTTTATTTTGTTGAAAGAGAATTTAGAACGACTTTATTTTTTGTTGAGAAAAAAATAAGTCGTGCTCCAAGAGAATTTGGAACGACTTTTTTGGGAAAAAACACGCAGCTCGTTCCGCGACGAAGTTTGGAGTGACTTATTTATTTTTGGAAAAAAATTAACTCGTTTCGCGACGAAGTTTGGAGTGACTTATTTATTTGTAGAAAAAAGTTAATTTCTTCCGCGACGAAGTTTGGAGTGACATATTTATTTTTGGAAAAAAATGGTTCATACTAGTCATGTGTCTTAATTGGGCCACTTCCCGGGGTGGAGGGGTGGTGGTGGGGGGGGGGGGAGCGTGTTCTATTGCTCAAATACAATTTGACCTCTTGACTATATTTTGGTTGATACCGAAAGTGTTCAGATAATTCATCTTTGTATACTTTGCCAATGCTGTTTACTTTTGTGCCTATTTTAGATGCCTTTTTTAAACCAAACTCTCAAGGCATTAACCACAAAATCTCGAACTTTTCTCTTCCTCTCCATATGCCCTCTACGGCATGTGAGAGCAGAAAACGTCCGACTGCCCAAAGGGGGCCAGGATCAGGACAAATTTGTGCAACCGGGGGGGGGGGGGGGATTTGTTCGACTTTAATTAAGTCATTAAGTTTCGGTTAGGCCTACTTTGTGTCCGACACATAGTAACCGAAACTTTTAGATGTATCATATGGCCATATAATGATGTGGACACTTTGTGTCCCCAATTCAAACATGTTGAAACTTCGGACACAAAGTTTCGGAAACTTCGCCAGCTGTAGGCTACACAAGAAGTTACAGGTGTAGGCGCACAGGAGCCTAAGTCGCGGGCGGGTGGGGCGGGGGGAGGCCGGCTACACTGGTATGTCATATACATGTAATAATCTATATGACATATGAGTGTAGCCGCTCCCCCCTTCCAACGCCCCACCCACCCGCGATTGAGGCTCCTGTGGTAGGCCCAAACGTTGTCGCAAATGCACATTCAACGTGTTGAGACTCCAACCGAGCCCCAATAAAACTGTTATTGTAGACTAATCCCGTTTTGTTCTCGAAATCTGCCCCTCATCAGATCGCCCAGACCGGTTTTTCGAACCAGGGCCACGCCCCTCCCCCCACCCACCACCTTGTGACTGTTCTCAAACACCGCAAAAAACGACCCCCCCCCCCTCCCCCACCCTCTGTCTACGTTAACTGGTAGCGGATCCAACTAGGATACATGAATCAGGCCAACGCAATCTTACGTATGGACCCCCATCCTAGTTAGGCCTACCTGATGTGGACTCCCACCCCTATTGCCATATGGACCATTGTTTAGCGCAAATTGCATTACATTTTTGCCGCGCACTACCCACATAGATCTACTGAACCTCTTAGCTTGTCAAATAGGCCTAAATATACGTCAGCAAACGATGGGTTATCAGTGACATGGCGAAGTGGGGATGGGGGGAGGGGTGTAGCAATCAAACGCGGGAGACGCACAGCCCAAACCCTGGCCCAAACCAGTGCAGTCAGCTGGTCAGTGCATGTACTTGTTGGGCGACGTTGGTTGACTGGCTGTCTTCACCAGTTCACCTTTACATATCTGGGTTACCGCGGAAACCAGATTCAAAACGACCCGCCAAAAACCAACGGAAATATCTGAGTCACTAACGAAGTCCTACCACCAACCCACCGACCCCTCCTTCAACGGAAATATCTGAGTCACGAGCGAAGTCCTACCACCACCCCACCGACCCCTCCCTCTCACTGACACCCACGGATGCGAAAGGCGAGGGAGGGAGGGTGGGTGGACGATTCAGCGACCGTGGCACAGTGCGCTCGCGGTGGTGCGGTAGGAGGGGGTGGGGAGAGTGAGAGGAAGGGTGATGGGGGTTCAAGGGAGCAGTGCGGTGAGTGAGCCGAGTGTGGGGTGCGTCTAGACTTTGAAAATATTAACATAACACGTGATCGTCAGCCAATGAACGGCCTCCCACGTGATCGCGCAATCGTGGGGTATATAAGGGCCACCCGGCCTCGCAGTGACACACTTCTGGAAACTCCTCACGTTGACTCTTTACCGGTCGCTTGTGAGGATTACCTTCGCCCCGCCAACTAAGACTTCTTCCCTTTTGTTCTACCAAGTTCACCACTAAACCTTCAACATGGTAAGTTCCTGAATTACGTTCAAATAATTATATTGATGACTACTTAGCTGAATGTGCAAGCTTATTACAAATACGGGCACTCGATTCGTGAAATGGAAGCCGGCCTGTGTATCCCTAGGCTATTCATAACGGTGTACACTCGTAATGGCCGAACGGCCGAAGGATTTGAGGGTGGTGGTGGTTGAGCCGCGAGCAAGCTGATTAATCTGCATCTCAACGATTGGGCGGCGGCCGGGTGAGGGGGAGGGGGGTGGTGTTGGCTCTGCTTCCTGCCCTGTAAATAAGCATTAAATTTTAGGGAATCTCTTCAGGGCTCGGCCAATTTCAGCGTAATTTTGTCGCATAAGTTTTTCTGCCACGTGTACAGCCTTTGATGACTTGTTAAATTCATCCCCGACTCGCCTTGTCAAATTCGTTTCCTGCCTTGCCTTGTCAAATTCGTTGAGACTTCCCTGTCTTGCCTTATATTCCTTCTGAAATTGGTAAGTCCTTTGATCACTTTTTCTATGTTGTGACATTGGCATGTAATTAAATCATGGCTTTTTCTAAGGGGCCCAAACCAACAAACAGCGACAAATATTGAATTAAAGATGCATATAGAGTTCTTTACCGCCAAAACTAAGACCAGGCGACATTTATATCAAAATTTGCAAAAAACTCGATTGTTTCATTCTATAAATTCAGAAACCTGATAAACATCGCCGTTTCGTCTGTGGTGTGGCAAACTTGTCTATCCCGGGACACCACAGAACCGACCTGGCACTGGTACTTATACCAAAGCATCGCGAAGCACACAAACTGATGACGTTTACCACTAAAATGAAAACTTGTGGTAAATTGATATCACGGGCAAGACTACAAGACACTATTTGGCAGTCTGGCATGGGTGGAGTAGATCTCTCTAGACAAAAGAAATCTTGAATGATCCATGGACTTATTCTTACTTGTATTTTGACCTCTTTGACTTTAATTTTGGCGGGAAACAACTCGACCTGCAACTTTAATATTTTGTAGCCTATATTCCATGAAACAAAAACCTTTGCCATGTGCAGTGACCAATACAAATTGGCTGCGTGTAAGCTTAGCAGTTATAAATACTAAGTTGGGAGTGGACCTTTGTCAAGTTTGTGGCACAGACTTGCAAGAAAGTGGATTTGTCCAAAAGTTTGACCAAAAGATTCTTGATTAATGGCATATGGATGTGGATAAAAAGTATTTATTTATGAATACTTGACTGTAGCATCTGAAGAAACCCAGGTTTTATTGTCACAGCATCATGTATGTAAGAGCCTTTAATATTTTGGTGTTTTGGTTTGAGCTCAGGCTCAGGGCTTGCTTACCCTCTTGTTATATATAGGGTATACACAGGCCGTAGGACTTCCATCTCACGAACCGAGTGCCCGTGATTATGAATAGGCTTAGCAAAATGGAAGACCTGTCAGTGGGTGGCCGCCAAGTCTTTTGTGACGACTGCCGGGTCTATGTTGTTTGGTTGTAGGATCCCAACTTGTTATATGAACTTACGAAGAACACTTACAAATTTCATTGGAAACTTGTTCCAGGATAATCTTTCTGCTGTTATCAGTGTAAGAAACTTAGTTTCTTGATGAAACCCCCCAGGACAAATCGAGCAAAGGACGAAATTAAGATATTTTTGTGATTCAAATTTGGTTTAGAATGGTAGGCCTGGCCCAAGGCCTAATTCAAGTAACTTGTGAAAACCGTTGACATGTATAGGTTGGATGTTTGTAGCAGTGTAGTATCAAAAACTGGTCTTGATTGCTTAAACTAATGTTGTATCAGTTGAAACTGATTTTCGCTTTGTCAGGTTTCACAATGTCACGTTCCAGGACTCTCGTGCCATGACGTAGTCTTAAAATTGCGGACCTGCGGCCAGTCAAAGCTATATTTAGAAAACTTAGTTACATTTAGGTATGTTATTTGGTATTCATATTATTTGCACTGTTTATGCATTTCTGAGTTTTTTTGACAATTTCTCGATAAAGGCTTCATGAATAATTTAGTTGACCCTATTGATATCTTATTGATATTTTATTTTATTTCCAGCGCGAATGTATCTCAGTCCATGTCGGCCAGGCCGGTGTCCAGATGGGCAATGCCTGCTGGGAGCTGTACTGTTTGGAGCACGGCATCCAGCCTGACGGTCAGATGCCGAGCGACAAGACCATCGGGGGTGGTGACGACTCCTTCAACACCTTCTTCAGCGAGACTGGTGCGGGCAAACACGTGCCCAGGGCGGTCTTCGTCGACTTGGAGCCCACCGTCGTTGGTAAGAAACCAGACTTGTTCGGTCCTCTATGGTATTCGGAGTAAACAATAGTTTTTTACTGAATGTGAAGGCAAGCTTTCTTCAGAATAATCAGATCGAGAAACTTAAAGTTGCATGTCGAGCTCTTTCCACCAAAACTAAAGAGGTCAAAATACAAATACGGATCAGTCCTTGAATCGTTCAAGATTTCTTTTGTCTATACTCAACCCATGTCAGACTGCCAAAATGTCTCTTAGCCTTGCCCGTGATATCAATTTACCACAAGTTTTAATTTTAGTGGTAAACATCATCAGTTTGTGTGCTTTGCTATGCTTTGGTATAAGTAGCAGTGCCGTGACAGAGTTCTGTGGTGTCCAGGGATAGACATGTTTGCCACATCACAGCTGAAACGGCGATATTTATCAGGTTTCTGTCTTTATAAAATGAAACCATCTAGTTTTCTGCAAATTTTGATATAAACTTCGCCTGGGTTTAGTTTTAGCGGGAAAGAACTCGACATGCAACTTAAATTCTTTGACAAAGTATCCCACAAAAGTAAGACTTAAATTAAAGAGTGATAATCGTTTGTCCACAGATGAGGTTCGTACCGGGATCTACCGCCAGCTGTTCCACCCCGAGCAGCTGATCACCGGCAAGGAGGATGCCGCCAACAACTACGCCAGAGGTCACTACACCATCGGCAAGGAGATCATCGACCTGGTTCTGGACCGCGTCCGCAAGCTGGCCGACCAGTGCACCGGGCTCCAGGGCTTCCTCATCTTCCACAGCTTTGGCGGCGGCACCGGATCCGGCTTCACCTCCCTCCTCATGGAGAGGCTCAGCGTCGACTACGGCAAGAAATCCAAGCTGGAGTTTGCCGTCTACCCAGCGCCCCAGATCTCCACGGCTGTCGTCGAGCCCTACAACTCCATCCTGACGACCCATACCACCCTGGAGCACTCCGACTGCGCCTTCATGGTCGACAACGAGGCCATCTACGACATCTGCCGTCGAAACCTGGACATCGAGCGTCCCACCTACACCAACTTGAACCGTCTCATCGGCCAGATCGTCAGCTCCATCACGGCTTCCCTCCGCTTCGATGGCGCCCTCAACGTCGATCTGACCGAGTTCCAGACCAACTTGGTGCCCTACCCGCGTATCCACTTTCCTCTGGCCACCTACGCCCCGGTTATCTCCGCTGAGAAGGCTTACCACGAGCAGCTGACCGTGGCCGAGATCACCAACGCCTGCTTCGAGCCGGCCAACCAGATGGTCAAGTGCGACCCCCGCCACGGCAAGTACATGGCCTGCTGCATGCTGTACCGCGGTGACGTCGTCCCCAAGGACGTCAACGCCGCCATCGCCACCATCAAGACGAAGCGCACCATCCAGTTCGTCGACTGGTGTCCGACCGGCTTCAAGGTGGGCATCAACTACCAGCCGCCCACCGTCGTGCCCGGCGGCGACCTGGCCAAGGTGCAGCGTGCCGTCTGCATGTTGAGCAACACGACGGCCATCGCCGAGGCCTGGGCCCGTCTCGACCACAAGTTCGACCTGATGTACGCCAAGCGCGCCTTCGTCCACTGGTACGTGGGAGAGGGCATGGAGGAGGGAGAGTTCTCCGAGGCCCGCGAGGATCTCGCCGCGCTCGAGAAGGACTACGAAGAGGTCGGCGTCGATTCCGTTGACGTTGAGGGAGAGGATGAGGGTGAGGAGTATTAAACTCTCAACCTTGTCGCGCTCGGCATCCGGAGCCAGTGGACAGAAATTTAGACCGCAAAATTAAAATCTACTTTGTTTTAGCAGTGAACAATTTGGGAACCTGAAGAATAGTTCAAATAAATGATGAAAACGAATTTTCATGTGTCTGCATTTTTGTATTATCCCTATTTGGACTCTCCGGTAAAAAACGAATCTGTTGCCAACAAAATAAACTACACGAAAGTCCTCTTGCATATTGCCTAAACTAATTATTTTTAAATGATTACTGTTTATAGAGAAATAAGATCGGACAAAATGTAGACAACGGTTTAACAAGATTCTGTTAGGAAATCTACAATTGCAGTCCATGCCAATGATTAGCAACCAGTAAACTGAAAAAAAAGAACGTGCACTGCTCTTAAAAACAAGCGTAGATCCCTTATCTATTTTAAGAAATTAAGATTTGTAATTTCTTACGCAAAATTCGTAACCGATCCTTAACCCTTCAATAATGAGGAAACATTTTTTTGGGCTGTGAATGTCGCAAAACTTACTTTGCAGAGCGTGCTTTCATTATCCAGTAAAATTCTTAGTTTTCCTTTAATCTTAAAGACGTGGGTTTTACATAAGTTTATTTCTCGGAAAACGACATTACCGGATAACAATGGGGACTTAGCGACATTTTTAAATTCAAAACATTGAGACATTTCATCTGATAATGGCCGGATTAAGGCTAGGAATCTCGCAATCACCGCCCAAAATTACAGTATTTCGTGTTCAGTAAATCTTTTAAGTCGTTAATTAGGGCCGGCTTATTTCAACTGCGTAATAAATCTTTCAATTACACTTCAGACCAAATCTCCATAGCACCCAACCGTCAATCAGCATTGGAGTAAAAATAGTCAATTGAATCATTTACGCAATTCTCATGGCTTTGTTGACGTTTATTCCAACAAGGTTGTAATGTTTCGGCAATTATGTGCATAAACAGCTTTCTGGACCACGAGAGATCACCTCCGTTGATCTTGATCATAACGTATCCGTCAGTACACGGTGGGGGCCTATGTATATTATACATAGGCCCCCAGCCGCCGTGTGCGGACGGAAACGTTATTATCATGACCAACGGAGGTGAGCGCTCGTGTTCTGGACTAGTCGAAAGTTTAAACCCACAAATCGTTTGGCTGCAGGCTAAGAAAAACTCCTCCAATAATTATTTTAAATGATTTATTACGAGTATACACCATCAGATACAACTGAGTATTTTCGACTGTCTCCGGTAGACTATCCTGGGACAGCCTGTCCTCTGCGTGTCGGGATATCCCGCCCTGGCGACGTCAACACGTATCGGCGCCATTTTCCCAGAATGACGTCACAAAGCTGCGTCGCGTGATCTGAAACATCATTAAGATCAACAAACGCTAACCAATACCACTGGATTCAAAGCTGCTATCACCTAACAGAATGACAACTATATACTGTTTTTTCGCCTGATTTTCTTCAATATACAACGGTGGCGGCTAATTAGTGAAAGGCTGTCTTGCATTGTAATTATGCATTTGTAATCTCATTCGTACACCCGTTCATGTGCAACCACTGTAAAGATACCCAAATTGAGTAAAACAGAATTCAGCGAGCAGGCAAACATTACCGCGAGATTGTAGGGTATTTAATAATAGGTCATTTCATTGACATATATCAATCTGCAACAACCAGTTCCCATTATATGTATACAGAGGAAATATATATAGGAAATGTCACAGATTGGTTAAGCGTTAATATATGATCTTATGCATGGGGCTGGACGAAATATTCCGCCCCGGCCTTTCAAGCTTACGGGCCCTTGTTTTCAGTCGCAACTAGGGCAGCTCTCCACCCCGGGCGGCAGGCCGTACATTATAATCTATTACCGGGAGCGGGCGTTACGACGCACCCTTTTAGCAGACCGTATTAATAATCTCCTTCATTGGCTGATATGCCGACTGTCACAGAGCGGTTGGAAACCGCTGTATGATTATATCAAAAACCGACTAATACACAACCGCGACGGCGCACGTCATATACAAATGGGTCTTTTAGTTAAAGCACCTTGTGACAGGCCACTCACCCAGTAGATCGGCGTTTGTAATCACATGGTGAGTACTAGTTCAGTTCCGGCCAGCCCAGCGTTCTGGTGTGTGGTGCCATTGAGTGGCGAACATTCCTACTCTTCAAGGATGTTCAGTGTGGGAAAAAAAACCTTGCAATGAAACGAAAAACAACAGTTGAAGAGCAGTAAATCCACTTTGCTAAGTGGTATTACGCTTAATGAAGTTATACAGGACCCCAGACTGTGTAAGGGAGACCGAATCTCATACTTACTAGAGATGGCAGGTGATAACAGAGACAAAACACACTGACTCGGTCATAACTGCAACAAGACCTCATACGGACCAAAAACTAAGCATAAATGTGTAGGAAAGTACCATACTGACATCTGTCCATAGCAGCAATTTGTCTCAGCAAAATCCATACAAAACATCAATTGGTCCCAGTGTTAGTTGTCCAAAATACAATTTTTGAAATGGAGGAATCAACCGCAATCTCCTCAATCAAGTCCGTTGCGCCCACATGTGTCAGTGACGTGCGCAAGTAACACTTGTCAAGATGAAGTCTGATAATGGCGCGGCAAACGTTATGGTCATAAATTCCGCGTAAAGTACTCATCTTGTCCGTGAAGTCCGACCAGCTTGTCAGTGATTGGTTGTATATTCAGGACGCTTTAACCACTTTTGGTCATTTCGCGTCAATGGGAGAAGGAAGGAAGCGTGGAGCCATGTCCCCGGGGGTAACCCCCTACTCTTTACGAAGAAAGACATGGGATCTTTATCCTGCGACCACACAGATACGGCCACAGCGGGGCTCGAACCACCGATCCACGTGGCGTTAGGCTCTCAAGTGGCCAGAGCACTCAAGGCAAGCGCTCTAGCCCACTGAGCTATCGCGCCGGCCCCCCTTGTCAGTGAAGGTCGCACAAAGTACCCATTTTTCAGTGAAGATCGCACAAAGTACCCATCTTGTCAGTGAAGTTCGCACAAAGTACCCATCTTGTCAGTGAAGTCCGCCCAAAGTACACATCTTGTCCGTGAAGTCCGACCATCTTGTCAGTGATGTCCGCCCAAAGTATCCACCTTGTCCGTGAAGTTCGCCTAAAGTACCCATCTTGTCAGTGAACTCCGACCATCTTGTCAGTGAAGTTCGCTCAAGGTACCCATCTTGTCAGAGAAGTCCGACCACCTTGTCCGTGGAGTCCGCCTTAAGTACACATCTTGTCCGTGAAGTTCGCCCAAAATACCTATCTTGTCCGTGAAGTCCGCCCAAAGTACACATCTTGTCCGTGACGTCCGACCATCGTGTCAGTGAAGTCCGCCCAAAGTATCCATCTTGTCATTGAAGTCCCCACAAAGTATCCATCTTGTCAGTGAAGTCCACCCAATATATCCATCGTGTCCGTGAAGTCAGACCATCTTGTCAGTTAATTCCACCCAAAGGATACATCTTGTCAGTTAAGTTCCCCCAAAGTATACATCTGGTCCGTCAAGGCCAACCATCGTGTCAGTTAAGTCCACCCAAAGTACAAATCTTGTCCGTGAAGTCTGACCATCGTGCAGTCAAGTCAACCTAAGGTACACATATTGTCTGTGAAGTCCTCCCAAATTACCCATATTGTCCGTGATGTCTGACACTCAGGTCAGTGAAGTCTCCCCAAATTGGGGTCTGAAAAGTGGGTCCAGTGTCTAATGCCGATTTTTCACAATTCGCAGTGCCGCTTTTTGGCTAAGTTCAGTGTCATTTTTTTTCAAAAATCTGTGTCGATGTCGCTATGTCAGATCCTTGCTGTCGGAATTTGGGGCGTCAATGTCTAATTTCCAAATATACATGTGTCGCCATTTACCCCTTCCATACCTCTCCAAATTAGCAATGTCAATGAAGTCCGCCCAAAGTATACATGTGGTCCGCGAAGTTCGCCTAAAGTACCTATAGTGTCCGAGAAGTCGACCAAGGTACCCATCTTGTCAGTGAAATTGAATCTCATGTGTAAAGTCCGCCCAGTGTCAATTATCTAGCCAGTCTCGTCATAGCACTAATATGTATATAAGACCGTGCACATACAGTGTCTTACTCTTGTAGTCATTTCTCAGATAATTCTGAGCCCGGGAGCTGTCCAAATCGGATATGTAAAACTTCATTTGTTCAGACCGTTTGCTCTAAACTCATTATGACATGTATCACTATCATACAATCGGTTGCAACGAATGTGCAGCGGCAGTTCCAAGTCACGATTTACACGAAAGAAACGTCCAAGGCAAAGTCGACACAGTCTTTATTTTGTCACAATAAGGAACACCTAAGGAAGAACATTTATCGTCACAACAGGACACCGACAGGAGGGGCCAACCACGAGGCCTGTCACTCAGTTTTTCATCATATGTATAGTATATTTGTAGTACGTCAGCGTCACCGCGGGTGGGCAAAGAAAAGTCTACAGTCTAGAGCGACATCTAGATTTTACCTATATACTTTTCAAAGGAAAACCTCGGTTTAAGCCAGTAGAGTTCTAAAATACACCGTCACGTTCGTTATGTGCATACAGATCGTATAAAAAGATGGGTTTTTTTTATTGTTGTTTAAATGCCGTTGGTTTCTTGTCGTGCCAGGTGCGCCATCCGTCGACAGGTTACATGGCTTCTGTGTCTACCTCCACCGTGTTCAGGCTAATGACAAGCGCTTTCTGGAAGGCCTCCTGGCCGTGCCCGACGTTAAAGTCCCCCCTGTACACACTCGGTACGTGCCCGACGTTAAAGTCCCCCCTGTACACACACGGTACGTGCCTAACGTTAAAGTCCCCTTCTGTACACACACGGTACGTGCCCGACGTTTAAGTCCCCCGTGTACACACACGGTACGTGCCCGACGTTCAAGTCTCCCTGTACACACACGGTACGGCTGCAGCCGGCGTTCCCAGTTAGTCGGCTGCCGTGTATGGGTCACAACGAGTACGACAAACTGTCTGTTATACTACACCTTAACAACGTTGCACAACTTAAAATGATAGGTTGTTGTCCTCCGCTTCACTGACACTAACATGAACAATCCGTCGATAACAAAAAATTAGCAATGTACAAGCAGTGACGTAACGTCTACAGGCAGTGACGTCATGTCTTCTCGCAGTGACGTCAAGTCTACACGCAGTGACGTCGCTTAAGTCCATATCAATTCGTCGTTCGTTCTGTAGAACCAGCTGTCACGATTTCCGGTCATGAGCTTGATGACGTCACAGTTCAGTGCTGGTCGGCAAACGTGTTCAGTTTCGGTACAGTATTGTCTGCATGGAAAGCTCGTCAACGTCTCGCGCCTCGTCACGTGATCCGGTGTCTGTCCGTCCGCTGATTTACGGCTACGATAAAGGAGAGAAAGGTAAACAGTTTAACACACAAAGCCACCTAGTGTCCAAACACAGCGGCCATAACTACTGCCAATAGAGGGACATCACCTCTGCCCCACGTAACCGCCAACCTCAGGGTTGACCTCAACGGTGCTGGGGTCACGTTCGAAAATCACATAGGTTCTAATTACCCAAACTCGAATGAATGCGTTCCAGTACCGTACCAGTAGCACAGTAAATTCTAAAGTGTTGTATTTGATGCCAAACTGCGAACATCAATACCGATTGGATTCGTTTTCAGGTGTCGCGTATGAAGGATATTTTTGATGGTTAAATTTGACGTGGGGCAGAGGGGCTAGTGCGTAAGCGGAGATCTCTTCTGCCGGGGGATCGAGACCATAAGTTAACATACAGCGCCTGGCGGTACCAATACACAATGGCCATATGATACACAGTTATACCATCGTGTATCGCCTACACTTCATACGGTGTAATCCGCTATACCACTTACCTCATCCCAGGGAAGTGATGTGCATTCTCCAACATCCCTCACAGGTTTGTGTTGCTTCCAGGTCGTTTTGGGGTGCATGTCTTCACTTACTCAGACACTTATTATACAGTCTAATGCTTACAAAACTGATAACTCTTCTAACTAAAGTATAGGAACCACTTTAAACTGATGGGAACTCCTCCCTCTGTTAAAAGTTCACTGACAGCGTGTTTTGTCTGCTAACACATCTGTTAAGAGGAGTGTTAGAGGAGGCAGTCACAGCGAATGGGGGGTCCCCCACCAGACTTACCTGCCGCCTGGGGTCGCGTCGTCTAGGAGATCCGGAGCCTCTTGGGGCCGCGAGACCCGTCCTCCTCCTCGCCGTGCTTGGGGGGGTCAGCCTTCATCACCTTCACCCGCATCCCGCAGATCTACAACACCAGGGTGTCACATGTTCGTAAAGGCTAGCTCACACAATGTAGGTTTATAGGCCCGGTTTACCCCGGTCCTGAAAACCGGCAACAACCTTTGACAACCCTGGGGAATCGTAGCGCGTCCGTAGTCTATCCCGGGTGATCCGGGGTGTACCGTGGTGAACCGTAGGTCGCCCCGGTGGTTTTGAACCGTTCAAAACTATCGGGATGAACCGTAGCACCGTAGTAACATCGTGGTCTACTGTTTTTGGGCCAAAATTTTGCGAGATGGCCCCGGTTCGTCCCGGTATATAAGACTAGGAAGGACCGGGGAGGACCGGGGTAAACCGTACCCAACACCGGCAGAGTGTGAGCTAGGCTATACCCTAATAATGTAGTCGGGTTTCATAAGCTGCTCCACTTCATTCAAATTTGCGGGGAAACGAATTCACAGCTGCTGCGCAAAGTCCTGACACCAATACACTACGGATTTATTATAGCACTGCAATATCAAATCTCAAGCCTGAAGCAGGAATCTGTTGCGGACGGAGTTTCTACGGCATCCTCCCAGCCTGCCCCAGACTGGCCCTCACCTGTGTCACCTACACAGTTTAGCCGGCTACGGGGCGTAATCGGCCATCATTTACATGGTAGCTTTAGTCGACTAAGCCCCGTAGTCGGCTAAACTGTTCGTGGAATCCGCCGCTGCTGTCTATGCATTGTTTCCATGGTAACCTCCCAGCCGCATACCCCCAACCCCCTCAGAACACACGCTAGCTGTCACCTGTTGTCCGTGCAGTGCTTCCATGGCAGCAGCGGCGCTTTCTTTAGTAGCATACTTGGCGTAGCCGAAGTTCTTTCCTGAAGTCCAAAAGTAAGTACACATTTAACACAAAAGCAATAACGCACATCGGAAGCAAAAACAACATCGCTCAGTCAAGAAGTATTATGTTAGGTCCTATCGAGACAATGGGAATTGTTATTACTTGCAATAAATGTTTCAATATGAGGTGAATTCAATGTAACAGACGACAGAGAGAGGAATGGATTAAGTGGGACGCGTGTGGGAACCTCTGTTATATGGTAAGGGTCAAGGTGGAGAGGATCCAGGTCTGTGGGAGTAATCCCCTACTCTTGGCGAACGAGGCATGGGATCTTGCACAGACCAGACATCAAACAGCTGTCACTACATCAGACCCAGAGACCAGACTTTAAACAGATGTCACTACGTCAGACCCCGAGATCAGATTTAAACAGATGTCACTACGTCAGACCCCGAGATCAGATTTAAACAGATGTCACTACGTCAGACCCCGAGATCATACTTTAAACAGATTTCACTACGTCAGACCATGAAACCAGCCCTTAAACAGCTGTCACTATGTCAGACCATGAAACCAGCCTTTAAACAGCTGTCACTACGTCAGACCCAGAGACCAGACTTTAAACAGATGTCACTACGTCAGACCCCGAGATCAGATTTAAACAGATGTCACTACGTCAGACCCCGAGATCAGATTTAAACAGATGTCACTACGTCAGACCCCGAGATCATACTTTAAACAGATTTCACTACGTCAGACCATGAAACCAGCCCTTAAACAGCTGTCACTATGTCAGACCATGAAACCAGCCTTTAAACAGCTGTCACTACGTCAGACCATGAAACCAGTCTTTAAACAGCTGTCACTACGTCAGACCATGAAACCAGCCTTTAAACAGCTGTCACTACGTCAGACCATGAAACCAGCCTTTAAACAGCTGTCACTACGTCAGACCATGAAACCAGCCTTCAAACAGCTGTCACTACGTCAGACCGTGAAACCAGCCTTTAAACAGCTGTCACTACGTCAGACCATGAAACCAGCCTTTAAACAGCCATGAAACCAGCCTTTAAACAGTTGTCACTACGTCAGACCATGAAACCAGCCTTTAACTAGCTGTCACTACGTCAGATCATAAAACCAGCCTTTAAACAGCTGTCACTACGTCAGACCATGAAACCAGCCTTTAAACAGCTGTCACTACGTCAGACCATGAAACCAGCCTTTAAACAGCTGTCACTACGTCAGACAAGTGGCATTTTCACGTACATTGTTTAGCCGGCTACGGCGCTTAATTGAAGAAAATCGCCCATCCTTTACATGGTAACTTTAGCCGACTAAGGCCCGTAGTCGGCTAAACTGCGTTCGTGAAATCCGCCACTTGAGACCAGACTTTAAACAGCTGTCACTAAGCCAGACCCGGAGACCACTCACCTGGCATGAAGAAGGCGTCGATGAGGTCGCCGAACCGACAGAAGCAATCCTGGAGGACGTGTTGTGGGAACGAGTCCGGCTGACTGACGATAAACAGCCTCTCGGCGCAGGGGTCTTCCTTGGAGGCGAAGGGCTGTGTGCCGGGCAGGGGCACGTTACAGAAGCGCATCCTGTTCAGTCCGCCCTGGGTCCGCTCGGAGGGGATCTGCGGCTGCTGCTGCTGCTGCTGCTGCTGTGGCTGTGACTGGGTGCCGCCGCTCAGGCCTGCCTGCTGCAGCAGGGTGGTCGCCTGCAAGGTGTGGACAGACGGTGGCGTCGTGAGCAAGTCCGGTGTTGTTATGCGCAACAGCGGGAGTAATATGGGGGGACTTCAATAGCAATATGGAGCGAATTCAATGGTTATTTCGGAGGACTTCAATAACAATAGAGGAGGACTTCAATAGCAATATGGAGTGACTTCCATAGCAGTATAGGGTGATTTTAATAGTAATTTGGGGGGGGACTTCAATAAAAGTGTAAGCAACATAGTCTTCTTCCATTTTAGAGGACACGAAATAGGTTATTGTAGTAAATGCTATGGGTGAGACATACGTGTGTTATACTGAAACAATGGTTCCATCTAACATGGAACGACGGCTGTTCTCAGGAACAATGGCGTTTGATTGCAATGGTGGGCGTCTTGACCGCCAATAGGGGGCGCCACCAATAACTCACCTTCTGTATGGACTCCACCAGGGTCTGCAGGTTGCCACTGACGTCACCCTGCATCAGACCCTGCAGACTGTTGTTTATGTTGGCGGCCGCCGTGCCGACGCTCGCACCGCCCGCTGAGTCACTGTAAGCAAGCAGCCGTGAACATCACGATCAGCGTCGGTTAGACATTGAGCCGGCTGGAAATGACGTACATGAGCTTCATGGCATGGTAAACACGTGGGGTTTGAACCTGCAACCAGTTGATTTGCAGTCGAGTTTTACTATCTCTATACGGCGGTGGCCTTCGCATTTTGATATGATAATGATTATTAAGTTTAACACGGACCAAACCTATCCCGTTGAAGAGATTAGGCCATTAAACACACTCATAACTTAGTAGTCAGGCGTTAAAACTACAGTCGAACATTCAGGCGTAACTGTTTTCACCAAGATTTTAATGTACCAAGAGCGATTCCTACATTGGCGACTAACACGCTAGCTAAGAAATGAAACGCTGGTTTTTTGCAGGCCGCTTTTTTTGCCCACGAATGCTAAATTGGGCCAAGTAACCTCCCAGGAAAATGACATTGGGTTGGATGGACCTGGCTCAAGATGCATGTGCCAGGGCTCTTACCCACGACCTGTTGATCAGCAGCTCAGCTTACTGCTTACTAACTCAGCTATGGAGGCGCCCCACGTTAACTAAGCAGCAGAGGGTTGGCTGGTTGGTTGTATATTCAGGACGCTTTAACCACTTTTGGTCATATCGCGTCAATGGTAGAAGGAAGGGAGAGTGGGGCCATGTCCCCCGGGGTAACCCCGGACTCTTTGCGAAGGACATGGGATCTTTATCCTGCGACCACACAGACATGGCTACATTGGGGCGCGACCCACCGATCCACGCGCGTTAAGCTCTCAGGTGGCCTGGGGATCGTTTCATTAAGAGTTACGAGCTGGTAACCCTATCTTTTACATGCTAATTTAATGACTGATGATAAGTTTACGATCAACCGAAAGAAACTCTATAGGGCCTACAGATAGTATATGGGTGCAACAATGATCGAGTGAACTTTAATTTCCAGCCAATATCATTCTGATTAATGCCTATAATATATCAATGATAAATCCAATATTTTCCTTCCTTTTTGGGCCCGGCAATACAAGTTTTGAATCTTGGTGAAATGACACCCAGAGCACTTAAGGCGAGCGCTCTAACCCACTGAGCCATCGGGCCGGTCCCGCAGAGGGATGGTTACGACAGATGAACCACAGAGACGGCGCTCACCCGATGTAATTGGCGGGCGGGTAGCGCACGGCCAGTCTGTATCCAGGCGGGTACTCCAGATTGCTCAGCTTGTCCTTGGCGTAGGCAGCTTCTTGTGGAAGAGTGAACTGCACGTAGGCAACACCTAAAAGATACAACACACACGTAAACTTAGTAACGAGCGCCTTGCACAATTGCATATTACACCAGATTTTAACGGCATGGACAAATGTAAATACTGATTTGTATATGAAAGTAGACGCGCACAACAAAATTCGTGTCGTTCACCTCACGCCTCTGCATCATCGTGTCAGGAACGGGAACATGGAAAACAATGCCAGGAATGGGACCAGCGCGGGGGTCCTTGTTATAATATCCCTATCCCAAGGCACATGTACTTAACCACTCGCGTTCAGTTACCTTTCAAAGCATCCCTAATCAGACACCAATTTGCTTATAATATCCTCCTTTGCTTCAGTTCAATTGTACTTATGCATAAGCTTGCGTAAACTGTTTTTTCTTAAATATAAACTTTATGTATTTTACGATGTTCACAAGAGCGAATTCGCATATTAATGTTCACTTCGTAACCTAGTTTGCTTCCGTTACATTGAAAAGTCATCCCGTTTCGCCAGTTTAGAATAACTCATTTCTCTCATGGAGATTACTGGACATACCTGTTCGGGTGTCTACCTCACAGAACTCGAGTCCCGGCACGATGTCGAAGAGCCTGAAGAGCTGTTCCTGGGTCACCGTCGTGGCCGCCACACACTCCAGGCGGCGCTCGCCGTTGTGCTGGTAGGACTTGATGATGTCAGGCGGTCCACTCCCTGGGAAACACGTCACAGTCAAAGTTAGATAACAATACATCACCTTGGCAACATATACAACTTAAATGTCCTATTAGTTGCCAAAGTCAAAAGTTAGATAACAATACATCACCAAGGAAACGTATACAACGTAAATGTCCCAATAGTTGCAATAGGGTTATCACCAAGGCAACATAGTGTAACAAGACATAATGGTGTCGAATGCATAAATGCAAACTTCAATACCTCCATGGTAACAAATATCTCAAGGAAATGTCGCTAAATTCACACCATGGCAATAGATTAAGTCGTAATCGTAGCCTAACGGACACCACGTATGAAAAAAAGGTTAACTTCAAAAATATGAACAAGTAAAATATGAAGCATCACAGAGTGAAACACGGAAGACTTATTTCAAGCACAATGGCATCAATCTTAATGCCAGTGGTGTCATAACAAAACATACGACAGACGAGCCTAGTTCTTTCCTTATATAGTATATATTTATGTCTAATTAATTCTTGTTTAGTTTTCTTGGTTTTCTCGCACATTGTATTCCAAATGCACATACCATATCGAGCGACTAACCGTTTGGCTTCGGCTCTCGCTAAGTGTAAGTAAATGAATTTGATTGAATCAATGCAATGTTTTCTTGCGACAATAAACTGATTAATTCATTGATCTGGGTCACGAGGACTTTAACGTAAGCACACGTACTGTGGGCGAAGCGGTCGTCCACGGGGTCGACGGGCGACGGCAGGATGGCGGTGTCGTAGGGGCGACGGTAGCGGTCCGGGGGCGGGCCGCGGTCGGCGCTATGGCGGCCGCGCGCCATCCCGGGGCCCCCACCATACCCGCCGCCGTCATGGCGGGGCTCGTGCCACTGGTCCTCCCGGCCCCACTCCCCTCGACCACCCTCGCCGGGAGCCTCACGGGGCACCGCGAAAACAGCTTTGAAACCTGAAACAAGCACCGACAATCAGAAAACATCCTTGAAGCCTGAAACAAGCACCGACCATCAGAAAACAGTCTTGATACCTGAAACAAGCACTGACCATCAGAAAACAGTGTTGAAACCTGAAACACGCACCGACCATCAGAAAACAGTGTTGAAACTTGAAACACGCACCGACCATCAGAAAATATCCTTGAAGCCTGAAACACGCACCGACCATCAGAAAACGGCATTGAAACGTTTAGTGAATTGGTTCTTCTATTAGTCAATACAATGAAAAATATGATATAGATTATCAATAAGAAATTATGTGCATGCATTTTGCGCCATTTATGCGCAGATGAACGTCAAATTGGGCCCAGCACGTTCCCCTTAACAACTTACTTGAATCACAACTCTCTAGAGCCAGGGCTGCATGATAGGCCCTGTAGAACTTGACGTAGGCCAACCCCTTGCTGTCTCCCGTAGCTTTGTCTTTGATCAGCCGCACATACTCGATGTCCCCATATTCCTGTAGAACCCAACAGCCAAACATTAAACATGCCACATACGCAGAAAAAGTGAAAGATCAGTAAGAGGAACCAAATGTAAGTAGATTTCGTGGTTTTGTAGCTTAGCTTACCGGAGGAGTGACGTTTGATGACAACAATTATATATAAATATATAACAGAAATTGACAACCATTATATACCTCTGTAGAAGTCACAGTTACCCAACACTCCCTTCATATAAGTACTCGTCATACGCTAGAGGGCGCGGCCCGCCGATGGTGTTGCCGGTTGTTCGTGTAACTCATGGCCCAGCCAGGGTTTTGCATGGTTGGTTGGGTTGTATATGTAGGACGCTATAACCACTTTTGGTCATATCGCGTCAATGGCAGAAGGAAGGGACAGTGGAGCGCTGTAACCGGGGGTAACCCCCGTACTCTTTAAAGGACATAGGATCTTTATCCTGCGACCATACTGACATGGCCACAGCGGGGCCTAAACCATCGATCCACGTGCCGGTAGGCTCTCAGGTTGCCAAAGCACTCAATGCGAGCTCTCTAACCCACTGAGCTACCGGGCTGTCCCCAGGGTTTTACATGGAGTTAAATATATCAATTGTATCTGCTATAGGTACCCACCTCAAACTTCTTGCGGATCTCATCCTTGGTAAATGACTTTGGCACCATGATAAAGAGCCTCAACATTCGTTCAATCTCTTTGGGATCTCGGAGGTTTCCCTCACGCCGATTGTTTGCCATAATCACCTGTAACACAAACACAGCAATGCAATATATGTCAGTCAACACACCACACACATCTATCCTCCACAACTATGATTCAAAGCGAAGACACACAACTATAAGGGAAACAATAAAAGTATCAGCAAGAGAACAAGAAAATGAAAAAAAAAACAATTTAATAAAATGTAAAATACTGTTAAGTTTTTTTGACGCCACTTTTCGATTCTTTCGTCGGGCCGCTTAGTGAAATTCAACACATGACGTTCTTTTTTTCTTGGTTTTATTCCACAATAATATTCAATGCAACACGATCCGTCTCTCTCTCTGGTCATCTCTCGGCCCTCTGTTCCACCCCGGTCATCCCTGTCCCTCCTCTATTTATACGTCCTTACTTTGGGGGCTCTCCCCTCCCCCTAAGTTGGGGTGTTCTACCCAAACCCAAAGGGTCTCCCCTCCCCCTAAGTTGGGGTGTTCTACCCAAACCCAAAGGGTCTCCCCTCCCCTAAGTTGGGGTGGCCTACCGCAACCCAGAAACTCGCCCCTCCTCTAAGCCGGGGTGGCATACCCGGGCGCAAATCACTCCTGCATGCTGCCCCTGCCTTGACCCCGGTTTATGACCCCTCTGAACACCACCTAGGTATCCTTGCTACTCCCACATGTTAACCCCAACCCCCGTCTAGCCCTACCAAATCCCTCTACAATACTTTATCCACATGGATGGTGAAGCTGAGCTATCTCTCTGCATCATGACTACCTGCATAACAGCCAGAATAATAGACATCATTCCACTGTGATGTGCCACTGCATGTGCAATACATTTTGGTTATTATTTTGGTCTTTGTGAGATGTCAAGATAGAGTCATCAAATGACAACATATTTTGTAGACACTTAAACATGCAATATTGTCATCTATATAATGGAAAAGTTATGGTACCAGTATTTATCTTTATAGAAAAAAATCAAGAGAACACCAAAATATTTCCCAGAACTCTTTGGGCCAGTCATGCTTTTTCCAAGAAGGTGTATACGTGCATTTAAACCATATTCAGTGTCTTAGTCACAGACATAGAGTGATTAGGTACATTGTAAATAAATGTATTTTACAGACAACAATTGACCAAGCTCAGCATCATTAAGGTAGTTTGCAGGTTCACTGCAGCGACATCTAGCGAGTACCATTTACGTGACCGTTTATGAAAGTATTCCTTGCGCAAATATCAGGATGTTGAACTACTGCTAAATTCCAGGTTGCGGCTTATAATATGTAGTTTTCCGAAAATGGTCCTGGGTGCCTGCCAACCCAGTTTTGAGGCCAAAGTTGGGGTGTGGCTTCTAATATGTATGCAGCTTCAAATAGGCAGTTTATGGTATCTGTTTTTGCATTTGAAAAAAATGTGGTCTAATACTTTGAAATCCCATAAGAGACAATGCTAAAATCGGATAGAGGGGTGGGGATATTCCACATCACATTGTTGGCCGTGATGCGATCCGTAAACCATAGACTATGTCTGATTAAGAAAATTCTGAGTTGTTCAATTTAGGTTATGCAATGGAGCAAAGTACCTTAAGAAGTGTTCTACACTACCTTTAGTGGTTTAGGGTTGTTCCCAATCAGTCTGCCATTCATTTCTTCTACAGCCAGAGCAGCTTCAGATGCTTTGGAGAAAGTGATATATGTCACACCTGAAATGAAATAAGAGGCATGCGATATTGATATTAAATACATGTTATAACCACATAAATTCTAAACTACATTGTACAGGATGTGTAGAAGTCACCATCAGTGTATAGCAAACAGTAAATACTACCTGCAGGTGATTATTTTGACCAGTGTCTGTCTTACTGTTCTTACTGTGTTCAGACTTGGGGCAGTTACAACATTTTACAGGTTATTCCAAAGGCTTATTTTCTCTGCCTAAAGAAAGTATTTCAATTTTTTTATTCTGCCATTTTGGTTGGTTTTATATTCAAGATGCTTTAACCACTTTTGGTCATATTGTATGAATGGGAGAAGGAAGGGAGAGTAAAGCCATATCTCTGAGGGGTAAGCCACTACTTTTTGCGAAGAAAGACATGGGATCTTTATCCTTCAACCACTTCAATCACCAAGGCTACAGATGGGCTCACAACCACTGTTCCACATGCAGTTAGGCTCAGGTGGCCAGAGCACTCAAGACAAGCTCTAGCCCACTAAGCTATTGGTGCTGTAGAGAGGGGTGTATACTCATTATGGTTGAACAGCATAACAGCCGAAGGATTTAAGGGTGGTGGTGGTTGAGCCGCGAGCAAGCAGATTAGTCTGCACCTCAACCATTGGGTGGCGGCTGGGTGAGGGGGAGGGTGTTGGCTCTGCTTCCTGCCCTGTAAATAAGCATCAAATTTTAGGAAATCTCTTCGGGGCTCAGCCAATTTCAGCGTAATTTTGTTGTTTGAGTTCTGATTTCACCCAAGTTCATCTATGATTGCAATTCCCATTTAATTTCTGGTTTTGGTCCATTTACTGGAGGCTAACTCGCATATGACCAAATGAGAAGACAGCATTAAAACAATCCACAACACAATGCCACATGTACAGCCATTCGTAACTTGTTAAATCCATCCCTGCCTCGCCTTGTTAAATTCATTCCTGCCTTGCCTTGTTATATTCGTTGAGACTTCCCTGTCTTGCCTTAGTTCCTTCTGAAACTGGTAGTCCTTTGATAACTTTTTCTGACTATGTTGTGACATTGGCATGTAATTAAATCATGGCTTCTTCTTTGGGGCCCAACCCAGCAAACAGCGACAAATATTGAATTAATATTTTGTAGCCTATATTCCATGAAAAAAAACCTTGCCATGTGCAGTGACTAATACAAATTGGCTGTGTGTAACAGTTGTTATAAATACAAAATGATGAGAAGTTCGGAGTTAGCCCAGAACCCTAGGCTGTGTGGGCTGAAACACAGCCTAGTAGCATTCCATAGTAAAATTCTGGTCTGGAACAACCCCATTTCAGGGTTGTTTGACTTTGACCAAGTGTAGCTCTGATTCTCCTTTGCTGTGGCAAAAGTTTTATAACAGAAACAAACCTTAATCCTTTTCTTATTACTTCCTGGCAAGTAATGACTAATCAGATAATTAACCTTTCTTGAAAAGCAAAAATAGTCCAGTCTGTCACCAGAAATTCATATGAAAACATGTGTTTTCACTGACCCAATGACTGGGTCCCTGAACAATGAACCAATTAGCATGGCTTATAATATCATGTGATGACCTTGCACATGTGCAGTGATCAACTTCCTCAATAAAAAAAATGGTGGCATGTTGTTGTCCATTTTTATGCCAGTAGGTAATTATAGCTCCTGTTGAAGAGTTCAACAACTTTGTAAGAGTTGATACATCATTATTTATATATAGAAAAGTACTCTCACATTGTTGAAACTAATTATGAAAGCTATACAACTTAAGACAATGTTACCTGAAAAATAAGACATCATATCAACAATATGTAATTGATTGTCTTTGACAGTCATGCTTCTAAGTAACTCAACATATACATATTTGTTTCTCACAGAAGGCCCAATTTTAATACTGGATTGAATGTCTAACAATGTCATCAGAAAATGTTCGGGTAACATAAAAAAACACAAAAAAAACCAAGTGCTAAAAATTATCGCAACAAATAAAAATGTTGTGTCAACGTTGTGATGACATTAATTTATTTGCTGGCAAATCTTGTTCATCGGTTATGAGTGCATGTTAACCTGTGCATATGATCTGCCTAGATGATCACCCGTTGCCTGCCCTCTCCAGATGTGGATTTGAAGTAGTATATATATGGTAGTAGTAGTAGCAGTGGCATAAGTGGTTTCGCAATTGTAGCACTGGGGGTCATTTTAAGTTGAATAATTCTCTATAAGTTTCAGTTATCTTTCCCTGCCTAATTACTAATCAATCACACCAGGCCCGGATATTTTGTATGATGTAATTACTGCGGCGCCGCAGTAATTTTTCCGCGCCGATGTAGTTGGCGGAGGCATGTAGGTGAAATCTGTGACGTTATTATCAAAGACCTTACCTCATAGATTCAGAAAATGTTTAGTCCCGATGATTTTGGTATCCAAATAAGTGTGTAATGTTGCATAAACCATTCCGGGCGGCAGCCTCAGCTCAAATGGCTGCTTTCTCGGCATGCCGTAATCCCGCCCCCCGCCAGCCAAGCGTGAAGTCTCGCGGTGGAGGGGGGGGGGGGGGGGGGCTGTTACTGGACAGTGGACCGAGGAAGCTAGTAGGTGGGGGGTGGCGTCGCGCACGGCATAATTCTTATGTTGGGGAGTGTCAATTTATTATGTGTGAAAAAGCCGTTACGACCGGTGGCTGGCTTAATGTCGATTGGTGTTGGTGCGAAAGGCATGAGGGCGGGCGGCGAACTTAGTAGAAATACAAACCTGAGAGCGGCGAAATAGGATTAAAAACCTGAGCAAGTGAAGCGATTCTCCCTTTGATGACAATTCCCCAAAATATAACACAGAGAAATCTACAGTTAATGTGGTGGTACTAGGAAGTCAATTCTACTTGGCCGACTTCCCCCTCCCCCTACCCATCCCCTTTGCTCGCCACCTCGTATGGCTGTGTGCAGAGAAGTGTGCAGAGAAGCCCAGTAACACCCAACCCTACATGAATGAAACGGTAGCGATAAACTTTCCTTGTGTCTTGCCACACCCCCACCCCTCTCCCCAACCAGAGTGAAGCCAGCTCCTCGGCGCTTGGCACCGCACGCTAATGCACCCCCCCCACCCTCCACCGCGAGACTTCACGCTCGGCTGGCGGGGGGCGAGATTACGGCATGCCGAGAAAGCAGCCATTTGAGCTGAGGCTGCCGCCCGGAATGGTTTATGCAACGTTACACACTTATTTGGATACCAAAATCATCGGACTAAACATTTTCTGAATCTATGAGGTAAGGTCTTTGATAATAACGTGACAGATTTCACCTACATGCCTCCGCCAACTACATCGGCGCGGAAAAATTACTGCAGCGCCGCAGTAAATTACATCCTACAAAATATCCTGGCCCAATCACACCAATAAAAACCATACAAAACAACTCCACAATAGCCTCGTGGTCACTCTGGCGAGATGGTATGAACAGCAACAACAGATAGTTCAATCGTTGAGGCGCAGACTAATCCCCTTGCGGCTCATATGGCACTAACCACCGCCAGATGGACATGAGCACATGAGCTAACGACCATATTTGTTTATAATTGCAGACAGCATGAAAGTTGAAGCAGTGAACTAAATCGCCTCGGAAACCTTTAGAATATGAGTAAAGACATCAACTAAAAGGTTAAGTAATAGATTTAGTTTTCTGGGCTACATTCGTCCATTCTTTCCCTCCACTTTAACAAAAAGAGACATAAGATTAAGTACAGTCAAATAACGTTGCAACCCTCTATGCGTCATTGGCGGAGCTGACGCTGATGCGACGCCGGCTGCAGGCCACAAGCTTACCTTTCTCGTCCCCAGATTTGCGGTCTTTCACAACCCACACATCTTTCACTTCCCCAAACTTTCCGAACGTCTCTTTAAAATCATCTTCACTTGAGCCTTTTCCTCCCAGAACAAATACTCTATTGTACTGCTCCTGTTCGGTAGGTGCTGGACGAGCCATTTTCCTCAGTTTTTGATGGATATAAAATGCTTTAAATGACCACACTCGGGAGAGAAAGCCACAGCGAAGGTACTTCCGCTTGCTGAAAAGCGTGCGCATGCGCCTGAGTGAAGATGGTCTGCGCCAAGCTCCCCGCACGGTGGCGCTACGCAAGCTCCGCTTGAAGCCCTAGCGGAGTGAGTCGAAGGCAGAGAGTGGGTCTGCGCCATGTCGTGATCCGCGCCATGTGGGAATATTCTCATATCTGCATATGGCGCTGCGCCAAATAGGAATATAATAATAATATGAATAGGCATTGCCTAAGTTGCGAGCTCACCCAAATTAAAAAATAATAAAGGCCTGGCTCTTAAAGCTGCTGTATCAACTGCGGCAGCCAGCTGTCCTAATCTTATAGGTTTCTAGACAACTAGACCCAAAACCAACTCGGGTATAGTTGGTTTGAGGTTGAGTTAGCTTGGGGTCGAGTTGGCTTGGGGTTGAGTAGGTGATGGGTCCGGCGTGTCGTGGCTAGAGTTGACTAGATGCTGTCTTATATCTGCTGTATTAGCTGAAGTAGTTTATATTCTTAAAGCTGACTGTACTGAAATATCTTATTATGACGAAAATTGAAATTTTCAATTTTCGGAATATGTCGGTTGGTCGTGTTTGTTATGACGAAAATTGAAATTTTCAATTTTCGGAATATGTCGGTTGGTCGTGTTTGTGTGTATGTATGTATGTATGTATGTCTGTCCCACTCGAAAACGGGAAGTCTCTTTGTGGCCTAACTGCTACATGTATCGTTTCGCAATCTTTAACATCTTATAGGCAGCTAATAGGGCTACAACATTCTCGTCACGCAGGTCGAAAGGTCAAAGGTCAAGGTCACAGCGATTTTTTGAAAAAATAACTAAAAACGCTTATATCTCCGTTAATATTAAAGCTAGAGATCTCGAATTAGTTTCAGAATGTGCCCCTCTTTTAGGTGCAGTTTTCGGATTAGTTCACTTTTTGATGCGTAATACTCATTTTCGAGGAAAACGAGATCATAAGTTTTGCGGAAAACGCACTAAATGACCTCTGTCAGTTTTTTCGCTTTTTGGCACATTTGCCATCAAGCTATCGCTATTATGTTTAAATATGTCATAGAAATATGAATTGTGATGACTTGTGTTGAATCTTAGAGTCTTCTCAAACGTCACGTGACGTCACGATGACGTCACTTTCGGTACTTACAAAAAATCATCAAAAATCTGAAAAAAATCACAAAAATGCGAGAGTAGCATTATATTGTAGGAAAAGTAATTCCTCGTATAGCTACAAACTAAAAACAATACCTTCCTATCTTACTTCCGGTTCCAGGGCCGGGGGAATTTCTCTATGGGACTTCCCATGTTAAAAGGGCTGTATCTTTAGGCTGGGAAAAAATGTTTTGTCGCGTATGTCGCAAGTGCCTCCAGCAAACAACACGGGGATTTTTGTCTTAGTTAAACATGATACCTAGTAGCAACAGTGCTTATCATATGCAATTGGAGATGAAAGTGACGTCACAGGATTTTTTCGAAATTTGGCCAATGGTGAAAGATACGGCTTTTTGGCACTGGCAGCGGCTCCCACGGGCGTCCTATTCAAACCATCGCTCAATACTTGCAGCTGTGGATGGATAATGCTAAGCTGAGTCATAATCTGTGAACATGGTGACATAGCATTATTACTTTTCGGTATATAGTCGAAATCGTTTAACATTGGATCCTATGGGGAAAAATGAACTTGGTCGAATATGACCTACTTCCGCTCAAGCTATTTCAGTCTCCTTCGCCACACAGTGAGGTAATATCACCTTAAAGCAATTTATAAGAAAAACCCGGCGATCTCTGTATTACTTTTTGTTTCCATGGCAACGAAGCCACTGGCCTAATGATAAACATACAGATTCTGGCCATTTAAAGAAAAATCGTCAGAAATCAAATACAAATGCTAAAATTGCATTCTTTTCGCCAACTAGTTGCCAATAAGCATCTTCAGATCACTTAGTGCTTTAATTAGGCGGAGGTTGTCTAGTTATGGTGCTAGAGCGCTCCGAAGTGGGACGACACCTTTGCGGGGCCGCCAATGATGAGTGAATGGAGATTGTGTCCATCTTGAAAAAATCGTCAAAAATCAGAAAAACAAGCTAGAGCTGTGACGTTTGCGTCAAATGGTAGGGAACATTGATGGTCAGAAAAATAGTGAAAGAAACAAATTAGTTGCTATATCACTTCGCTTACAATGTTCTTTGTTCTTGTCTTCGGTCTCCGTGAGTAGTATAGAGCTGAGCTTTTAGCTACCCCCATGACCCCCTCACCCCCCCCCCCCCCCCCCCCCCCCCCCTGTGGTCGCGCTGTAGCGCGACCGAAAATTTTGAAATATCGATTTGAAAATGCCGGTCACGAGTTAATGAGGTCATTAATTTTTGTCAAAAGTCTTTGTTTCCGTGCTATAGCACGGGGTATAATTAGCATAAATTACGATGTAAATAGCTAATTAAGCTGTCAACAAGGTTATTCATAATTGCTTGAAGTCTTTGTTTCCGCGTTATAGTACGGGGTATAAATAGTATAAATTAGTATGTAAATAGGTATATTCAACAAGGTTATTAATCATTGTTTGTCTATGTTCTCGTGCTATAGTACGAGTGAAAGAAGTTGGTTGAAGTCTTCAATCTGCGATCAAGTACTATTATGAATAGGTAATAGATGAACAAGTCATTGTGCTTTGATGAAACAGTAAATCATTTAATCGCTATAGATATCGCCATGTAAACTGTATATTCTCGCGTTACAGTACGATTAATCGTCAATGACACGTGTATATAATCAATGTTTGCGTTGAACAGGCCATGTGAGATCCTATAAGCTGTGTAATATGTTTGTTTGTTTGTAAAAACCATAGGATATGTTTCGAGTAAACCATATTAACGCAAATACAATCATCCATTTTGCAATTTTTTTATTCCTATATCACTACGTGAATACCATTACCCGCTACAACATCTATCGTGGTCAAAAACTGAGTATCACAAAAATATACACCTTCATATCATATTATTATACATGACAATTTAGACAATGGGTAAAGAGGTCTTGCACGCGGTTTGCATAAAACGCAGGGACTGCCGGTGAGTGATACGCGGAAAGTGAACAGATTGGAAATTATGAATATAGTTGTCATTGCACATGGTGTTTGGAGACCAATACTCTCGATATATTCGTGACATGGAGTAATTTCGACATTTGAAATATAAGTAAAATAGACAGTATTCTCCGCATACATCTGTGCCAAGTGACTGCCACACCGCTCTCATGGGTTGTTGAATAAAATATTCCAAGTGTTTAAGGTTCACATAGGCACGAATTGGTTTTCCTAGTGAGTCAAACATCTCAATTTGCCCCGATGACACTAAACATTAAATGTCACACGTACGTATACTAATCACCAATTATATATATATATATATATATATTCATCTACACCAGTGTAACTTTCACCATAATTCAGGATTGGTCATCCATAAATACATCAAATGTAACTTAGTGGATACATAAACATTTAGGATAGATGTATCTTATCCAAACCTTTCGGGTAACATTCAACACAGTCAAAGTACCCCTCCTGATTTTGGTGAGATGACATACAATCAACCAACTCGGTGAGTTCCGGAACACACTTATCATGGATCGTGTTGAGATGGAACTTAAGTAAATTCCACTGCTTTAAATCGAGAGTAATTCCTTTTCGGGTCGGCACGGGCGTATCTTGTGTATCCGGCAACCAGTATTTTCGAATATCTAGAAACTGGCCACGGGGCAGGACCTCGGCCATCACCAAACCTCCGAGATGATATTTCCGTGGATTGGTGGTCTGTTGCAATTCTCGATCTATGGTGTTTGTCAATGTCTGCAACATCTTCCAGCGGGTTGTGATGAGATTGACACCCACTTTTGTAGGGTAATCACGGCCGTTGTCTTGACATACCCACTTTCTAATACCAAAGCGTAAAACGTCTTTGAAATACTGAACAGTTAAATAGACATTCTCTCCGATGCACTCTTGACAGCTTATATCGTGAGTTTGCTCGGAAGTACACTGCGTATTCTCCCATTTTCTTTTCTTGGCCAGCGGGATGAGTGGTAGCCGATTGGAGGGAGCGAAGCCCGCTGTTGTCTTGTGGGAAGTCATGTCGTTGTGGTGAAAAGATGGAGACCGCCCGTACATTATATTCACAAAGTCCCTCTCCACCTCCTCGTCATCCACCCACTTGGGACGTGTCTGAACATGCTTTGGCGAGGTGTAAAATAGCATCACGACTGACATCATACATCGGCGTGGCTTTGTCATCTGTTTAAAGATAGACAGAGGGGCGTGACCAACGGGCTTTGTACGCACGGGTAATCGCTGTAAGTGAGCGATCAATCACTTTTTTAATCCCAACAACTCAAGCCCGCGTTATAATAAGACTGAGTCGCTTCACTACGTTTTCTAATAATTGGTTCATGCACTACTGTGTGTGAATTGTGTGATTGATGTTAAAGGTCACAGAAAAGAGCCGTGGATGTTTTAAAACTCATCAAAATGCTACCTTTGTGAAAGAGCGGTGACTTTAATGACTTGTCTGCGAGCGACAGATGTTTCGTGGTCTTTGTCTTGATGTGTAGAGTTGCAGCGACAATTATTTATTTTCGGTCGGTTATTTTTTTAAATGCGCGTTTGAATTCACCGGTGGGAGGGCAGTGAGTCGAGCCGTCCAGCGCGGGCGAGACAAATATCGATTTTTTTTTCCAAGCCCCTCAGCACCGCGCTGGCCGTCACGACCTACTGATTTTCAAAAGTTCGGGCGAGCCAGCGAGCCAGTCAACGGAGCGTCATGTGGTTTTTGGCGGGGTATTGGCCGACGGTCTGTGTACGCACAAGTTTGGAAGTGTCACTGTGATATATTGTGAAATATCGGAAGGAATAATCACCTTAATTTTAGTTTCGGTTGTAACATTATGCAACTGTCGCCGATGTAATAAGGATGCATCTATAAACCGTTCGAACAAACAAGTCGTGGAGACAAGCGCCCGGTTGGCGTCCTTTTGTCGCGAGGGAGAAGAGTTATGACAGTTGTTTGATGAGTCAGTCTATTATTTCGATAGTAATAAGCGGGCTTTATGCTCTTCACCTCAGGTATTATTTATCTGCAAGCCATTAATACGTCGGCCGGAAAGGTCAATGGGTTAACCTCTTCAACAACCGCCTGTGGGCATTTAATTATACCTTCCCCTCCTAGATAACTAGGCGTGGCAGCTGATTACTATGTGGTGGCAGTAAAATTCACTGTTGTATATGATACGAGGCGTCATTGTGTACTGATGGAAACATAAGAAGCTTGTGTTATAGGTCCACCCTTCCCCCTGCCCCCCTTTCTCTCCCCCATCTATTCACTGACGATTCTGAACACGTGACTCCCATGCTACACCTGCCCTCTTCGTCAACGATGCAGTTTTAAAATCATAATGAAGTGAATGGTGACGTCATTGACATTTAGTCATCTGTTTGTTCAGGACCTATATAAAACGGGAGAGATGAGTTAATTGGTTGTTTCTTTATGTTGGCAACCCCTTGACCTCTGTAGCCGACGTTTTGTTTGCTTGCATATGCATCCAAAAGAAGGTAGGGAGGGTGAAGGATATAACATCAATCGCCTATGTCATTGCTATACACGTTCTTGGGGAGTGTCTGTGGGTTTTTTATTGCATTGGAGTTACCAATGTTACGAGCACCCCACATCCGACGGCACGTTTAAACGAGTTTGGGGAAAGAGCGACTGGCTCCCTCCACCTCCATACACCATACACTCACAATATTCCTATTAGGTTATTTTGCTGTTACTCCGTCAAGTGAAAACTATTATGGTGCATGACCGCTTTTCTAGTTCATTAAAAGAAGCAGTTGCATTTGCTTGTGACATCTGCAACCAACGTCGCATTCATATAACTCATACACCGTTAAAGGAATTATTCTGTAAGTTTGAACATTGTTACTCGTTAAGTCAGTGTAAAGTAACATATATGTTAAAAATGTATTGTATTGAACTTTATTTGTTTTTATTGCACTTTTAAAATCAGCTAAAGTAAAAACACATACTAACATAAATTTTACCAACAATAACCGTATCCATCCATGTCAAGGAACGTAGTCAACAATTCACTTTAGCGTAATTTAAATAACTCACAAATTTCATATGTCACCACGTCACAACTCATTCGTAGGTTTCAACAAGACTTTAAACCATTTGCAAAAGTGATTATAAAAGTGAATGCATCAACTTTAAAAATGATATTTTACGTATTGTATGTATGAAGTATTCGTTTTCCGTCACGTGTTTATATATTTTTTAAACTATCAAGTGTTACAGTAACACAATAAGTTATGCATGTATCATATATTTGTGAAACATCCATTTACCTTATTGCAATACGTCTCGGTTTACACAAACACTTACAACTTTGCAACTAGTCTTGTAGAATGTCATGTTTCATAAAGTTAACAAGTTATTGAATCAACAGATTGACGCGTGTTACGCGTGCGTGTATCGCGAATGTGAACTGAATTAAAAGTCGTCATCACGTTAACGAATTAGGAAGTGAGTATAAACACTGCCATGTAATTTTTAGTGAGTAGCATTTGCGGTAAAAGAACTTCGCTATTGAAATAGCGTTAGCAACAGGCAAGTACTAATTCTGCACAATCATGACAAGTTCTTAAATTTTATTTAGTGAACATTGCAATTCCGAAAACAACGATATTTGTGGTGACAACATATCTGCAATGAAGTAAGAGAGAAGTAATTAGACATAAAAAATAGCGAAGCCAACGTGATGTATGTGCGAATTTAATGAATTGAATTCACCGGTATAATCAGATACATTCTAAACTACGGTGCGTAGAGAAGTATTGAATAGACTCATGACTGAGAAGAGTTTATCAAATGAATAACATTTGGAACATAACACAACATATGGATAATATAAACCTAATACTTTTGATTACAATAAAACTCACGCGAGTATTCTGAGAGAACATGTTGTAAACGGAATAAATCATCAGTTTGTAACCATACAAAGAGATGAATGAAACATATCATTTACTTTATCTCGTAACATACATTCTAAACTTAGAAAGAGGATCGTATTAAGTAGCTGTCATAGCAAACACTAACATAAACATAACGAATGAGTTATCTGTCTTTTTTGGTATATCTTGGTGCAATGTATGACGTATCTAACTCGTGTTTTCTCTCTGCGTAGAAGGTATGTCAAAACTGGGAGTATGTATCCTCTTTTTTTTTTATACATCAAGAAGTTAAACAGATAGAATAGAATTCTCATGAGTTGTGATGTCAAGGACAATGAATCAGTATTCAGTTTGGTTTTATTACACATATCCCAAAACAGTTTTCTTACTCTTACTCAACCAGATTATGTAGGAATGTATGGTAATGTCATTTTTAGAACCCTTAACTTCCTACATGAATTGATACTTCTAGTATCTAATTAATCTTACCTTAAGCTATCCTGAAAGAAATTTCAGGGTCCACTCGTCTCCTGCGAGAATGTAACAATATGTTTAGTTGATTTATAACATTTAGGTTTTATCTACATGAAACGAATGCTTATTTTTTTTTTATTTTTAAACTATTAACATTTGTACTGAGTTTAACTCATTTTACTTACCACCCTCTTTCCTCTAGCGCACAGTAAACCGTTATACACTTACACCTATGACTAGTTACAAATGGAAGTATTAATAAAGTTAACAAGTTATTGAATCAACAGATTGACGCGTGTTACGCATGTGTATATCGCGAACATGAAACGTTTGATCCGCAAGTGCCATCACGTATGATATGTTAACTGGTTTGGTGGACACATGTGAAACCAAAAGGTAGAATTCTGTCAGTTACATGCCGTCATCGAGTTTGTTACATTCGTGTAATTTGAAAGACAACGAAGAAGAAAGATGTCACTTTTTGTATTCAACATAACATCAAGTTTATACTTAATGTAACATGTGTGAAATAAATATCATGTCACATCTATGTACTCAATAGTCAACCGCAAAAGTAAAAAGCTGTAAGTATTGTGTGTGTATTCACTGTAACATATGTCTGTGGATAGTAATCATTTGCATACGATTTTACTTATTGTAGATGACACAACGATGAATGTTCATGCTAGATATATAAAAACATACACCTCCGTTGAACGAACGGTGTACGAGAAAATTAAATGACTTGTAAATAATATAGATGTGATCCGTACTACACATGTGTCACAATTGACATGATCGTTTGATAGAACAAATATCGGTCTTGTCTTTTTCAAGTGAAGTAAATCGGGTTTGCAGACTGTTAAGAAAGTAACCGAGTGCGTAATACAATATATATATATTTAATGAAGTAATATGTTTGGGAAAAGAGTCGTTATATAGTTTCGCTGTATGTTAACATACTTGAACACAAGAAAACGGTAACAAAAGTTAATGAATGATTGAATGGGAATATTTTCTTTGATATGTTTTGGATGAATTAGTTAAGATTAATGCTACTGACTAACAACAACAACCACGGGAACCACCATAACCATAATATCGCCAACTGTTTGAGTCAAAGGACAAAGTGTGCAAGTGAAAACTTGTTTTATAAATGTAATGGTAATACCAAACATCTCTATACATCTTCTATTCTCTAACCACACAACTCTCTACCCCTCACCTCTTAACATAACGTATTTTCCAAAAATAGAAACCGCATGTATGTCCCCTGGATCCTCTCTGAGATGGCTACATCACTGATTATTCAGACGTAATTCCTGTGATCATAGCGTTTCATTTCACATTTGTCTCAACACAGTTTATAACAGGGCCAGCTATAGCCCGTTATTCTCTTAATCGTTGGTAAACTTCCAGCGCAATCTTAATTTACACTACTAACTTTGCAAAAAAAAAAAAATAATAATAAATAAACGTAAGCTTTCTTGCATTAAATACAGAAATTTATAGTATACATAAGTACTCTTGACGGTTGTCTATTGAGTCTCCTATTGCGGCATAAAATAGAAACTTGATGCTATATGAAATGCTAAACATGTAAAATGCTACCTATACGTTTCACAATTTTCTAGTGAGCTACATACATGTTGCACATAACTTGTACTTTATGCCATTTGAAACATAAACTTTACATAATAATTTCATAGTCGTTTCACTATTGTCTAAGTATTGCCCCGAATGGTACATAGAACATAAACTTGATTGCTTATGAAGCATCTAATACACAAACTTATATAATAATGCTATATTTTTAATCATTGTGTTATTCTAGTTATGCGAATGCTGCACAAAATTTAATTCATAATGCAATGAAACATAAACTAATTTTGTCCTATTATCATTGCAGTATGCTACACATAACTGTTTCTAAACCTTAACCACCATAGCACTAGCACGCACAGAGGTAACAACACCTCATTCCTCCCTACCCTGATATCATTTATAAAAATAGAGAAGGCAAGCATCTAAACTCCGAAAGGGGAAGCCCCTCAACGCTCCACCCACCCTGCTTTAGCCAACCATTGACGTCATTGCTAAAAATAGTGCATACGCGCCCCCACGCCCTCTCCATCAACCACCCTCTCCTCATCGCCTCAACACTAAAAATAGAGCATGCGTGCATAACCACTCCACCCTTCCCCAAGCGTCTCTCACCACCTGTTTTTTTAACCAAAGTGTAAAGGTAGTCATGGAAAATTAATTCTCTCTAGCCAACTCAATGTAGGGAGCGGAACAAACCAGTGATGGGGATCTCACTCTTTTCGGCTGTCTTTGGTAGAAATGTTCCGTCAGTAAATTATACTGACTGATACTGATCACACAGCACCCTCGCTGTGTGCAAAAACTTCGGTTACCCCGGCATTCGCACTATGGTAGTCTAATAACGGCCCGCGTGCTTTGTAAAAGGGGATCGAGGATAAACTAACGGGTACATAAATCTTCGACAAAACCACCAATGTACCCTGATTAAACACTCAAAACTGTCGAAACGCCACTACATCGTAATCTTTAGACTAACTATCGGAGTAATCTCAACAGGACATCCAACGTACGTTATGTCTGACAAAACTATTAGTTATAAGTAAAACAAGCCTATCACTTTCTGTTGAAGCCTTACATTTAAAAATAACAACTACACAGAGAAAAAACTATAAACACCAGAACTCATGTTCTCAATCGAAAACAGGGAACTGAATTCAATATTGTCTTTACATTACTGCTCACCCCCATCTCGAAATCCGATGAACAGCCAGCTGGAGTGAACTGCGCACACACCCATTATATCCATCCGCCTACCCTCACCTTCAAGCCAAGAGACAAGCCTAAACACGCTCAGTGGTGACTAGTACTGGCTTTTCCTGGCGACACGCTTCGGTGACTCCACCGGTCTGGGTAGCCTCTCAAATTAATGCATTGGTGTCCTTGGGGTGCGGGCGTGGGGGAGGCGGGTGGGCGGTTAGAGTACGTCCCTCACTCATAGGTTGTGGTGAGGAGCGGCGACATGCTAAATAGGGGCGCGACTCGATGAACTCGGTGAATGCGGCAACCATGTAGGAAAAACGGTCGGACTAGGAGGGAGGGGGGAAAAGAGGCTGAGGGAGGGCGACTAATTTTACAAGCTAACTGCTGTCTTGGCAGTTACCTGCCGATGACACAGCTTAACGTCACTACATGATTGTGAATACCGATCACCGTCTTGGTTAGGTGAGGGTAGAAGGGAATCGACTATTTCAATACTAATAAGTGCCTGTATGCTCTTCTCCTCAGGTAGTTTTTCATCTGCAAGCAATTAATACGTCGACCAGAAAGGTGAATGGGTTGACCTCTACAACATAAGCAACCAGCTGTCAGGTATTAATTGTCTTCTCTAACCGCTCCTCCGTGGCAGATCTTCAAAAGCTGCCGCTACATCTGTTCCTTTTTTGGATGGGAGAGCTCGTGTATAAGCGTATCTAGACAAGATATCAATGGCTACTAGAATATAGATGTACTTGTCGTTACTCTCCTTGTATTTTACCATATCCACCAAATCCGCATCCCATTGGTAGCCTAAGCGCCCCAACACCACTTGTCGTTCATGAGATGAATTTCTGATGGGTCGGTGAAGAGTAGAAAAACCTAATGCCAAATGTTCATTTGCAATGCAGACAACTGTATTACTCTATTTCATAGTTCACCGCACGTTGATCCATAACTTAAAGATAATTGCAGCCATCTGGTCATCATCTCTACAGCTGCTCGAGCTTGTATTGCACTGTATTGCATGAATCCGCGAACAAGTTATTATAAAACGCAGTGAAGCGACTCAGTCGCATTATAACACGAGCTTGAGGGTTGTCGGGGTTAATAGAGTAATTGGTCGCAGGCTCATTTACAGTGATTATCTCCACCTACGGGGCAGATGACAGAAGGGGGGGGGGGGTGAAGATATAGTGAGTATGTGGGAAGGGGAGGGGGTGAGAGGGCAGGTGGTTCACGATGCACGTGATAGGGGGCGTGGAGTAGGCGTGAGATGCGGTGACCTTGGCGTCACCGAAGCCTAACGGGGGGGGCCGCCTACATCCCAACTCAAATTTACGGTTGCCGCCCGTCCACGACCATCCACTGACACTTTTCAGGCGTTTCGATAGAGGGTGTTAGCCGCCGGGGAATGAATTTACAGTTTAACCGAGAAATCACCCAGGTTCAACAGACACACTAAATAAATATCACTAAACATGATTTCAGAATTTGTGTAGATCCATACGGTGCGATCCGCCCAACGATACTTTTCGCACTCATCAGATTATAATTTACAATACCTTTTATATGTTGAATCACTATAGTTTGTTAAATATACTTTACATCACCTGTTTAGCAAGGTTCTACATATAGATTACTACAACACCATCAATAGTGAGTTATTGGATTGTTCATTTGATGTTTAACTTCACAGAAATCAACAAACATTATACATAAATGTTAATATTTTACTACAACTAGATCTATCATCATTTCATAAAACAGACCTAGTACGTAATGTGAGCGATAACTGAAAACACATCACATTGTATGTTTGTCTTTAAACTAAACAGTCACGTAGCTGTCACGCATTCAATCATTCATTAACTTTTGTTACCGTTTTCTTGTGTTCAAGTATGTTAACATACAGCGAAACTATATAACGACTCTTTTCCCAAACATATTACTTCATTAAATATATATATATTGTATTACGCACTCGGTTACTTTCTTAACAGTCTGCAAACCCGATTTACTTCACTTGAAAAAGACAAGACCGATATTTGTTCTATCAAACGATCATGTCAATTGTGACACATGTGTAGTACGGATCACATCTATATTATTTACAAGTCATTTAATTTTCTCGTACACCGTTCGTTCAACGGAGGTGTATGTTTTTATATATCTAGCATGAACATTCATCGTTGTGTCATCTACAATAAGTAAAATCGTATGCAAATGATTACTATCCACAGACATATGTTACAGTGAATACACACACAATACTTACAGCTTTTTACTTTTGCGGTTGACTATTGAGTACATAGATGTGACATGATATTTATTTCACACATGTTACATTAAGTATAAACTTGATGTTATGTTGAATACAAAAAGTGACATCTTTCTTCTTCGTTGTCTTTCAAATTACACGAATGTAACAAACTCGATGACGGCATGTAACTGACAGAATTCTACCTTTTGGTTTCACATGTGTCCACCAAACCAGTTAACATATCATACGTGATGGCACTTGCGGATCAAACGTTTCATGTTCGCGATATACACATGCGTAACACGCGTCAATCTGTTGATTCAATAACTTGTTAACTTTATTAATACTTCCATTTGTAACTAGTCATAGGTGTAAGTGTATAACGGTTTACTGTGCGCTAGAGGAAAGAGGGTGGTAAGTAAAATGAGTTAAACTCAGTACAAATGTTAATAGTTTAAAAATAAAAAAAAATAAGCATTCGTTTCATGTAGATAAAACCTAAATGTTATAAATCAACTAAACATATTGTTACATTCTCGCAGGAGACGAGTGGACCCTGAAATTTCTTTCAGGATAGCTTAAGGTAAGATTAATTAGATACTAGAAGTATCAATTCATGTAGGAAGTTAAGGGTTCTAAAAATGACATTACCATACATTCCTACATAATCTGGTTGAGTAAGAGTAAGAAAACTGTTTTGGGATATGTGTAATAAAACCAAACTGAATACTGATTCATTGTCCTTGACATCACAACTCATGAGAATTCTATTCTATCTGTTTAACTTCTTGATGTATAAAAAAAAAAGAGGATACATACTCCCAGTTTTGACATACCTTCTACGCAGAGAGAAAACACGAGTTAGATACGTCATACATTGCACCAAGATATACCAAAAAAAGACAGATAACTCATTCGTTATGTTTATGTTAGTGTTTGCTATGACAGCTACTTAATACGATCCTCTTTCTAAGTTTAGAATGTATGTTACGAGATAAAGTAAATGATATGTTTCATTCATCTCTTTGTATGGTTACAAACTGATGATTTATTCCGTTTACAACATGTTCTCTCAGAATACTCGCGTGAGTTTTATTGTAATCAAAAGTATTAGGTTTATATTATCCATATGTTGTGTTATGTTCCAAATGTTATTCATTTGATAAACTCTTCTCAGTCATGAGTCTATTCAATACTTCTCTACGCACCGTAGTTTAGAATGTATCTGATTATACCGGTGAATTCAATTCATTAAATTCGCACATACATCACGTTGGCTTCGCTATTTTTTATGTCTAATTACTTCTCTCTTACTTCATTGCAGATATGTTGTCACCACAAATATCGTTGTTTTCGGAATTGCAATGTTCACTAAATAAAATTTAAGAACTTGTCATGATTGTGCAGAATTAGTACTTGCCTGTTGCTAACGCTATTTCAATAGCGAAGTTCTTTTACCGCAAATGCTACTCACTAAAAATTACATGGCAGTGTTTATACTCACTTCCTAATTCGTTAACGTGATGACGACTTTTAATTCAGTTCACATTCGCGATACACGCACGCGTAACACGCGTCAATCTGTTGATTCAATAACTTGTTAACTTTATGAAACATGACATTCTACAAGACTAGTTGCAAAGTTGTAAGTGTTTGTGTAAACCGAGACGTATTGCAATAAGGTAAATGGATGTTTCACAAATATATGATACATGCATAACTTATTGTGTTACTGTAACACTTGATAGTTTAAAAAATATATAAACACGTGACGGAAAACGAATACTTCATACATACAATACGTAAAATATCATTTTTAAAGTTGATGCATTCACTTTTATAATCACTTTTGCAAATGGTTTAAAGTCTTGTTGAAACCTACGAATGAGTTGTGACGTGGTGACATATGAAATTTGTGAGTTATTTAAATTACGCTAAAGTGAATTGTTGACTACGTTCCTTGACATGGATGGATACGGTTATTGTTGGTAAAATTTATGTTAGTATGTGTTTTTACTTTAGCTGATTTTAAAAGTGCAATAAAAACAAATAAAGTTCAATACAATACATTTTTAACATATATGTTACTTTACACTGACTTAACGAGTAACAATGTTCAAACTTACAGAATAATTCCTTTAACGGTGTATGAGTTATATGAATGCGACGTTGGTTGCAGATGTCACAAGCAAATGCAACTGCTTCTTTTAATGAACTAGAAAAGCGGTCATGCACCATAATAGTTTTCACTTGACGGAGTAACAGCAAAATAACCTAATAGGAATATTGTGAGTGTATGGTGTATGGAGGTGGAGGGAGCCAGTCGCTCTTTCCCCAAACTCGTTTAAACGTGCCGTCGGATGTGGGGTGCTCGTAACATTGGTAACTCCAATGCAATAAAAAACCCACAGACACTCCCCAAGAACGTGTATAGCAATGACATAGGCGATTGATGTTATATCCTTCACCCTCCCTACCTTCTTTTGGATGCATATGCAAGCAAACAAAACGTCGGCTACAGAGGTCAAGGGGTTGCCAACATAAAGAAACAACCAATTAACTCATCTCTCCCGTTTTATATAGGTCCTGAACAAACAGATGACTAAATGTCAATGACGTCACCATTCACTTCATTATGATTTTAAAACTGCATCGTTGACGAAGAGGGCAGGTGTAGCATGGGAGTCACGTGTTCAGAATCGTCAGTGAATAGATGGGGGAGAGAAAGGGGGGCAGGGGGAAGGGTGGACCTATAACACAAGCTTCTTATGTTTCCATCAGTACACAATGACGCCTCGTATCATATACAACAGTGAATTTTACTGCCACCACATAGTAATCAGCTGCCACGCCTAGTTATCTAGGAGGGGAAGGTATAATTAAATGCCCACAGGCGGTTGTTGAAGAGGTTAACCCATTGACCTTTCCGGCCGACGTATTAATGGCTTGCAGATAAATAATACCTGAGGTGAAGAGCATAAAGCCCGCTTATTACTATCGAAATAATAGACTGACTCATCAAACAACTGTCATAACTCTTCTCCCTCGCGACAAAAGGACGCCAACCGGGCGCTTGTCTCCACGACTTGTTTGTTCGAACGGTTTATAGATGCATCCTTATTACATCGGCGACAGTTGCATAATGTTACAACCGAAACTAAAATTAAGGTGATTATTCCTTCCGATATTTCACAATATATCACAGTGACACTCCCAAACTTGTGCGTACACAGACCGTCGGCCAATACCCCGCCAAAAACCACATGACGCTCCGTTGACTGGCTCGCTGGCTCGCCCGAACTTTTGAAAATCAGTAGGTCGTGACGGCCAGCGCGGTGCTGAGGGGCTTGGAAAAAAAAATCGATATTTGTCTCGCCCGCGCTGGACGGCTCGACTCACTGCCCTCCCACCGGTGAATTCAAACGCGCATTTAAAAAAATAACCGACCGAAAATAAATAATTGTCGCTGCAACTCTACACATCAAGACAAAGACCACGAAACATCTGTCGCTCGCAGACAAGTCATTAAAGTCACCGCTCTTTCACAAAGGTAGCATTTTGATGAGTTTTAAAACATCCACGGCTCTTTTCTGTGACCTTTAACATCAATCACACAATTCACACACAGTAGTGCATGAACCAATTATTAGAAAACGTAGTGAAGCGACTCAGTCTTATTATAACGCGGGCTTGAGTTGTTGGGATTAAAAAAGTGATTGATCGCTCACTTACAGCGATTACCCGTGCGTACAAAGCCCGTTGGTCACGCCCCTCTGTCTATCTTTAAACAGATGACAAAGCCACGCCGATGTATGACGTCAGTCGTGATGCTATTTTACACCTCGCCAAAGCATGTTCAGACACGTCCCAAGTGGGTGGATGACGAGGAGGTGGAGAGGGACTTTGTGAATATAATGTACGGGCGGTCTCCATCTTTTCACCACAACGACATGACTTCCCACAAGACAACAGCGGGCTTCGCTCCCTCCAATCGGCTACCACTCATCCCGCTGGCCAAGAAAAGAAAATGGGAGAATACGCAGTGTACTTCCGAGCAAACTCACGATATAAGCTGTCAAGAGTGCATCGGAGAGAATGTCTATTTAACTGTTCAGTATTTCAAAGACGTTTTACGCTTTGATATTAGAAAGTGGGTATGTCAAGACAACGGCCGTGATTACCCTACAAAAGTGGGTGTCAATCTCATCACAACCCGCTGGAAGATGTTGCAGACATTGACAAACACCATAGATCGAGAATTGCAACAGACCACCAATCCACGGAAATATCATCTCGGAGGTTTGGTGATGGCCGAGGTCCTGCCCCGTGGCCAGTTTCTAGATATTCGAAAATACTGGTTGCCGGATACACAAGATACGCCCGTGCCGACCCGAAAAGAAATTACTCTCGATTTAAAGCAGTGGAATTTACTTAAGTTCCATCTCAACACGATCCATGATAAGTGTGTTCCGGAACTCACCGAGTTGGTTGATTGTATGTCATCTCACCAAAATCAGGAGGGGTACTTTGACTGTGTTGAATGTTACCCGAAAGGTTTGGATAAGATACATCTATCCTAAATGTTTATGTATCCACTAAGTTACATTTGATGTATTTATGGATGACCAATCCTGAATTATGGTGAAAGTTACACTGGTGTAGATGAATATATATATATATATATATATAATTGGTGATTAGTATACGTACGTGTGACATTTAATGTTTAGTGTCATCGGGGCAAATTGAGATGTTTGACTCACTAGGAAAACCAATTCGTGCCTATGTGAACCTTAAACACTTGGAATATTTTATTCAACAACCCATGAGAGCGGTGTGGCAGTCACTTGGCACAGATGTATGCGGAGAATACTGTCTATTTTACTTATATTTCAAATGTCGAAATTACTCCATGTCACGAATATATCGAGAGTATTGGTCTCCAAACACCATGTGCAATGACAACTATATTCATAATTTCCAATCTGTTCACTTTCCGCGTATCACTCACCGGCAGTCCCTGCGTTTTATGCAAACCGCGTGCAAGACCTCTTTACCCATTGTCTAAATTGTCATGTATAATAATATGATATGAAGGTGTATATTTTTGTGATACTCAGTTTTTGACCACGATAGATGTTGTAGCGGGTAATGGTATTCACGTAGTGATATAGGAATAAAAAAATTGCAAAATGGATGATTGTATTTGCGTTAATATGGTTTACTCGAAACATATCCTATGGTTTTTACAAACAAACAAACATATTACACAGCTTATAGGATCTCACATGGCCTGTTCAACGCAAACATTGATTATATACACGTGTCATTGACGATTAATCGTACTGTAACGCGAGAATATACAGTTTACATGGCGATATCTATAGCGATTAAATGATTTACTGTTTCATCAAAGCACAATGACTTGTTCATCTATTACCTATTCATAATAGTACTTGATCGCAGATTGAAGACTTCAACCAACTTCTTTCACTCGTACTATAGCACGAGAACATAGACAAACAATGATTAATAACCTTGTTGAATATACCTATTTACATACTAATTTATACTATTTATACCCCGTACTATAACGCGGAAACAAAGACTTCAAGCAATTATGAATAACCTTGTTGACAGCTTAATTAGCTATTTACATCGTAATTTATGCTAATTATACCCCGTGCTATAGCACGGAAACAAAGACTTTTGACAAAAATTAATGACCTCATTAACTCGTGACCGGCATTTTCAAATCGATATTTCAAAATTTTCGGTCGCGCTACAGCGCGACCACAGGGGGGGGGGGGGGGGGTGAGGGGGTCATGGGGGTAGCTAAAAGCTCAGCTCTATACTACTTCCGTGTTTCCGCAATGATAAGCTAATGCAATTTTTGACCATTTCGCCAAGCCATAGCTGAAGGACTAATCTTACTATCGGCTAGCTCTTTAATCGAATAAGTTGTGGCAGTAAAGCTTGGCATATTGCCGCTTGGACGTTGTCATGCGTCACGTCATAACGTCACCATGACGTCATGACGTCACATATCTTAGGTAGGCTATTACTCAGCTATTACAAGGTATGGCGACTTTCGGGTTGCTTGACGTTGCAGGTCGTGTTCAGGGACATTTTGTGCCGTGTGTAACTTGTTTGGCGCAGGGGATAAGTATGCGTCAAAAATGACGTCATAGCTAACGTGCTCCTACGACATGTTGGGTTTGCTTTATTTTCAGCCACTTTGGCAATAGCTGTCATAGAACGAGTTGATACGTAGGTATATTAAAGAAATAGAAGCCATCTTAAGCATTTTTGCAAACGTCAAACGACGTCATGTCGCGTCACGATGACGTATTATTAGATAACAAGTAAAATTCGTAGCGCCATTCATAATGAGTTAAGCAATCGCTCTTGAGAAAATTTCATGTTCACTTAAACTCTAATATGGCATTAAATTCTTGGGCGGAAGATTCGTCACATGACGCGATTGTCACGTCATCGGCACAAGCGACGGTTTTACCTGTAATTCCGTTAATATCGGTTAATTGCTCATTGCACACTGCTCAAAATAGAGCCTGCGGTGCGCACGTTGTCGGATGAATGCGCTATTTGGCTTAAATTTCCCGTTGTACGCGCTGTTTAGCCCGAATTGTCCCGTATACGCGCTGTTTATCCAAAATTGCCCCCTATATGCGCTGTTCAGCTCAAATCGTAATCTAGAAATGGCCCTCATTCCCTTAATAATCATCGTGGGCGGTCGCGGTTCCGATCAACATGTTCAGATAGACACGCTCTTCGACCTAGAGTCGATTTTCGTCATCATCAGTGTCCTCACTGACTTCTTGTTTAAGTTATAGAAATGATGTTTTTATCTATTTCTTTTAATTAAAAATAAGATGGATGGCTTAGTTGTTTAACCGTAATATTTGGGCTTAAAGTCATATATGCAGAGAATAGGGCTATAAAGTCTCGTTCGCCTAGGCTTCCGGTTTACTCATTTTGGGGACAAACAAACGAAGCACGTGTTCGGAACGAGTTTAGAATCTCTGCGCACACTGGTATCCTGACTATCTGTGACGTAGGCCTGACGTGTATGTTACGCAAAGAGTGAGACTGGGAACCAGACTACCTGCGCAAGAGCCAGGCGCCGGGGGGTGGGTCCATTGCGGGAGGCCTGGTGATATAATTAAGAATATTTAAGAGATATAGCTGCCCAAAACGAATAGACGACATATTTTTCATTCATTTGCGCCACCACAATGACTAATATCTGTTACGACGGGACAACACGGCTGAGAAACTAACGTTTTTTTGCATTTCCTACGAAAACGAGACATTATGACGTCACATGGATTTTCCCCGAGTGACAACTTTGGCGCAACGCTTCAAACAGAAAACTTACAAAGAATGAAGAACTTCATCATTTCGTGATCCAAAAGTGATACGAAAACATCCTACTCGTCTTGATTTACCTTTACCATGTGGTTTAATGACGCGTCCGTGTGTCGTTACTCCATACGCTGCACATTTTGACAGCGGAATGGTTAAGTCGATCACTTGCTCTCGCCATTTTTGTTACCGCGGAGGCACGTGAAACTCTGTGACGTCACTCGCAGTTTGGAGAACTCTCGAAAGCCCGGGTGCAGGGCTAAATTTAGAACGCTATTTTTAGCTTTCGAGTGTTGTGAAGACGGATTTTTCCTTGTATATTCCCAAAGTTCTGCGCTCCATCGCCTCCAAATATTTTAACGTCTATCTCCCATTGCCATCTTTAGTGAAATGGTACTCATAGTCTTTAGAATAAACCTGGAAAGAAATTGACTGATAGCTGCCTATAGTTCAACATGGAGCACGTGTGTTTGTTTGTCCCCAAAATTGAAGTCTCGCGGCCCGATCGCGAGAACTGTATAGCCCTATAGGCCAGCATGGTAATGCCAGTCAACGCCGCGCCAATCACAGCATAGATAATTAGTACGCGTCACCAGGGGGCGCTGCCTATACTCGGCACGGAAACTATTTGCCGCCTCGTTTTCCAATCTGACACGAAATATTTCATTGACAAGCCTAAAATGAGTTTATATTTGTCAGCTTGAACCAAAGACCCAACAGAATTTGAAGTACTCACAGTCCTCTTGTCAAAAGAATTTTCATAATGGCAAAATTATTAGTTTCACGCAAACGAAGCAGACAAGTTTCACTTTGGCCGCCGCTCTGTTTACCTCGTCATCCAGGGGGGGGTATCAACCGCCGCAGCGCCACCTACAATGGGCGAAAATAGGGCAATGTAAACATTCGTCTGGCGTTGTCAGAAACTTCAAGCGAGCTGATGCTTCTTATGCGTATTATTATATTATAGTGAGTACAAGGGAGGAAAGGACAATAAAACCTATTTAGCCAACCACTCTTGTTTCTAATATTTAACACGTTTTGCGATGTTATATCCACTTTCCTTACGAAAAACGTAGATCGAAGCGTTGACGACTATTGCCGCCATTATCGTCAAAATGGTCAAACTTTAGCGACATTTGAGGCCATCGTCCTGGGTTGAGTTGCGGAGCACGCTCGACCGCCGCGAACATTTTTGGTCACTCGGAGCTCGCTATGCAACGACATTGGTCACAGCCGATTTTTTATTTTTCCCAGAATTCCCGCGCGAGGGTTTGTTTCAAAATGGCGCACAAGGAACAAGATGTGTTGCTAACCGCCGTCTCGGATAAACTTTTTGCGATTGGTGATGAGCCTAGCTGTGGCAGTTATGTGTCCGTGCCTCCACTGGCGTCCAACGAACATTTTGTCTCTTTGGGACAGTATCGCGTCTCCAACACATTGCTCTAAATCATTTATTAAGTTCCTAAATGCAGAAAAACAATGACATCAATGTTGCACTCAGTGACACTGGCAGTGCCAGTCTGTAACAGTCAGTGTCACTGACACTTGAGTCTTCACCGTCCGATAGTGTCGTGAGGTATACTATATCAGTGTATATGCACATCAGCCACACTAAATCAGCATACAGAGAAAGATCAAAGGGGTGTGGGGGGTGTTCTTCCATTTAGGGGCATGCCATTAATTGTTTCAGCATAGGTCACGTATTACGTACAGGGGCAGATCCATGCCGACCATGGGGAAGTCTTCTATTTAACATATGAAAACCAAAAGCAGCCCCCCCCCTATCCAGCATATCTGGATCCGACCCACACACTAGCCCCCCCTATCTAGATTTTCTGGTTCCCCCCCTGTACGCATGCCTAGCATTTACTACAATAATGCATTTTGTAGGCTCTATCATGGCCGGAATATGGAATGGATCGAGGATCCATATTGTCTACTGCTTTGCAACTCCTCCCCCCCCCCACCAACCCCATTTCTGTGTCAGTTAATTTACTGTGGCTGTGGTAATATGTAAGATTTAGATTCATATTTTATAAAAAAAATCACATTCATGTCATAATTATTTTATTACCATATAGTATTCTTTTTTTCTTTGATATCTATACCTTTATGCTTTAAAGTCTACTATATTAATAATGAGCCCCATTCCAGTGCTATGGTAACGAATACTTCTTTTTTGATAAAATCTACTTGCCGTGTTTTGCACAATTGAAGGCCAGTCTAAGTTTCCATTGAAGTAACATACATGTTTAAAGGTCAAACTTTCACCGGCTTCATATTTTAGCGGGATTGATTTAACAACATAACAGTAATCATTTGGTCTTTGTTGTCACTGTTTCACTGGGAAATAATATGTTCTGTTGGCGTCACAGTGTAAAAATATAAATTGGATCTTTTTGTTTCTGCAGGCACTATATGTATAGTTGCAATGGAACGTTTAAATTATAGGACACCCATTTTACATTTCAGAATCCTGTGTCACGCATTGGCCCCATCCCTCACTGACTGGTGCCAAACTGTGGAGAAGAGTGTTAAGTTTGCTGTGGCTGCCTAGCAATCAGGAGTCCTTCCGCAGGGTTTGACTTGAGCAAGGGGTCTCTGCACTGTCTTGTAATGGCGGTGTGTAGTGCGTTGAACGGACCTTGCGAAACTTCATCAAGTGGCCTGATAGGGCGGCTATGGAATTACATCGCAATTCTACCATGCCAAGTATGGATTGCCTGGAGTCATAGGCAGTGTGGATGGCACCCATATTGCCATACCGGCACCATCCGAGTTCCGGGATTATTTCATCAATATATAAGGGCCGTTTGTCCGTCATTGAGAAGAAATTCAATAAGATCGACACAGTCCAGTCATCGGCCAGATGTGGAGAGAACAGTTGGACTTTGAAAGTGTACAAGAGACATATGACATTTTTGAGAATGTGCAATGTGAAAGATATCCCTGGGGTGATGATGGCGGCATAAATGGTTCCGGTTCATTCAGAGCACAAAAATGCCGAATTCATGGACATCTTTGAAGAACGCCAGCGTTTTTCCCTTTTAATAAGTGGTTATTGTGTGATGCTCTATATTCCCCTTGTCAGTTCAAAGTTCCATATCGGAAGATGATAAATATTTGGGGTTTCGCTTGTCGCAATAATTGATAAATCATTTAACAAAGAAATCCATATCTGGCAAACCCAGTAAGACCATTGTATTCATCTTGCGGATATGTAGCTTAAAACTGTTTGTAAACGTGTTTTCGTCGATACATGTTCTTCTACAAGATTTTCTGTATTCGTTTAACTGTCCATGAATGTCTTTGGATCGCGCTTTGTATTAGTCTCCCTTTCTCAAATAAGCCGGAACACAATGCTGTGGTTTGAGAGTTTCTTTTCATTACGCATTGAATAGGATGGGAGTTGTAGTATAGCGACTTTAGCGACAAGGTTGTGAAGCCGATCGCCCACCATTCATTACCTAAGCAGATTGTCTCAAAGGAAAGCACGAGACCAGGCATCTGTCCACAGTGCAATTTATTTCATTTCTTAACTTTCGAACATAATGCACGCATGATAGCGTTTCTTTCTCGTGTGGTGACGTTGCGCTGATGCTCCAGCACTAAGGAGCGCGCCCTGAGTTTCTGTAGCTGCTGCTGCTGACTGTCTGTGCTCTTCCAAGAAAGTGCGGAACCACACTGGGGGCTAGACGGCTCGCCGCTTACGTTGACGTCGGGCGGCGACGTTTCTATGACGCTGACGTGGAGCTGTAGTCGCCAGGCTCCTTTACCTATCGGTCACTATGTCACCTGCAATGAATCACACCACTCAATTATGCACTCCAATTATGAGTGCCATCAAAGTTGTACAGTAAATATCACTAACCACCAGTTATTTCCGGCTTGCTTATTGGCAGTATATGTCGTCATGGCCACTATAATTCCTGGCGGTCAGGAACACGTACTAACCGTACCATGTGGTGTTGCTAATAACACAGGCCGGGGTTGCCCTTGCTAGAGTTTCACTTGTTACTGGCCTCATATGGCCGAGAAATTTCTCTACACAACCGCGCCATTATATCGCGTTTTCCTTCGCATTTTTTCATCAGCATAGGACTCACGATGGTATGACAGTAAAGCACTTCCACCTCTATTCCATTGCGTTATTTAAGAACACACTACAGATGCACTTGCAGCTCCTTTAGAGTTTGTAAATGAATGTCTCGCCTTAGCATCGAATCTACCTGCAGTGCAGGAAAACAGCAATCCTACAGCAATCGCACTCCTGGGTTGCCGGCATTTTCCCGCGATCATCCACGATGGTCTTGAAGCTGTGCAAGCTAAGATAAATACATATATAAGATACCAGATAAATTTGGTCCAAAAATGGGGAATGAATAATTTGAAAAGTGTACAGATCTACTCAATAACTGTACAAGAAATGTGAAGTCAAACGAATATTTAAAAAAAATATACATGTATTCCGTCTTTTTAGCGAGCGCAGTGTTTTGTAAAAGACATCAGGGCTGAAAGCGTGACCATATGCATTCATGGGTTGGGCAATTTGACGCCACACGTCGGCTCCCCTGACATTTGGTGACTGGAACAGCGGCTCGACTGCTCTGTACGTCTCCACCAATACAACAGAAGTACAGACGCTTGCTCCCACTGGGTTGCTGCAAAGAAAAACAGAGCTAGCTGCATAGGCCAGATGCCGCAACACCCATCATGCATGTATTCTGACGCTAATATCGCTAAGTAACCGGAACAAGGACTTGGTATTATCTCGGATTATTTTACAGGTGTCGCCTCACATAGTTAACCTTCACCTACTGCTGAAGTCCTGAAATAATATCTGAGACACATGCCTGTAGTTTACATAGATTCTGGCTTCATCGTCTATGTAATTTTTTCATCAAGGTGAAAACAATGCAACTCAATCTTAAAACAAATGCAATTCGGCATCATGCAATTGAACATTATTGCCACAATAAAAAGCATTTAGCCACATCTTAAGCAACCGGTACATTACATGTTTGAATGGAAAGACTGCTAATATTCTGATAATGATTGATAAATTGACATGTACATTTTTTACAAAAAAGACTTACCCATTTTCTATTACCTCATTTGTGGAAACCATATGGGAGGTGTGTCCATAACCATGTGACACTTTCTTAGCCTGATGTTCACCTTCGCCAAGAACGACAAGACATAGGAACATGCAGAACAGCTCCTGTACTTCCTGCCACATGTTTCATCAGTTTTATACCTGACATACATCAGTTAAGCATTGCAATAATTCAATACACATGCCCTCCCCAGTTCTAGAGGATGTGGGGAAAATGGAACTTCCCTCATCAACTACAGGCTTGGGACTGACAACTACCTGTACCTTTATTGCATGTGGATGACTTGTTGGTAATTGTGAATAAGTGATCTCAGTCTAAGTTTCATTATTGAAACCTGCATATGAGTGCAAAAAGTACAGGCAGTTGGCGGGTTACATGTGTTGTTACATGTAAAAGCTTTTTAGTTAACAGCCCACTAGAATAGAATCAATAAAATTAGGGCATAGGGATGTGTTCCAGTTAAAAGAAAAGTGACATTTCCACAAATATGTTCAATAGTTATTGCAGACCTAAAATCTAACATTTATATGTATTACAGTACTTATCGATATGGTGTTGATGCTATATAGTGTGACTACAATCTTAAACAGCGAATATAACAGTGCAATAACATCATCTTCGACATTACCAATGACCATTATTACATTTGAGCATATATTAATGCAGGTGACTAGCTTAATGGATATGCCTATTGCAATCAAATACATATTCACTGTTTGAGCTAGATACAATTGGCATGCCAATTGAACATACATGCACTGAACCTGTGCGAATGAAGTGTCAGGGGGGTAAACAGGCCACCAAACTAATGCCCCCAGTAAATCAGTAGAGGGAGGGGCTAGGGGGAGGGATCAAGCCTGGGGTACCACACACACATTGTAGATACAATGTAGTCCACCCCCCCCCCCCCTATAACCCCATCCCTCTACTGATTTACTGTGTCTGGGTCCATGGTCCATACCATGGGGCCAGGCCGGTATAAAACATGCCTACAAATCTCTGGTTAGGGGTCGACATCCGTGTCAGCGCCTGTGCATTTTCCCCATTGGTCTAAGCTGGGCAGTTTCGGTTTTCACGTTTTTTTACAGTGTTTATGGTAATTTTGAGTCATATATCACAGGTGGCACAACTTTTCATACATACAACGCACGTATCGGATTGAAACTTGTTTGGTCACACATCGTTACCACGAGAATGGTCTAGTAATAACGAGAAATCGGTGAATATAATCTTGTAAGTCGCACACTTGTAGCTTCTGGCGGCCATGCTTATCGTCGTGTGCGGGACTACTCTTGCAGCGCCACCCTGCGGGGAGCAAGGATTTTAATCGCGGCGTACCATACCCCACTTCCGGTTCAAAATTGTACGCGTCCTTGACCAATTCGCCAAGTTCAAATCCTTATTTGTCGTTGCATATGGCGTGAAAACCGGCTTGACAGCCATAAGCAACGCACCCCTGGTTAACCATTGAAGCGATATCGATAAGACTCCGGGAATTATTAGAAATGGATATCTATTTTCTAAAATGTCAAACCCGCTCAACTCCTCTCCAACATTTACTATTTCACCGCCTTTCAAACGTAGGCCCCATCAGCCTGATCGTGCCATGAAACAGTCAATAGGTACAGGAGTTTGGGTAGTGCTAAATCACCCTGGCCACTGATCAGCTGATTTAGCACTAGAGTTTGGGGGGCCCCAAGGCTGGTGGGTTGGGTTTTTGAAATTCCTGTAACTTTTCAACAACTTTTGCCTAATTCCGACTCCTTTAGATAGCTAGGATTTATTCACAATCATATCAGTCACTGGTTAAAAGTAGTAATTTATTAAAGTTTTAGTAAAATATATTATTGTTAGATTTATTATTTATTTCAAATAAATTACAGAGCAACTTGTATGAATTTTATTGTTGTATAAGTAAATATTGTGCCAAGTAATGCCAAAATAATATTCTTTAGGTAAATTTTTTTGCTGCAAGGACTGATTGTTAATTTTCGGCTATATGTTAATTATAACAATATTTTTTTTTTAGTAGTAGGTCTATGTATGGGTTAGGGCTCCAACCCTGAAATCGGCGCCTCCTAGTATCCAGATTTTCTGGATCCGCCCCAGATATATTTACATACTGGTACTTCTTTGAACTCAAAGTATAAAATCACAATAAAAACATCATGTAGGCTTTTTTTATTGATATATCTAATGGGTATCCCAACAAAAATTTAATACCACTTTATAAGATGCAGGGTATTACATGTACATGGTATATTTTTATAAGCAACTCAGTGGGTGAAATTTCGGTCAGGTAGTTACTTGATATGACAACTAAAAATTCTATTGTTTCAATTTTAAATGATAACGAGTACTGATACTGTTTATTTACAAGGCTTATATGTAAAGCAAAGGGGGACGGTGAAAAATGTAATGTTATTTCTTCATATTTCATGCATATATATCATGTACCAGAAATGCTAGCAAGCAGCGCTGGTAAAAAAAAATTCTGGCTGCTACTCTCATAAAACACCATGCAGTTATTCTTAAATTCACAATATGGTCTAATTAGTTGTCTGGCATTATAGAACTGCCTATATAGATCATCTATATGCCACACCATACACAGCAAGTGATTGGAGCAGGCTGGGTTGCCTTAAATATTTAAATTTTCCTGAGAGTTCTGCGTTCTACAATTTTGTTACACTGACAACGTTACAGATATTTGTATTAGTTATAGTCTCTTTTTTCAGGATTTTGTGGAGAGTCTTCAGTAATATCAGTTGCCAGCTCTTCTGCAAGGATGCCAAGTAAAGCTTTGCTTTATTTGACATGTATTTCACATGACTCAGCTGAGTATGCTCTGGAATCCTGCCCCTGTTTTGCTGTGAAGGTTCATGAGGCCCATGTATCTTTTCCTGAAAAATTGGGGTTCAGACACCTGGTACTCATTGCCAAGGCCTCAGTGACCCCTGAGCTTTTGTCCCTTTTGGCCCCCCAGTGGATCTAGGTGGAAAGCAGTGCAGATTTGTGTGTCAGTGATTTTTTCTAGATGCATCTAAATATTTATTTAAATTGCATGTTGTTTGGTACAAGTCTTCTAGTGTACATACCAATGCTTTCAATATATATATATACCAACACTTTCTTGAGTCTAATCTATACCAATATATATTCCAACACTTCTATAGCCCAATTTAGATCAACAGTCAAATATATAAGAAGAATTGTATCATATCATATCAAGTTTATACTGGATTCTTTAAGCAATTCTTACTGATCAGAGTAGTCTATGGTGTCAGTAATTAGGGAACATTTATCAAACAGTCAACTGGAGCTAGTACAGCTAAATATACATAAATTTGGCATATTCAGTTTGTAGATGGGAAGGACATCTGCCGGGCTGTACTCATCAATGAATTAAAGCGCTTTGCTGTGTGAGCAGCTTTGATATATACCTGATTAGCAGGGCTGTTAGCAGGACTCTTTGGAGCATATGTTACACTGAAAGAACTTCCTTTTCCAGGTGTTCTCAGCATATGTGCAGGTTGGCTACAATTGTAAAGGATTATGACTTTTATAGTAAAAAATCACATGGACTTTAACATGGCTATGGGGGATGTCTATCAATGCAGGTTAAACTGACAAGTTGCAGCCAGGAGCTGTGAAGTGAAGTTAATGGGCCATAATACATGCCAGTGGTGCATTCAAGTCATAACAGGGGGATGTTTTGAAGTGACAAAAACTATGTATTGTGCTTTGTCCCACTGTTAATTGTCGAGTAACAGATATAAATTTATTGACATTAATTGTGTTTCCTATATCTTGCAAAATATAGAGAGCATTATAGCATTACAGTAGTCCAATTTTCCCACTGAGGCCAGGGTATGAGCCAGACTTTTTTTTTGCCAGCTAACATTTTAGCTGGTAAATAAATAAAGTATTTAGTATGCACACACAACATGGCGCCAGCTGATCAGGTCACGTTTTGAGCTTGCAAATTAAATATTTCTATAACTAAAAATAATTGTTGATAGGATAAAATTTTGATTTTCTTCTAAACCTATGGACCAAAATGCCCTGTTTGGGTGGGTAAGCGATATCTGAATGCCTGCCAAACTGAAAATCTACCTGCCAAAGTTGAAGCTGCCTGCCTATTCGCTGATTCGGGCGGCTATTGATAACCCAGGTGGGATTTGAACCCACAATTGACATACAAGTCAACCAACCAAATGCAAAGAGCTTCATTCAACAGCAGCGATATTTATTGGTGGTTTTGCTAGGATACTAATTGTATACTAGATCTACCAGTACCAAGGCAAAGGTTAACTGGAAATATTGTTGCTTCTGTATTAGCTCTGACATCAAAACAATCAGAGCTAATCAAAACAATTAGCTCTGACAATCAAAACAATCACCAAGCAAGCAAGGTGGTGGTTTTGATGTCAGAGCTACTTCTGTATGAATTCTATTTGGCTTACACCTAAGCCTAAGGGGCTAAGGCCAGTAAGGGGGCACTTGCACCAAGAATTTCATAATATTTTTTCCTCAACTGGAAAAGTATTGCTAAAAACACCATACGGGCGGATAGGCTAGTACTATCCCTACCTTACGCGTCTAGTCCTGGTCCCTATTGAATTTGACAAGTGTTGAGCCGACACTACGGTGAGCGATAATAGAGATTTAAGAAATAATGGCATTAAAACTAGATTATGTTTGACATTAACAACTTACTGGTTTAACAGAAATAATAATGGTGACACATAGATCGATGATAAACTGTAGATTCCACTCAAACATACCGCTTCGCGCCACACGAGACCAAACAAATGTCTGAGATAACTCAGCGCGAACCGTACGCCGACATCTTGCACACTGACGCAAATCGAGTTTTCGCGCTGCATATATCTTGCGGAATATAGAGGGCGCTGCGGCGGTTGATTCTGCTCGTCATCTGTCATGTCCGTGGACGATAGTATTGCTGGTATTTTGGGAGGGGGGTTAGGTTGTGTCAATGCGAAGCCGTAACTCGAATTACGTGCGTTTCCTAGTCTCCTATGGGCATACAACTCATTGCTGACTATATTTCAACATACTTTTACTTTTGGAAGCTTAAAGAACTGTTAGTATATGGACTTTGTGCATATGTAGTTAATTTGTCATTTTCGAACCTATCTGGAAAGTACAGCGTCATAAATTGAATGTAACCAATGAGAATGTCAGAATCCCTCACAGCCTCGTTTTCGATCAGACCAATGAACCGTGGTTTTCCCGTGTCTATTTATGGCTATGGTGAATCGTAACTGTCATAGGTATGATTGCTCCTTATAAGTTTCATAAGATGTGGCTGTCCCAAAAAGAATTTAGTCGCAGGAGATTGACGATCGAGAGTCTTGTGAATTATACCATATTGCCGCTGGGCAATAAGGAAGGCGAGCGGGAGAATCGCGACGTTAAGCAGCGGAGATGAGAATAATGATACCGTTTCTGCATTTTTACGTTATGATTTTACCCGTTCGGCTAATTTAATTCAGCGTAAAAAAGTTAACTTTAAAAAAAAATCCAACTTACATGTGATTTCGGTACGGTAAGCTATATACGAAATGATAGATGTCTGTTGCTTTTTTGTATTCCTCTTTTTTCTGTGTGATGGGTGCATGAGGGAGTCCTCTTTTTATTGTTATATCGTGACTGACATTATATTGTTTATGCAATGGCGGAACTAGGGGGAGGCACAGGGGTCGCATGCCCCCCTTTTGCTTGAAAAAAAATGCACGTGAAAATATACTCATACACGTAAAACAGATTTCGGTTGTCTATACGTTTTATTTATACGTTTTATTCCGTGGTATCGCTTTGGCTCATGATTCATTTAAGACTGGCAAGACACTGGTGTCCCCGGCCTGCAGACGTTGCACAAGGCAAGCCTCGCACAGCCAGGGCTTGCTGGCATCGCGCAACGACTCGTCAATTCGAGCGTGGGAGAGTCTGAAGAAAAACAAAATTACATTAAAATAAAAATGCATAGGAAATTCTGCAGTAACTTACATCTCATATTTAGTTTACTATAACATACCTAGCTCATATAAAGTAAAAAACTTGTACATGATATATGACGTGCATACTGCACAAGTCAAATACTCCAAGTTGGCAGAATTAAAGATAGATGACGCTATAAGTTGATGAGCTGGTAATAGTTAGCATATTTTCTACCATTGAGTAAGGTATGATAAAGCACACACTCCATGCCAAATATATGCTTGCTAACACCATTCAATGTGAATTGGTATCTATTCTTATACAGGCATTCGCATTTTATAGAAAAAGATATGTAACCTACTCGTCTAGACAATTCCTGTGCGACCACTGCTCGCAACCATCGCAGCCAAACCAAACGTCTTCTGCGTTATCCTCAGCCTCTGTCTGACCGCACTCCGGGCAGCGGTCCACAGCCATGGGCTCAGTGTCAGGCACAGGCGCTTTACCTTCGTCTTCGGAGTCCAAATCCACGTTGATTTGGACCTGTGGCACGGTTTCCCCGTCTCTTAATCCGTCCAGGTTCCAATACCTAAATAAAGAGTGTATTAATTATAGATAACTTTCTGTCAGTACTTTCAGTAATGTCTGTAAATAGGCGTGAATATAGTATTACGCGGTTGGTGACACATGCCATCATAGTGCACATTTCTAGAACAGTTTTGATAATGTGCGCGCCGCCGCGCTCATGTGTTTTGAGATGCGCATTTGTTATATAACTATAATTTGTTATATAGTGATCAAGTGAAATTCAGGTCATCTAACAATGAAACACGAAAGAAATACAGCAATTAATACCAACTTTTTTTCTACTTTCTCGACATGTGAAACGAAAGATGGCCACATGTTGAGATCCACCACTTTCTGTCGCCCTTCAAGAAACAGCCGGCGGACGCCCTCCATGGATTGGGAGGTATTGTTCCGGGCCACATGACCCTTCTCTACCGCCCATACCATCTCGATCGGGTTGAGATCGCAGTGATAGGGCGGCAGCCGAAGGACCGTGTGGCCGGCCTCCTCGACGAGGACGTCCACCCGGTATTTCTTGGAAGGGCGGTTCTCTTTCAGCAGGTCCGCCAGCTCTGCTTTTAGTTGGTCATCTGTGGTGTTGATCCCTGCACAAATGCACGTAAGGGACAAATTTATGCCACTGTCAACGGATAATTGAAGGAAGGAATAATTTTAATCGTGCATAAGTCAAACGAATGATGAGAATGTGCTAACATTTTAAATTGCCCCCCCCCCCCCCACCGCCCACTTGGCGAATATCATAGATGCGCCTGCAAGTTGTCAGCTTTCAATGGTAAGCCACATGATAAGTCTGCATGCGGTACACGTAGTTGGCAGTTAGAACATACATTTAGGATAATAGCGTACCTTTCGCAGTCTGCCAAGTTCTCATTTCATCTTTTCTGCTGGATGACGTAGGGCACCTGCAATCGTCCGTCAACACGGTGTGGTATGGCGCATTGTCAATGACGATCACAGCACGCTGAGGGAGGCCTGGTAAAAGCTGGTCTTTGACCCAACCCTCAAAACGGGGACCGTCCATCTCTGCATGATAGTCGCCCGTGCCACTCTTGGACCTAAAGAGGCGTGGATATTTCCTTTAGCTTGAACTGAGCAATCACTGAACCAAATGATAGAACATTAGGGTCGGCAATGTTGTTGTTATGCTTGGCAACCATTGGGGGGGGGGCACTATTATACAAATCTGGTGGGGGGGTTCCGTGAGTGCATTGATGCCTGAGTAAGCGAATTTTTGTGATGAAAAAGATAGCCCTATGGAGGGGATATTTATGATGAAAAAGATACCTCTATAGAAACTTGCGACCGGGAAAGGCAGGTGGGCTGAAAATGTACGTTTATAGAGCGGGTTGCCTTGAAAAATACCCCTTCCGAACGGATTTTGGCGGTGAAAAATAGGGGGCCTCACCGTATAACCAATTCCCCCACCTCCGTATGTAACATGTATATATGTATATGCGTCTTACCTAAACACCAAGGAAGCGCCCTCGATGAAACCATCTTTGCCACCGGCGTCCACAACAATCCACCTAAATGGAGAAACAAATTGAATTATTGTATTATATTAACGATGCTATGTTTGGGCAACAAATTTATTGCAAAAATGGTTATGTGATTTCAGAAGCAGGATATAACCGTGTAGGTTTGTCGGTAAAACATCGGACAAATAATAGGAAAAAAAAATAGCCGGCCCCGTGGAATAGCTTGTTTGCATTTTGTTGTAATATGAACCTGAAAAATATTTTGTAAGGTCAAGTTATTAGTGGAGAATTAAAAAAAGTTTTAATAACAGAAAAAAGTATTTGCTAACCTTCCACCTCTTCCTGGTTCAACTTTCTTCTTTCTCTTTTGTGTTGCCGATTGCCATTCCTTCGTCGGCGCATGCCCTGCATTAACCCACGTTTCGTCAACGTAGACAACGGTGCGGCCTTCCTCTCGATACCGCTGTAGTTGACGGAGATACTGCCTCCGCCACACAAGGATGTCTTTGCGCTCGCACAGGGTGCTGTTGGCCTTATTGCCATCATGCCGAACATATCTATAATGTAAATTTGGGTTTGAAACTGTTAGATTACCACCAATTGACCAAATAAAGCAAGAAATACGGTTAAAACCGGTTAAAACGGTTAAAAATATCGATAAATAAGACTTACTCAAAGCCAAGGGTCTTGAGGTTCATACGGAGGGTGGTCGCGGAAACATTGATGTCGAAGGCAAGCAAGTGTGCCCGAAGTGTGTATAGGTTAAGGATTTCACCTTTGTCCAGTTTTTGCACCACCTGTATAATGAAACATGCAACGGTTGAAAAAAACTCTTAGAGTTTACTCTAAAAAATATGCCGTGCATTCATTACAAAATGTTCGCGACGTTGTAGTGTGCTGCTTGGGAAAGAGCCATTTGTTTAAATCTTCGCAATGAAAGTGTGGGCGTTCTGAAATACTTAGTAGCAACTTAAACATTATTTCGGTACAACAGCGATGTAAACAATTAGGATAATTTTGCATTAATATACTAGAGATATGTATTTATTGTCGGGGGGTGGGGGCCAATTCTTGATATATAATGCTTTACCTGTCTCCTTATGACATCCAGATCGAAATCATCCACTTTGGCCGGCCGTCCCTGTGTTTTTTCTTGAGGTTCATTTTCTAAATAACAGTAAAAATTAGGGTCCATTAAATTATCACAGTTCACATAAGCTTTATAAAACTACTACTACTACTACTAATAATAATAATAATAATAATAGTAACAAATGGTATCTACATTAAATTATGGTCCACGAGGGTAATAGGCCCTACTGTAACAAGACCCTGGTAGTTTAACGGGGGTGATAGTATTATTTAAAGGAATGATTGCTACCATATCTCACACTCATAATTGCATGTGACTTTGGAATAATGGGGAGGGCCAGAAATTGTTATAATATAAATGTAATTTTTTCAAGCATAATTAACCCCATCTTATTCGAAGTTACAACCTCTCATGCAATGTATACAGTGTGTTACAAGATGCATAACGTTGACTATATAATGGCTATAAATAAATGCCTCGGCATGAACATTTCTTAAAAAATCATAGGCTTAATGGCACTATGACAGTAATTAATACTTTGAAATATCGAGAATGTATCATTTGTAAATAAAATAATTACTCTGTTTCAACTCCACATTCATGACCCTCTCCCTCCCTACCCCCCCCCCCCCCTCGTGGGGACTCTTTTGTTATAGTTATATACCCCTCGTCCCCCCTAACTCTCCCCACCCCCCTCCCGCCGAGAACAAAAATTGGGATGAGGAGCCCCCACCTGTGAGCTGAAATGTTCGGAGGGCTCTGCCCCACACTTATTTCGAAAAAAACTTATCACACGCAGGAGCGGATCCAGGAATTTGAAAAAGGGGGGGGGGGGGGGGGGCAGGGGCACTGAAAATTTGCGACCGCGGGGGCCGGCCCTGAAAAAATTGCGACCGGGGGGGCGGACTCCGAAAAAATTGACCGGGGGGATGTCCACTACTTTTGTGACGGCCGGGGGGGGGGGGGGCAATGTTTTGAGCCTTCTCAAAAATGCGGAAGGGGTGGGGGGGGCGTCAAGCCTCTAACTATTAACTATCTGAACTAACTAACTGAACTTACTTTTTGCGTTGAGAAACGGAATTCTTGCCCCTTGGAACCGCCCCTGGCCAACCCTCAGTGCTCCAGACCTGCTCACAGACTACCCATTTCTACAGTTTTGATCACTCCAAATTACTCCCTGAAAAATCATAAAGGACGGGTGCACTTACCGTTGGCGTTATGACGGTCTTTGCTTCTAATTTTCCTCATTGTCCGTTTCGTGATTCCAAGCGCCGCGCAAGCTCTGTCAGTAACTCGATTTAATGAAAACAATAATTTACCTCTCTTCTTTTCCTTTTCGAAAAATGCTAAAACGTTTCGAATGAGCTGTTGCGCGTCCATTGCGTTTGAAAAATATCGTCTGCTACATAAACATTCGCCAGATGGCGCTGCTTGACACCACACCATTTTGTGGCTTGGTTCTCGCATTCGCTGGGACAAGCCGGGAACTCACCTGAACAAATATTGCTCTGTCCCCTTTTCTTGTGCCTGATATTAGTCTCTTCCATGGGCTTATTTATATCAACCAATGAAAACGCAGTAATATGACCTTCACCTTACGACGTCATAAAAATGCGGCTGTCAACAAACTTTCGTCTGCTATTCTTCAAGCTGGTGACTATATTGTTGTGCTTTAATCTTTTTGGACTTTCAGAAGGCTTTTGATACGGTCGAATGGAACTTTATTTTCAAAACCCCGAAGACCTTCAACTTTAGTGACATATTTATAGACTATATTAAAACCCTGTACACGGAACCAATTGCATACATTAAAAACAATAACCACATTTCAGCGGAATTCTCAATAAACAGAGGTGTTAAACAAGGCTGCCCATTATCAGCTCTCCTCTTCGTACTTGTTGTAGAAATAATGTCAATCCGCCTCAGACACAACGAAGATATAAAAGGATATGAAATAAACATAAACGGTAACATAAAGAAACTAATTCTATCACAGTATGCCGATGATGCGACACTAATTCTAAGCGACATCGCATATATAGGGGAAGCAATACAGGAAATAAACCGATTCTCACGCTATGCTGGACCACTGTTGAATATGGAAAAGACCTTTGGTATGGCAATCGGAAGCAGACGAGGGCTGACGGGATCGCTTAGCGGTATATCTTTCACGGACGAACCTGTGCGAGTTTTAGGCATGTTTATTGGTCATGATACAGAAAAATGCTACAAGTTAAACTGGGAAAGCAAACTAAGATCTGTAGAAAAGGTACTCACTGACTTCAAGAGAAGAAGGCTCACCCTGCTTGGTAAAATAACCATACTAAAAAGCTTAGCTCTTTCAAAAATCACCTTTATAGCTAGTTGCGGTGTCGTCTCTTGTGACACAATTAAACAATTAAAGAAAGCATTTTATGAATTTCTGTGGGGAAAGAGAGATAGATTAAGGCGGAGCTTGATCGTAGCTCCTATTGAAACTGGTGGATTGAATATGGTTGATATTGACTGCTACCTTAAGTCCTTAAAAGCAGCCTGGTATACACGAATTTTAAGTGCAAAACACTCTAACTGGGCATTAGTGGCAAATTGCTACTTCCAATCAATAGGCTTGGATAATATTTATCATGGCGAGTCCTTTAAGGATGAACGATCATACCCCATACTATCCAAAATACCCATATTTTATAGAGAGGTTATTTTAGCATTTAATCAGTTCCGAAGGCACCAGCCAGAAACAACAGACACATCCCAAGCACTTACACAGCACATTTGGGGCAATCAAAATATAACTATTTCTAATGGAACCAGCAAGCACAAACAATGTCTGTATTTTAATACATGGTATCAACAAGGCTTCCATGATACAGGAAACCTCCAAATCAGAGACGGCAAAATTTGTGAATCTTATCTTGTTAAGAACATGTCATTAACAGCAAATTTTTTACAAGAACTATACCAACTGAAGATAGCCACAAAAAAGTTGTGCGGCGCTGTTTTAAACCACGACCCAGCAACATTTAGTGACAAAAACAACAATATCAAGATAAAATCATTTAGTACGAAAAGTAAGACCTACTACACCTCTTATTGTAAACAGTTAATCTCGAAACCGCCATCGGAAGTCAAATGGAAAAAAATGTTTCCCAACGAAAATATAGATTTTAAAGATGTCTATTTGAGAAAAGTTAAGAACGTGTTCGACAAGAAAATAGCTGAGTTTAACTATAAAACCCTACACCATATATTGGCTTGTAAAGCCAACCCATATAAATGGAAACTTTCTAACGACGCACAGTGCGCAGAATGTAACGAGGAGCATGACCTTAAGCATCTTCTGTATGAATGTCCCCGCGCAAAATATATCTGGTCATATGTTGAACAAGTACTAGACAGAAAGATCTTATTTATTGATATTATTATAACCAATATTGCAAATAATGCAGCTTTTATTATCTATTTGATATCATATCTTTTATACAAAGAATTTATGATGCAATGCGGTTCTGTACCAATGAGAAACTTGTCTGGTCGTAACTTTTTTTATTCTGAACTACGTTTTAGAAAATATACATATAGTCAGTGCGATAAGCCTGAAATATTTTCTATGATTGACATGATTGTTTCAAAATTAGTGTGATCTCTTTTTCGTTACTTGTAATTGATCTATGTATCTGTATTTTCATGTTGATTGCTAAATAAAGCGTTTTATTAAAAAAAAAAAAAAAAAAAAAATATTGTTGTGCTTTTATTGAACGAGATACACGTACAAGTAAGTTAAAATCTGACGGGTCTCGTGTAGTGGATTACTTAAATGCATAGAACATGGCTGCAAATAGTGCAAAGAAAAAATGATTTAGGAAAACGAGGCATTTATAAGTAAGCTTAAGTTATTTGTCTAATTTGACCAGGGTTGACAGTTTGACAGACGCGAAGACGACACTCGACTTGGTCACTTGCCTGACTTAAAAAATTGACAACCAGAGGCTGAAATATTCATTAAAACTGTCATAGCAATCGGTTGAAATAAACAGATGACTTTCAAAAATAATACACACCTTGTCTAAATTTCTTATGACTTATGACGATTCGCATTTTCCGGATGTTAGCATCAGACGGCGTTCCGCCAGTAGCCGGGAGAAATTGTGAATAAAAATGTAATCAATGTTTTATAGTTTTCATAATCATTATTCTACCTTATTCGGACAAATAAAGCAATAAAATAATAATTGTAGGCGTATATTCTGTTATATATTCTGGAACTTTCTGAAATGGCTCCTATTATCGCCTCTACTCGCACCTTTTTTTTTCTTTTTTTTTTCTTCTTCTTCTTTCTTCTTTCTTCTTCTTTTTTCTTAAATAGAAATTCGGATTTTTTTATGGAACCAAGTTCCAAATGATTCAGGCCATGTCTGCTTCTGGCGAATTAAAAAATCTTTCCCGCCAACCAATGTTTTTGTGGTCTTCAGTAACAGGGCTGGATGGTGCAAAGCAAGCCTTAATTGTCGCTTATAATTTGTTATTGGCTGCCAAAGGAAAGGTGGACTAAGGTCTAATGCCTTTAACAGCATTGAGCTTTAATCAGTAATGGTTGGGACCGTAACAGTAAAGAGAGTGGCTACATATATGCTGGGTGTTTCCAGCCTTCCAGGTCAACTGACTGTTGGGTTGGTGGAGATTTTTTAAATATCCCGGGATCGCGCAGTTGCCGGTTGCGCTGAATGGGAATTCCGAAAATGCGCAGCGCCAATTCCGAATCGGTGCAGATTCCAACTTCGCGCGGAACAAAGATATCAAAATCTCCGAGGACAGGGCGTGTTCGTGATCGACAGACCGCTGACTTGAGAAAACCGGCTATTGGTATTTTGCGGAACGGAACGGAACGGAACGACGCCGCGAGGGGGGTTACTTTACTATGAATTTATGATAAAATTAAAACTTAGTCAACGACCGCTGAAGATCATTGGAAAACAATCACCCACTCTCTCATCGACACGGAGTACCAGTGACCGGCTCGATGGCGCACACCCCTCCCTTTCGTTCCGCTATATACTTACATTAGCACAGGATTGATCGGAAAGGCTTACATTTGTCAAAAATGCGCATATAAGTGGTTTAATTTACTTGAATCCCGCTGATAAGTAAGAGTTAAATATACTTGGACTAAATTTTAATTTTATTAAAAATTCATAGGAGTGACCCCCCTCGCGGCGTCGTTCCGTTCTGTTCCTTTCCGCAAAATACCAATAGCCTGATTATTGAAGGGTTGACGATAGGTTTGCGTAATTTTGCGTAAGAAATTACAAATCTCAATTTCTTAAAATAGATACGCTGTTTTTTTAGAGCAGTGTACGCTCTTTTTTTACAGTTTACTTGTTGCTTATCATTGGCATGGACTGCCATTGTAGATTCACTAACAATCTTGTTAAACTGGAGTCTACTTTTGGTCCGATCTCATTTCTCTATAAACAGGAATTATTTAAAAATAATTAGTTTAGGCAATATGCAAGAGGACTTTTGTGTAGTTTATTTTGTTGGCAACAGATTCGTTTTTTACCGGAGAGTCCAAATAGGGATAATACAAAAATGCAGACACATGAAAATTCGTTTTCACCACTTATTTTAACCTCATCTTGAGGTTCCTTAAACGGCGAAATTCGCGATAATCACATTATTATCATAATGATAATGATAATCATAATGATAATCATAATGATAATCACAAAGATATTGATAATGATATAGATTATCACAATGGTAATCATTATTATTAAAAATAATCGAAAAATATCGATTATCATCTCCAGCTTGGACTTCTTGCCATAGTCGACGCTGAGCCTCTCCATGAGGAGGGAGGTGAAGCCGGATCCGGTGCCGCCGCCAAAGCTGTGGAAGATGAGGAAGCCCTGGAGTCTGGTGCACTGGTCGGCCAGCTTGCGGACGCGGTCCAGAACCAGGTCGATGATCTCCTTGCCGATGGTGTAGTGACCTCTGGCGTAGTTGTTGGCGGCATCCTCCTTGCCGGTGATCAGCTGCTCGGGGTGGAACAGCTGGCGGTAGATCCCGGTACGAACCTCATCTGTGGACAAACGATTATCACTCTTAATTCAAGTCTTACTTTTGTGGGATACTTTGTCAAAGAATTTAATTTGCATGTCGAGTTCTTTCCCGCCAAAACTAAGCCCAGGCGAAGTTTATATCAAAATTTGCAGAAAACTAGACAATTTCATTTTTAAATACAGAAACCTGATAAATAAAGCCATTTCGGCTGTGGTGTGGCAAACATGTCTATCCCCAGACAGAACTCTGTTGCGGCACTGTTACTTATACCAAAGCTCTGTCGCGGCACTGCTACTTATACCAAAGCATCGCGAAGCACACAAACTGATGATGTTTACCACTAAAATGAGAACTTGTGGCAAACTCATATCACGGGCAAGGCTAAGAGACACTATTTGGCAGTCTGGCATGGGTTGAGTATAGACAAAAAAAATACTGAATGATTCAAGGACTGATTCGTATTTGTACTTTAACCTCTTTAGTTTTGGCGGAAAGAGCTCGACATGCAACTTTAATTAAGTTTCTCGATCTCATTATTCTGAAGAAAGCTTGCCTTCACATTCAGTAAAAAACTATTGTTTACTCCGAATACCATAGAGGACCAAACAAGTCTGGTTTCTTACCAACGACGGTGGGCTCCAAGTCGACGAAGACTGCCCTGGGCATGTATTTGCCGGCACCAGTCTCGCTGAAGAAGGTATTGAAGATCTGGACACCGGCCTGGCCGACATGGACTGAGTTACATTCGCGCTGGAAATAAAATAAAATATCAATAAGATATTAATAGGGTCAACTAAATTATTCATGAAGCCTTTATCGAGAAATTGTCAAAAAAACTCAGAAATGCATAAACAGTGCAAATAATATGAACACCAAACATACCTAAATGTAAGTAAGTTTTCTATATATAGCTTTGACTAGCCGCGGGTCTACAACTTTAGTTTAAGCATACAATCAAGACCAGTTTTTCGAACTAACACACTGCTGCAAACATCCAACCTGTACTAGTCAACGGTTTTCACAAGTCAATTAAGTTACTTGAATTAGGCCTAAAGTGTAAGTTTGTTACACTGATAATAGCAGAAAGTTTATCCTGGAACAAGTTTCCAATGAAATTCGTAAGTTTTCTTCGTATAACAAGTTGGGATCCTATAACGATAACCAAACAGCATAGACCCGGCAGTCGTCACAAAAAACATGGCGGCCGCCCATTGACAGGTCTTCCATTTTGCTAAGCCTATTTGTAATAAGCCTGCACATTCAAATATAATTATTTGAACGTAATTCAGTAACTTACCATGTTGATAGATTTTTGGGTCTCGTATGGTTTGCCCACCGGCTTTTGCATAACCAGAGTGAGAGTCCTCATTCTGTCCCCACAGTATGATTCAGCACTAGTGCCAGTAGTGGTGAACTTGGTAGAACAAAACGGAAGTCCACAGTTGGCGGGGCGAACTGGAAACTTCTGGGAACTTCCATATATACCCCACGAGTGCGCAATCACGTGGGAGCCGTTCATTGGCTGACGATGGCGCCCTGAAAACTTGCGCTGAAAACGGCGGGAGCGCGCGCGAAAACGGCGGGAAGCTCGCGGTGAATTTGAATTTGGAACATCTTGGAACCGATTTTTGGTAGCTGCACTGATTCCCACTTCACTTTCGTACAACACAAAAAATATGAAAAAACGTATTTCTTTATCTCAAATTGTATATTTCTGTATCGTATCGCCCAACAAGTGATACGTTACTGATTATTCAAGCAATATTGCGAATAATTAGGGCTTGGATGGAAAAAAGTGACAAAGGTGAACGAAACTAATATATTCAGGGTCTTGTCATTGTCAGCGTCCCGAGTTACGTCGTTTGACAGCAAAAAACATTCCATATCACGCCTCTAGTGGACCATCGGTATTCGACACATGCTTCTAAAGTAAACTTGGTAAGTTCTTTTATTATTCCTAAAGTATCAGTTGCATATTTTATGTACAAGAGGTCGAAATTAAAAGTGATGCGTGTAGAGCATGTGTTATCGCTCACTCGCGTGAGGCTGTTGTTGGTACCTGGCGCCAGGTAGGGCGCCTAACGATCCAGGTGCTAAAAATAGCATCACGTCCCGGCAACTGCGACACTATCCACCCCCCACCCCCCTTCCCCACATCCTGTCCGCATCCTCCGTGCCATAACGCTCCAGATCTCCATGCAAGACGGACGTACAGACTAGATCTACAACACTTTTCTGGGTAGGTAAACACTGTTTTTATTGATCTCTTTTAAAACTTCTTCACTGTGTACCTGCCTTAGGCTTAGTGGACATGGATATAGTTTTAGCTTCTTTATGGACACTGAACTGGTAGGTATTGTGTAAAGTTAGCAATGAAATTATCAACTGCACCCCTCTTTTCTTTTCATCCTGTGTCTGTAACAATTAGCTTAAATCTATTATTTGCACCATTTCATACACTGTTATATTCTTTAATTCAATGATTTACTGTGTCATATATACAGATATATATGGTAAATAGCTTTGGCATAAAAATCATTTAAACGGTTATGCACATAAGATCACCAGCCATAATGATGCGTAGAATTTTCAGCATATGATGCGTAGAATTTTCAGCATAGTATATCAATTTGTATGGTTTATTGACATTGATAAGATTACATGCTGTACTCGCATGTAGATCTAAAGATTTTATTCAATTTTGACTGTTGCATAATATGTTTTTATAATTTGGACTTATATCGCCATATTTAAAATATAATGATTGATTATGATGAATATATCCCAGGATATATTAAGGGATGGCGGTCTAGTTCCGCCGCTTTGTGGATGGATGCCTTATACTGGAGGCCTCCGGAGAAGCCAGGCGGGTTTCTGCAGCAAACAGTAGGATTATACCCTCCCCGGCCCTCACCCCAGATGTGGTGGAGGCCAATGCCCACCAAGCTGTTCAGGCGAGTGGTGGCAACACCACTGATGAGGTAAAGAAACTTTTATTACATGTAATTTTTTACATCATTAATAAATTGTCAATTAAAGAAACCCAGTACCCTGTGATATTATTATAATTGAAACATTTTAAATTAGATATTTCTGTCGATTCTATAATTGAAGATGGTGGTGATGGGCCAGTACGTCCTACAGTTTGGCATGTATAGGGGGCAAACCTTTAAGTGGCTCCTTGAGAATGCGGTTGGCTATGCTGCATGGCTGGCTAGTACCATTTTCAAGGAAACTGCCTCTAGGAGCCCCCTTTCATGCAACAAGCAGTCCTACTTGGGGTATGTCAGAAAGTTCCCCGAGATGGAGATCCAGATGAGGCGTAAACTACCAGTCCCAAGGGTGAAGCCTCCCCGCAGCCAACCATCTGGTGGAAGTAAGTGTATATATTATTAATAGCAAAGTATATTATCATTAAAATTCACATGCAAACCATATTAATCATTTGTGGCAATGCTGTATTGGATTTTTATTATAACATGTGACATATAGAGATGACTTGTATATAATTATATATTCTTTGTATTTGCAGATGACATCAGCGATGCAGAACTTCTGCAGTTTGCTGTCATGGCAGAGTCCTCGGGTATGAACTATTGTTAAAAGGGAAAGCATTACATGTCAATCCTATATATAAATTATGTGTAACAATGTTAATGTGCAGATAATGTGTATGTATAATAGTATTGTAATTAACATTGCCACTTGTTCATTTTTGCTTCAAGCTGGGCAGATTGTCATGGTAAGTTTATGACAGAGGTAAGTTAATGGTGGTTTCCTGTCAATGTACATATTCTAATGCTTATACCATGTATAGCTTCACTAGCTGTCACTCTCACATGCCATTTCTTTAGCCTGCATAGATGTGTTAGTTGCAATACTTAACATTTATAATGCTTTCACCCCTTACAAACTGCTTTTTCCTACTGGCCTACTGTGCTGTCTTTATTATGCATGTATAAACTTGATGTGTAGCATTGTGGTCTGCTTAACGCTGCATGATGTGTCTTTGTTAATTTACACACCATTTACATGAGAGACATGGATTTAAAACAATATATAGCATTACATTTAATTATAATTATATTATAATTATTTTCATGTATACTATTACAGATAATGAGACCTAATGTCCACACAGCCATCAAATTATTCATTGTGTTGCCATATTTGTAGGTGCAACTGGCACGTCGCAGGCGAGGCAGGCCACACCCGCCACCGCGCCTTCGGAGCGACCCTCTCCCGCCCCGGCTGCGGATCCAGAACCCGCCCCGGCTGCGGATCCAGAACCCGCCCCGGCTGCGGATCCAGAACCCGCCCCGGCTGCGGGTCCAGAACCCGCCCCGGCTGCGGGTCCAGAACCCGCCCCGGCTGCGGATCCGTCCGAGTCCGGACCCGTTCTAGGACCGTCTCCTGCCCTCTCTCCTGCCGCCACGGCAGGAATACTTCTGCCATCACAGTGGAAGAGGACACTCCCTGTCCAGGACCACGTCTGGGTGTCCCAGGCCCTCTTCGTCGTGAACAGGGATGGTCGCCGTGAGCTGCGCAGCGACCTGAAGCTTTGGTGGCATCCTCCGCCCCCACTCCTCCGGTACTGCAGGCCGCCAGTACCTGACAAGTTCTTCACCCACAAGCTGCTCCTCTGGATGCCCTACAGGATGTGGCGGGTGAAGTTTGATTGTCCCCACCCGGATTGCCAGCCTGCTCGACCCGTCCAGCTGACGTCAGCCGGACTCTACAGCCGGGTGCGAGAGGTACTCGACGTGGACTCATACTACCATCTGGCCACGGAGTACCTCGAGTGTAGGTCATGTAGGAGGAAGGTCGCCGCCTGGTCGCCGGCCATCGTCGCGCAGCTCTCCGTCGGGTACCGGAGTCAGTTCCCGGCGACGCTGACCTACCGGTACGCCTGCGACAACCGGGTCATCCGTCTGATGAGGGAGCGCTCCTTAGGCAACAGCGTCACCCAGCTCCAAAAGAAACTTCGAGAGCAGCATTGCGAGGCCTGGATGGAGAAGCTGGCTCACTACCTCACCATCTGTGGCCAGTTTGCCGGCAGTGCCCTTGTCCGGCCCCAGGACTTCACCGCCGCTCCCGCGATGCCCGTCCTCCCGCAACCTCGGTGGCTGCTGACCGTCTTCGCCCGTGACGTCCTTCTTCGCCTGGATGAGGTCAAGGCCCGTATCACCTCGACATACGGCACCATCCTGAAGTTGGACTCAACCAAGAAGGTGACGAAGAAGCTGGCCGGCAGCGGCGCCCGGACGGCAGCCTGGTGCACCAACGTGGGCAATGAGTATGGCCAGGTGCTCATGTCGGTGTTGACCGTGGCGGAGGGCGTCGGGCTGACCGAGATGATGGACGGCCTGGTGAAGCGGTACCGCGATGGTCTCCAGGCTCCGCCGCTCGTCCTCTACGTGGACCGGGACTGCTGCGGGAAGCGAGCGCAGGGTGGCGGTGGGTCCGCGGTATACTTCCCGGGATGGCCACATCTCCAAGTGCGCCTGGACGTGTGGCACTTCATGCGCCGCATCGCCCGGGGAGTGACCACGGAGTCTCACCCGCTCTACGGCCTCCTCATGAAGAAACTCTCGGCCAGCATCTTTGAGCGGGATGCGGCCGACTTGGGTCTGCCCCGCCACGCCAAGAACGCCGAGCTGGCTACAGACGGCGTCGTGTGCCGGCACCTGGACCAGCTCATAACCGCCAAGGAGCTGGCCCTGCACTGCCGCCGTCGCACGAGGCCTGTCGAGACGGCCACACGCCTCATAAAGGACCTCCTGACGATCCTCGACGGGCCGGAAGGGGTGGACACCTTGGGGGTTCCCCTCCTCGACCACGACCACATCTGGATTATCTGGAAGGAGCAGCGCCGCCACATTGCCTGCCTGCAGGACCTGCCGGGTGTCGCTCTATACACGAAGACCGGCACGCTCAAGAAGGGAGGCGTGGAGCTGCCCAAGTTCCGGTGTGCTCGAGGATCCACCTCCCTTGAGTCCTTCCACCTGCACGTCAACCGCTTCATCCCTGGAACGCAGGCGAACCCCCTGCACTTTCACACCTACCTGATGGAGGGTCTCGTGCGCTGGAACCACGACCGGGCCGCAGCCGCTGTGCAGGGTGGACAACCAGAGTTCACCAGCTACAGCGGATTCATGCGGAGCGCCCTGAATAGCCTCAGCCAGAAGGTCTTCGGCAAGCAGTGGGACCCCGACTTCCGTCCGCCCGGCGTCTACACCGGCGAGCTGATCGGGGTCGAGTACCTCTTCCGCCAGTCCAGCGAGCCTCTGCTGTGTCACAACCCGGACCCGGAGGCGCCTGATGAAGACGTGAACTTCACAGAGGAGCAGGACGACACGGATGACGAGGGCTTTGATGAGGACCCCACCGTCTCGTCCCTACTAGTGGAGCTGCCGTCTGGCCCCCAGGTGCCGGTGCCGCCGCCGTCGACACAGGTGCCGGTCCCGCCGTCGACGCAGGTGCCGGTGCCATCGTCGTCGCCTCACCCCCACCCCGAGGTGCCGGTGCCGTCTCAGGTGCCGGTCCCGCCGTCGACGCAGGTGCCGGTGCCATCGACGTCTCACCCCCACCCACAGGAGCCGGCGTCATCGTCGTCGTCGGACGAATGCCTGGACCGCGACTCGATAGACAGCTACGACAAGGTTCGCCGTCTGGCATCGTTCTTGGTGGAGCTGAGAGGCTACAAGTGCCTGAACGATGCCCAGGTCTCGACCCTGATCGAGCTGTGGGATCGTCTGCCGATGTACGACAAGCGGCGGATCAAGTACCCACCGCGGCACAAGGCGAAGCTCCTCCAAGGCCGGTTCAAGACACCCAAGTCGAAGGGAACCCTGGTGTCTGGCGTCGAGAGCTTGACGCGGTGCGTGATGGGCCCGAACACCGGACCAGCGACATGGCCAGACGCCAGCCGTGTGGTGGAAGCCATCTGCCTGGAGCTGTGCGACCTGCACCCGTCTTCCACCAGGCACAAGGGCGTCAACTCCACCCGCTGGAAGGCCATCTTGGCCGACTATCGTCACATCCGGGAGCTGGTGCTGTCTAACGGGCGCCTTGTGCGGGACACTGACCTGGCCCTGTTTGACATCAACAAGAGCGTCCTCTGCCAGTGGTACAACGACCGGCAGCACGGCATAGAGGACACGACTCTGGGCCAAGGTATCAGTGGTCCCCGGGACGCCCCTCTCGACACCCCGGACGCCCATACGGAGGCGAAACAGCTGCTCCCGACCCATCCAGTGTTCCCCCACCAGGACCATGCATACCAGCATCTGGAGGGAAAGGAGTTCAAGGCCGTCGAGCGGAAACGCCATCGGAGACCCCAGCCGTCGGCCACGGTGACTTCGGCTGCCGCAGGTGACGCCGCCACTCCTCCCGATGAGGTTGCTGGCCAGGCCGTCCCGATGCGCCCCCGGATCCGGCCGAGGCCGTCGGCTACGGTGACGTCGGCCACAGCAGGTGTAGCCGCCACCCCTCTCTACGCTCCTCCCGACGATCCCGTTCCGGAAGTCGGCAGCATGGAGACGGTGGCCCCCGTGGACGTCATGGTGGGGTCCCGCGTGTTCACCTTCCAGGCCGCGGAGCTAGAGCAGGGGGTGAGGCTCCCTGATGACCCTGTGCCCATGCCGCAGGCTGCCGGTAGCAGCTACGATTCGCGTACGACGCGATGGCGGCGAGAGAAGCGGGAGGGGCAGGAAGCCCTCCAACACAAGTACAAGCGGCACAAGCGGCACAACATCTGCCACAAGTGTGACCAGCCGCGGACCATTGCCACCGGACACAGCCAGTTCCGAGGCATTGTCTTCTGTCCGAAGAACCCCGACGGGGAAACCAAGAAGCAGTTCTTGGAGCGGATGAAGCGGCCGCAGCCGTAGCCGTAGCCGTCTCCCTTCCGACTCTTCGGACATCGCCGCCGCCGTCTCTTCGGACATCGCCGCCTCCGTCTCTTCGGACATCGCCGCCGCCGTCTCTTCGGACATCGCCGCACCCGTCTCTTCGGACATCGCCGCCGCGGCCGCAGCCGTAGCCGTCTCACTTCCGTCTCTTCGGACATCGCCGCCGCCGTCTCTTCGGACGTCGCGGCCGCAGCCGTAGCCTCCGTCTCTTCGGACTTCGCCGCCGCCGCCGCTTCGGACGTCGCCGCCGCGGCTTCCGTCTATGGGCCTGGTCTGGATGTGACCTGGAAGAGGCCCGGGCGCTTGTATATATGTGTGTGTATGTATGTATGTATGTATGTATGTATGTATGTATGTATGTATGTATGTATGTATGTATGTATGTATGTATGTGTGTGTGTGTGTGTGTCACCGCCGCTGGGGTCTGGCTTGGAAGTGGCCTGGAAGAGACCCAGGGTTTGTTTTTAGCCCGTTTCATGTATTTGTTGTATATATTTGTTGTATATATTTGTTGATATTTTGCTAATATTGCAAATACAGAATCATGCTCATCAACAGTCACGTTGGCTCTTTTATTTCACCCTGTGCGATGCTTATTTATTATAATCTCACTTACAAATACTTCGCTCCCAATCGAGACACCTACAAACTCAAACACCGCGATATAGGATATATACGATATATAGGATACTAGCATAGTTCAATCATGAGTAATCGAGAAAAAAGATGCTGTACCGACCCGGGCGCGAACCCCCGACCCTCGCGAACATCCCGCTAGATTACCCGCGAAATGACAATTCACTGCGTTCGGATCCCACCAGGGGGCGGTAGCGCAGACTCAGACATTGCGCGGTATCCTGCGCCCCACACTCGGCTCACTCACCGCACTGCTCCCTTGAACCCCACCACCCTTCCTCTCACTCGCCTCACCCCCTCCTACCTGCGACTTTTTATTTTCTGCCGGGTAATGGCCGCCGCGGGATACGACGTCACAGATTTGCATATGTAACAGTTGGCCCAGTTAGCCGAGACCTCGAGGGCTACCTTCTGACAAGAATCACGCAATAGGGATATAAAGTCTCGTTCGCCTAGACTTCCGGTTTACTCATTTTGGGGACAAACAAACGAAGCACGTGTTCGGAACGAGTTTAGAATCTCTGCGCACACTGGTATCCTGACTATCTGTGACGTAGACGTGACGTGTATGTTACGCAAAGAGAGAGACTGGGAACCAGACTATCTGCGCAAGAGCCAGGCGCCGAGGGGTTGGTCCATTGCGGAAGGCCTGGCGATATAATTAAAAATATTTAAGAAATATAGCTGCCCAAAACGGATAGACAACATATTTTTCATTCATTTGCGCCACCACAATGACTAATATCTGTTACGACGGGACAACACGGCTGAGAAACTAACGTTTTTTTGCATTTCCTACGAAAACGAGACATTATGACGTCACACGGATTCTCCCTGAGTGACAACGTTGGCGCAACGCTTCAAACAGAAAACTTACAAAGAATGAGGAACTTTGTCTTTTCGTGATCCAAAAGTGATACGAAAACATCCTACTGGTCTTAATTTACCTTTACCATGTGGTTTAATGACGCGTCCGTGTGTTGTTACTCCATGCACTGCACATTTTGACAGCGGAATGGTTAAGTCGATCACTTGCTCTCGCCATTTTTGTTACCGCGGAGGCACGTGAAGCTCTGTGACGTTACTCGCACTTTGGAGAACTCGCGAAAGCCCGGGTGCAGGGCTAAATTTAGAACGCTATTTTTAGCTTTCGAGTGTTGTGAAGACGGATTTTTCCTTGTATATTCCGAAAGTTCTGCGCTCCATCGCCTCCAAATATTTTAACGTCTATCTCCCATAGCCATGTTTAGTGAAATGGTACTCATAGTCTTTAGAATAAACCGGGAAAGAAATTGACTTATAGCTGCCTATAGTTCAACATGGAGCACGTGTGTTTGTTTGTCCCCAAAATTGAAATCTCGCGACCCGATCGCGAGAACTGTATAGCCCTATCAGGTGTAAACAGGTCTAAGTCGCACTTTGTCGATGGTACGATAAACATGTAAAGAGGGTGAAAGACAAATGTGGTCCGCAGTTGAATTATGCGGAAACTAGGGGCGGATCCATCTGGATAGGGGTGGGGGGGGGGCATGGGCGTGTCCAGAGGGCGGGGGGGGGGGGGGGGCAGGGGCACGTGCCCCCCCTTTCAGGCCCTAAAGTATATCTGTGCCCGCCCCCCCTTTTGCAAAATCTGTGCCCCCCACGGTGATCAAAAAATAATGGAACCCTTGGTCGCAATTTTGTTCAGCCCATCCCCCCCGGTCGCAAGATTGCATAACTGTGCCCCCCCCCCCCCCGCTGCCTCAATTTTTTTATTGTGCCCCCTCTTTCAAGGATTCCTGCAAACGCCACTGGGGGGGGGGGCGGGTTCAGAGTCTGCTCAAGATGTGCTGGATAGAGGGGGGTCGGTTTTGGTTCTCACATGTTAAATGGTAGAGGCCATTCCTCCTCGGGATAATTCCCCCATGACAACCCCCCTCTCCCCACCCCCACTAGATAAAAAACGAAATAACAGATTTTTCTTTAAAAACTGATTTTCAGGAACAATAGTAAGCATAGCCATCATCAATAAATATATATATATTTTTTAATTTATTCACCACGGCGCCAGCGGGATTCACAATGACTGGCGGCGTTTGACTGCGCCTGGTTCTAAACTCTTCTCGCCAAATTGGTGTGCCGATCTAATGTTTACTTTCAGTTGAAAAAGTTACTTTCATTGGGGTGAGCTTTGGCTTTGAACGGAACGATAAATAGGCCTACTGCACAGGGCGGATCCAGTGGGTGGGAAGGGGGGGGGCGTTACCCGGCCCCGGCCCCCCTTCGAGGGTTGAACTTTATACCATTCAACATATGAAAACCAAAAGCTGGGCTCTCGAAACTCTCGAAACCGGCCTATCATCCAGTATAGTAGTCCGGCCAAAATAGGGATATACCCAAGCAAATTGCAATAGTAATGAAACCTGTTTTTACTCATTCCTTAGGTATCTAGGAGTAGTGTTTCCAAAATATACCAAAATCTATTCATTGGAAGATATTTTTAAGGGGGTGGCTTACTTTACCCTATTAACCCCCACATGAAGCAACGTAGTTTTACATAAACGACATGGGAGGCGAGGCAGCTGAGACCCGCGCTACGAATAGTGACCTACACTACCCATATTTCCAGTTTGCGTGATAGAGAGTTATTTAAACTGCAAAATACAACAAACATAAATAAAAACATATTGTTTAAATTTTATAGGAATCTTTACATTCAGAACCTCTTTTTCTGTTTTCCGACTGTCGATCGATGCAGTGTATTTGCATGGCGAGCCGGATGGGTCTCAGGATTGTCCGACTTTTTCATACATGGCCCGATATTCGCAATTCAATCGATTGTTGACGCGTTTCATCCTGATCATATGAATAAAATATGTATGTGGAAGGGGATTGGGGGGGGGCGTGAGGTTAAATGACTTGTTTTCCCACCACGATGACCAATATTGTATATTTCATCTCTGCCAATGTAAAATTTCATCGGTACTGATGGTACTCAGCAGGATCCAAGGGGGAAGGGGTGGGGTGGGGGAGGGGAGGGGGGTAGTAGGGGTCTCAATTACAAAGCTTTTCTGCCACTTCGTGTTAGGACAAATACGTAATCCATTCTGGTGTTACGGGGGTAGGGTAAACTACGCCCGTAACAAATATGTTCCAAAAAAAAAATGTTGGTAGATTTTGGAAATTATATTACTAGATACATAAGGAATGAGAAAAAAACAGGCTTGATTACTATTACAATTTGTTTCGGGTTGTGCATGACCCCGGATTCTGCCCAGGCTGCCCAGACTATGAATCCTACCCTGCTGTAAGCCGCCATCAGCGTAACTTCAAGTAACGTTACAGCACTGGTACTGAATATTCATGACGTTTTAATGTATGGCTCATTTAGCGCGGTGCATGCGCACGGGCGGCCATTACCCGGCAGAAAATAAAAAGTCGCCTCCTACCTCACCACCGCGAGCGCATTAGGGCTATACAGTTCTCGCGATCGGGCCGCGAGACTTCAGTTTTGGGGACAAACAAACACACGTGCTCCATGTTGAGGTATAGGCAGCTACGAGTCAATTTCTTTCCAGGTTCATTCCAAAGACTATGAGTATCATTTCACTAAACATGGCTATGGGAGACATACGTTAAAATATTTGGAGGCGATGAAGCGCAGAACTTTGGGAATATACAAGGAAAAATCCGTCTTCAAAACACTCGAAAGCTAAAAATAACGTTCTAAATTTAGCCCTGCACCCGGGCTTTCGCAAGGTCACCAAATAGCGAGTGACGTCACAGAGTTTCGCGTGCCTCCGCGGTAATAAAAATGGCGAGAGCAAGTGATCGACTAAACCATTCCGCTGTCAAAATGTGCAGCGCATGGAATAACAACGCACGGGTGCGTCATTAAACCACAAGAAGACCAGTTGGATGTTTTCGTATCACTTTTGGATCACGAAAAGACCAAGTTTCTTCATTTTTGTAAGTTTTCTGTTTGAAGCGTTGCGCCAACGTTGTCACCGGGGAGAATCCGTGTGACGTCATAATGCCTCGTTTTCGTAAGAAATGCAAAAAAACGTTAGTTTCTCAGTCGTATTGTCCCGTCGTAACAAATATTCGTCATTGTGATGGCGCAAACGAATAAAAAATATGTCATCTATCCGTTTTGTGAAGCTTATTTCTTAAATATTCTTAATCATAGCGCTAGGCCTTCCGCAATGGACCCACCCCTCGGCGTCTGTTTTTTGCGCAGGTAGTTTGGTTCCCAGTCTCTCTCTCTGCGTAACACACATGTCACCCCTACGTCACAGATAGTCAGGATACCAGTGTGCGCAGTGATTCTAAACTCGTTCCGAACACGTGCTTCGTTTGTTTGTCCCCAAAATGAGTACACCGGAAGTCTAAGCGAACGAGACTTTATAGCCTTACAGCCCTAATGTGCGGCGAGTAATGGCGCCGCTATGCGGCGAGTAGTGGCGCCGCTATGCGGCGAGCGCATAACGTTGGGCTGCCACTGCGCTGACGATAACGCAGACTGCGTGATAAGCGGCGCCTTGTGAACTACAAATTGGATGTTAGCGCTATTAATTCGGGTGATATTAAGCCTGATGCTGTTCTTTCATGCTTTCAGGTATATTTTACATTAAATATATATAATTTTGTATTTTTCATGCGGCAATAAATAGTTTTTAGTGTCATCAAGGCGTCATATTTCGAGAACGTCATTGACTGGCAGTCAACAGTTTGGCTTCGCTATTTCGCTGCATGATAACTTTGCTGGTTGAAAACCAGATGTACCCTTGACTGATGGGTTATAAAACACAACAACTTCATAATTATTTAGCATTTAGCGGTCTCCTGTCTTTGTTTGATTGACACATTTCGTTGGACAATAGATTCGCCTACCCTTCAACGCCACTGCAAACAGTTTCCCAACAAGTGTAAGTTACAACAAACACAACGACGCCCGAAGTTCAGTCTCAGAAGTAAAACTCGTGCCTTCCGACGAAATACACTTGAAAGAGACATCTTGTGGATGAAACCCAGACGCGGATCCAAGGGGAGAGGGGTTATTTAGGGATGTTAAAGTCGACATTTTTTTCACCCCTCCCACTGGTTGTAAAAATTGGTGGACATGTGCGGCTATTTTTACGCTCCCTCCCCCCCCCCCCCCACTCGCCCCTTCCGCTTCAAAATTCCTAGATCCGCCCAGAGATATATTCTGAGCCCAAATATGAATGAAAACAACAAAGCCATGCTCAACCAATTGATATTTTTAATACAAAAATACGAACATCAACAAGATTGTTCATTTCTACAGAAACTCTCAGACATGAGCAGCTTTTAAGAATATAAACTACGCCAGTTGATGGAGATAGGCCTACAGGGGCGGATCCAGAAAATGGATGGGGCGGAGACGCTTTCAGGGGCGGATATAGATATGCTGGATATGGGGGGGGGGCAGGGGCGGTTTTGGTTTTTATATGTTAAATGGTATACATTTCGGTCCTAAAAGGGGGGCCCGGGCCGGGACGGCCCCCCCTGGATCCGCCCCTGGCCCACTGGACTTATTGAACAAGTCCTTCCTTCTTGCATTGACCACCCATATGAATGCAAATGCTTATAAACATAAAAAAAAATTACTCGATAAGCGTTTAGTAGAAATGCAGACAAAGACTTTGCTTTTCCCCCGGTCTGGCTAGCTCTGTCAAATGTAACCAGAGTCAGGGGGCCGAACACCCAGGCCAAGACAGTAGGTCCATGATCATACTATATTCATGCACCTAATTTTTATTCAAACCCCAGGACATCGATCAGGACGCCTCATTACACATTCGTTAGGCATTAGCCGGCACTTAGTTCTTGTTGTCCTCTGGTAATTGTTGAGTAATAGATAGTGGCAACGATAGATCTTTGACTTAATTTGCTCACATGAGCCGCCCGCTTCGATGTGAGCGATAGTAGAAAATTATCAGAAATTGTGGTGGTGATAAACGATGCACGATATCAATGAGTGATAAATTAATACAAGAAGCCAGTCTTACCATTCCTTTTCCTTGGGGAATCTCAAAAATGGCTTTCCTGGACATTTCTTTCGTGAATTCGCGCAATTTATGGCAGAACACACTTGAAGTTGATGTCGACGGCGGTTCTGTGCAACACTACGCGCTCACCGCTTGGCGGCGCCACCGGAGAACGATTACAAGGAAATCGCCGTATGACCTATCTTGGTATACTAATATCTTTGGTAGGACTTCGCTAGTGACTCAGATGTTTCCGTTGATGGAGGGGTCGGTGGGGTGGTGGTAGGACTTCGTTAGTGTCTCAGATATTTCCGTTGGTTTTTGGCGGGGTCGTTTTGAATCTGGTTTCCGGGGTAACCGAGATATGTGAAGCTGAACTGGTGAAGCCAGCCAGTCAACCAAATTAATGGCCCCCTGCGGGTTCGGGGGAAAGTAGAATAGGCCCGATGCACCTCCATGTTTAACATCTGCATGTCGTAAGAGGCGACTAAAGCAGCGAACACACTCCGTTTTTTTGGCATGCGTCGTCGGGTCCTCGAGCGTCGTGCGTCGTCCGTCTTAAAGGGATCCACTATAATTCAATGGAGCGAACACACGAGTCCGCGCTCAGGTCCGCCACCTTCTCCGGCTGCGACGACTTCGGTCCGGGACCGAAGTCGACGCAGGCAGAGAAGGTGACGGACCATCAATTACGCAGGAGTGAGGTTATCCAGATGGCTTTGCTGGCTTTGCTGGACTTTGCACCCCAGGTTTTGAATTAACCCAGCGTAGAACATGGAAACTGAGCATGGAGAGGCATTTAGAACTGAGCACAAATCATACGATTTCAGAAAAAATTAAATTAAGTAATTAGGTAATAATTACCTGAAGTCGTTTTTGCTGTCATTATAATTAGGTTGCCAAATGGAGTTAGCGTATGATATATATCATCATATTCCGTGATGATATATAATGACATGACGCTCTGTAGTTTGATACGGCCAGAATCCATGGGCTTACTAGCCTGGAATGACCTGGAACAACAGCTTCCATATGGAAAAGTGGGCCGGGCGACGGACCTGAAGACGAACACGTGTGTTCGCAAAAGACGCACGACGCTTGCGGACGCGGCGACGCATGCAAAAAAACGGACCGTGTGTTCGCTGCTTTAATGGAGGCGAACCGTATGCCGTGGTTCGCAACCCGTGTTGGAGGAAGACGGGACTCTGCTGGTTGAGTGGAAACTCTGTTTCTGCAAGATACCAGTTTGACCCTTATTTCTCCTAGACGGGAGATCAGATTTGGCCCGGTCTGATCAATCGGCTCGTCACGACAAGTCCAAGGATTTTTGTTCAACAACATCAAATCAAACACATTTTCACCCTATTATTCATACAACCGTATGCAATGAGTCTTTTGAGACACCTCATATTTCAGTTGCTCTGAACAAGATCCTGTTAGGACGGTGGCTTGGGCTAATCAAGTGGCAAATACCTCTTTTTTTCCAACAGAAGAATAAGTATTTGTTATGCGAGTATACCGTCTGTGTATCCTTGGCACTGGGTGCTGGAGTACCGCACCGAATCAGTGTCCCGAGAGGGCTCCGAGGTGGGTGGGGACCACAGACGGTGAAATATTTAAACCCAACATGAGTACCCAAGAAAAACCCCACACCTGCAGAAACAAAAGCACGAGAAGAACGATCCAATAAGAAACTTCGAACAAGCTCTCCTACACATGAACCAAATCAACAAAACGACAATTTTTCAAGATTTTTGATGGCACACGCCACAAATCCAGATTTACCTCTTTCGAAATTGTCACCATTTGCACTGGATAAGGCCAGCCAAAGTCTGGCCGGAGAACCAAAGGATGTCAAACGACTCCGCTCTGGTGACCTCCTCATCGAGGTCACACGGAAGAGTCATGCTGACAACCTCCTCCGAGCCACGACCCTCCTCCATATCCCAGTTACAATAACTCCTCACCGTACCCTCAACAATAGCCGAGGTGTCATCCGGTGCAGAGACCTACAAATGTGTTCTGACACAGAGATAGTTACCGAGTTGGCCTCACAGAATGTCATGGAGGCCAAACGGATATCAATCACGAAAAATGGAGAAAGAATTCCAACAAATACAATAATTCTTACATTTGCATCCCACATCCCTCCTACAACAATAAAAGCTGGATACCTGCGAGTACCAGTCGATATCTATATACCAAACCCACTACGCTGCTCCAATGCCAACGCTTCGGCCACGGAAAGAACAACTGCAGGAGGCAAGTCACCTGTGCTCGCTGTGGCGACGAGGGCCATGAAGTCACCTCCTGCAGCAAACCGAGTCACTGCGTAAACTGCAAAGGCAGTCACTACGCATACTCAAAACAGTGTCCAATGTGGCAAAAAGAAAAAGAGGTACAGACAATAAAAACTAAAAACTCCATATCCTATCCCGAAGCGAGAGAAATAATAGAAAGTAAAACTACAAAACAAACTACAAAACAAAACATTCGCTGAAGTGACGGGCTCGACCCAAACCAAATCCAATGAAACAACACCAAAACCAAACATGGTTTCCATAGGAATAAACACTGTTTATTCCTGGCAACCAGATGCAGAATTCACAATTACAACAGAAACCCCAGAGGAGACAGGAACATCCAGCCAGACAGAGCCCATAATAGAAATTCAAACAAAGACACCTGCAAAGAAACCTTCTACAAAACCCACTACAAAACCCACCACCCACAAACTGAACAAATCGAAACCAGCAAAACTAAACCGACCACCCAAGGGATCAACGGATCCCATCAAAGTACATAACAAATACTCGCAACTAGAGGAGGAGGACGATGAGGAAATGGAGACAGACACACAAGAAAGGGGAAGGGACAAAAGAAAACACAAGGCAGATACGCCACCCATATCATAAACCATGGCTTCCATTATACAATGGAATTGTCGAGGTATGAGAGCCAATCGTGATGAAATCCTCTTGCTAAAGCAGGACCACAACCCCATAGCGTTTTGTCTCCAAGAAACATTCATCAAAAACCAAGGCGATATAACAATTAGTGGATATACATCATATGATAATCTAGGACTTAATACGGGAGATAAAATCATAGGCGGAGTTAGTATCCTTATAAAGGAGAAAACTCCACACAGCCAAATACCCTTACAGACCAACCTACAAGCTACGGCCATACGAATAACATTACACAAAACCATAACCCTGTGCTCTATTTATATTCCACCTAATTTACGTCCAACACGACTAGAACTAGAAAATGTAGTAAAATAACTTCCAGCGCCGTATATACTTCTTGGCGATTTCAATGCCCATCATACGCTATGGGGTTGTAAAGACATACAACCCAAGGGCCGCCTACTAGAGGACTTTATCTTAAAAAAACAATACCGTTCTGCTCAACGATGGCTCAATAACTTATATACACCACGGGAATGGTGCCAAAACGGCTATAGACCTAACTATAGCCCATCCCAGTCTATGCCTTGATTTCAACTGGAAAGTGGAAGATGATCTTCACGGCAGTGACCACTTCCCTATCCTTCTTACTAGCCAATTTCCCGCTCCAGATGAAAATATTGCTCACTGGAGGCTAAATAAGGCTGACTGGACTACTTTTTAAAAAATGTGCTTTGAAAAACTCACAACAGCCAACTCCCAAGGTATACCAGACCCAATAGCACTCTTCAGCGAAACACTTCATAAAATAGCTGAAGACACCATTCCCAAAACCTCGACCAATCTCAAAATACAAAAGAAGCCATGGTTTAACGATGAATGCCGTGAGGCCGTACAACAACGAAAACAGGCTCAACGAGAACTCCAAATACATCCTACTCCAGGAAATATCCTCAAATATAAACAAGTGCGAGCACAAACCCGCCGCACAATACGAACAACAAAAAGGGAATCCTGGAGAAACTATGTCTCCAAACTTGGAAATAAAACAACAACTTAGAAAACGTGGCGAGCCATACAGAAGATCAGTGGGAAAAAAGCAAACAACAGCATAAACCACCTGAGCCATGAAAACACAACCCTCACCGAACCAGTGCAAATAGCCAATACCTTGTCGAAAGCCTTTGCAACAAATTCTTCCTCAAATAATTACACGGCTAAATTCCAAAGATACAAGGCGGTTAGTGAGAAAAAAAAACTCAATTTCAAATCCAAAAATGATGAATATTACAATAGCCTCTTCTCCATGGAGGAACTCCAGTCTGCCCTGAGGAAAACTAACAACACTTCACCAGGGCCAGACAATATCCCATACCAATTCCTGAAACAACTACCCGATACATCCTTGGAACTTCTTCTCGACATATTCAACTTCATTTGGCAAACCGGGCAAATACCCCCATCGTGGAAAAAGGCGATAGTCATTCCTATCCCTAAGCCTGGGAAAAATCACACCAATCCTTCTTCCTACCGACCAATAGCTCTTACAAGTTGTATATGTAAAACACTAGAAAAGATGATAAATAACCGCCTTACATATTTTCTGGAAACAAATAATATCATCACTAAGTTCCAGAGTGGCTTTCGACAAAACAGAAATACCACCGATAATTTAATACGATTGGAGACCTATATACGCGAGGCATTCATCAAAAAAGAACACGTGGTGGCAGTATTCTTTGACCTTGAAAAGGCATATGACACCACATGGAAATATGGTATTTTAAAAGACCTCTATGATATGGGACTCAGAGGTCATTTGCCAAATTTTATTCAAGAATTCCTAAACAGACGTCTATTTCAGACAAAGGTCGGAACTACCCTCTCCGAAGTATACGATCAGGAGTTGGGGGTTCCCCAAGGCAGTATCTTATCTGTAACCCTTTTTAGTATTAAAATCAACAGCATCATAAAATGTCTCACTAATAACATAGATCCTTCTCTATTTGTTGATGACTTTTTGTCCTGTTTCAGGTCCAAACACATGCACACAATAGAAAGGCAATTACAAATGAACCTCAAAAAGTTACAACAATGGTGCGATGAGAATGGATTTAAATTTTCAAAAACTAAAACAGTGTGTATGCACTTCTGTCAACTCCGGAAACTCCATCCGGAACCTGAACTTAAAACGAATGGGGATCAAATACCAGTTGTGCCAGAAACAAAATTTCTCGGCCTTTTATTCGATAAAAAACTGAATTTTATGCCCCATATTAAACAATTAAAACAGAAATGTACCAAAGCACTTAATATAATTAAAGTGCTATCTAATACAGAATGGGGAACAGAAAGAGAGACATTATTAAATATCTACAGAGCCCTGATACGGTCACGGCTGGATTATGGGTCGATGATTTACGGATCAGCACGCAAATCATATTTGCAGATGCTGGACCCTGTGCACAACCAAGCTCTTCGTTTATGTCTGGGAGCTTTCCGCACAACTCCTGCGGAAAGCCTGTACGTGGAGTCTGCTGAGCCATCTCTATACTACCGTAGAGATAAATTAGCACCACAATACGCACTTAAGCTCAAAACGAATCCCAATAATCCTACCTTTGAAGACGTATTCCATCCAAAGTTTACAACACTATTTGAAAACAAACCAAAGACAATACCCATCTTTGGAATTCGAGTCAATAACCTTTTGACAAGATACAATATCAATTTCAACGACATACGAACCTGGCACCTCCCAGAAATCCCACCATGAGAAAATGGAATCTCCAAAAGTTCTGTTAGAACTGACAACTTACAACAAATCTGACACAGACCCATCACAATTTATAGAACTTAAACATACTATTCACAATCAACACCCCAACCATTTCTCTATATATACCGACGGCTCAAAAGACTCCCACAGGGTGGCCGCTGCAGCTGTGGCTGGTGAACACCAGTGCAGCAACCGCCTCCCAGACCAATGTTCTATATACACCGCAGAAGCAATAGCTCTACTAATGGCACTTGAATATATAGAAAAATCACTACATGATAAATATATCATCTATTCAGATTCATTATCCTGTATACAAGCCATAAAATATCGGAAATATGAAAATCCCTTAATACAAGATATACTCATAAAATGTCATGATTTAATATGCAATGGAAAGGCGGTAGTGTTCTGCTGGATCCCTAGCCATATAGGCATAGAGGGCAACAGTCTAGCAGCCGCTGCCGCCAAAGAAGCTCTAAATGACGACGTCCTTCCAGTCCAGTTTCCATACTCGGACTTGAAGCCGTACATCCAAAACGAAATTACTAAAAATTGGCAGTCGTCCTGGGACGAGCAATCCTCCAACAAATTGCAACGGCTTCAGCCTACTGTGGGTACCAAACGGCCAAGAATCCGCGGTAGGCGGAGGGACGTTGTCATTCAAAGACTCCGAATTGGACATACGTACCTTACCCATTGCTATCTCCTCAAAGGAGAACCACCTCCCGAGTGTGTTCCCTGTCAGGAACCCCTGACTGTGGAGCACATTCTGTTGAGGTGTGTTGACTTTCTACAAACAAGGGATCAATATTACAGAGTAGAAACTATGAAAGAACTATTTAATAATATACCACAGCAAAAGATTTTAGATTATTTATCTGCAATAAATCTAGTCAAATACATATGATATCTAGTCAACGTTTACGGCCAAACAGTGCAAACGATTTTAGATTATTTAACTACAATAAATCTAGTCAAATGCATATGATATATTCTACGTTTACTGCCAAACAGTGCATTTTGCTGTAATTATTAATCTCAAAAGCTTGGTTTTAAAAACCAACTCATGGTTTTATATTCTGACAATTTTTGACTTTACCGTTTCACCATTCTTCACTTTCATGGTTTTATGACAATCTACTCAATCATTTTACTTGATATCTTCAGGGTTTTATTAATCTATTAATCGATTCCACAAAGACTGCATTCATGGTTTTATTCATATCACGTGTATTGATTTTCAGGGTTTTAATATTGACTAATATTGACCAATACGTTTCTGTTACTCGATGGCAGTGAGCTGTCTGTTAGAAATGCTTTACACCTGTTGGATAAGTTTGGCATATGCTCGGGTTTAAAGGTTAATGTAGAAAAAACTAAAGCTGTCTGGCTGGGGAAAAGAGATCCAGAAAGAAAACCTATATGTTCGGAGCTGCCAATTTCTTGGGGGGAAGAGCTTACCTTGCTGGGTATTAAATTTTGTGTAAATCTACAAGATATGATTAGCATTAATTATAGCCACAAGGTAGCGGAATTTGAAAAAGTGTTAACGATATATGGCAAGAGAAATCTCTCTCTACGAGGGAGAGTGACTGTTGTTAAAGTGATTGCCTTGCCAAAACTTATCCATGTCTTAACCGTACTTCCAACGCCCGGAAAACAATATATTGATAGAATAAACAATGTCATTCGTAGGTTTGTGTGGAACAACAAAAAACCCAGAATATCTCTGAATAGAATGGCCCAATCTGTCGAAAATGGCGGAGTAAACCTGCCTCTAATACAACTGAAGATACAAGCTCTTAAGATAACATGGATACAAAGACTAATATCCAACGAAGGTTCATGGCAAGAACTCTTCTGTGAGACTATATGTAGTGAACGTCGAATGTGCTGGGAATTGGATCTCCTTTCTTTAAAACAGTTTACAACGGTATCAAATCCTTTCTGGGCCGAAGTCTTTATGGCATGGTATAAATACAGATCGAGCTTAAATGAGGTGCAAACGGTTTTTGAATATCCACTTTGGAACTCGTTCTTTATGAAAAACGATAATCTTCGAAAGCGAAATCACGACCTTATTAGATGTGGCGTGATGTTTATTAATGATCTTGTGGATGACAACAGAAATTTATTCGGTTGGGAAACGTTTGTACAGAAACATCATGCAGATCTAAATTTCGTAGACTTTTATACTTTGATTCATTGTATACCACGCGAATGGAAAGAGGCGTGTAAAAATGCAAATGTAAAACTACCACATGTACCTTGAAGCTGGACAGCATCTATTTTAAATTCACAACACCTATGCAAATATGTTCATAGAAAACTGGTTGGGTCCTTGGATTATGATGTAAAGAATGAAGAAAAGTGGGCAGCAGTGTTTAACGAGCAAATAGATAGCGGCAAATGGAGTCAAATATATAATTTACCATTGCACTGTACCATTAATGAAAGTACGAGAAGTTTCCAGTATTTAATCTTACATCGAGCACTTGTGACGAATATTTTTCTTCATAAATGTAAGTTAAAACCCAATGATAGATGTGATTTTTGCGGAAGCGAACCAGAAACTATAGAACATTTGTTGTTTAGTTGCCGGCATATAAAGCCTTTGTGGTCTCTTTTGGTACTATGGTTAAATGAGTCATGCAATATATCCTTACCAGTCGATTTTCAGTCATGTATATTGGGTGAACGTAAGACCTTATACAGCCAACTCATTAATCATGTATTTTTAATAACTAAGAAGTATATATATAGAAGTAACTGGATGAATATAGCTCCGAATTTTATCGGTATTAAAAACACTATTATATATCATTATAAATTAGAAAAGTACACGTCCAAAATCTCCAACTTTGCAAAGAAATGGGACCCTCTCTCAAGCTCTTTAAAGTGTAACTAAATATTGTGATATAAATTGACGAACTTGTTGTATATCTGCATTTTGGTTATGGAAATAAAAAAAAAAAAAAAAAAAAAAAAAAATATTGACCAATATGGCACGATATAGCCTTCCAGGCTGAAAGTGCCGTTAAGCCCCAATCAAATCAAATCAACCGAAAATTAATGATTTAATCAAAGTCGTACCAATCCCCCCCCCCCCACTCCCCCCGGTTGCACAAATTTGTCCTGATCCTGGCCCCTTTTTGGGCAGTCGGACGTTTTCGGCTCTCACATGCCGTAGAGGGCATATGGAGAGGGAGAGAAAAGTTCGAGATTTTGTGGTTAATGCCTTGAGAGTTTGGTTGAAAAAAGGCATCCAAAATAGGCACAAAAGTAAACAGCATTGGCAAAGTATACGATGATGAATTATCACTTATTCCGAACACTTTTGGTATCAACCGGAATATAGTCAAGAGGTAAAGTTGGATTTGAATATTAGAACACGCCCCCCCCCCCGCCCTAGCACCAGTTCAGTGGCTGTAAGACGGGCAAAAATCTGACAGGGCCCTGTCAGATTTGTGCAGGTCATACAGCCACAGAACTGGGGCTACCCCCCCCCCCCCCACCCTGGGAAGTGACCCAATTAAGACAAGACTAGTATGAATGGCACAAAGGCGCCATACGGGACCAAGCAACGTAAAACTACTTTAATCTTGGTTCATATAATATTATAACGCAAGCCTCGGTTTACCAACGCGAACAGGAAACAACGATGTTTTCGGGCTAAACTCCTGCATGGGTTTTTCCCCCGGGGGGTGGCACTATCTTACTGCAATGGTGGGGGGTTTCGCCCATGACATGCCATACAGGGCACATAGTACGCGATTTTGTGGTCATCGAGAGAGAATATTTGGCTAGTGAAAACTTGGCATAAAAATTAGTCATTAGTTATGCAACGTACTATATAGGGAAAGAGGCCAGCTGGTTGAAATCTTCGATCGGGTGCGCGAGCCCAGGGAATGTTCCCAAAAAATATGCAGCATTTTCTTTCCTTGAGGATAGAGCAATTTGCTCAGGTGGACACATTGAGACGGTCCCATTGAGACGGAGAAAAAAATAGCTCATTTCGGCTGCGGCACACTTGTGTACACCAAACTATGTGTAATGCCCCCGCCATTTCTCATTTAACAAAAATACATATTCTATGAAGTGAAAGAGAATATAACTAGCCCCGCTTCACCTCCCATAGCCTTGCTTTTTTTCAGCAGGAACATGTTGCAACCAAATTTTTTTTTTCTGGAGTCATATTTTATTTTTGTTACCATTTAGAACCAAATTTCGTGACAGAACATTCATGTAAAGTGCATGTAACAAAGATTAACGGTGGCCTCGAACAAAATTTACATGGAGGAAGCCACCCGTCCAGCTATGCGTGGCTGAACTGCCAGTGCAAGTGCACAAAAGAACACCTCATCACAGGCTATTATTCATTTCATTATCTTTCCGGTAGTTGGATACATATGAGCTAACACTTGACACTCGATATTCGTCACAACTTTACTAAGGATAGCTATTCCCCGCGCACCACGAAATTAGAGAAACACTTCCGTTTCTGTAACCGTACATATAGTGGAATTCTCAACGATACGTGTTAACATCAGATTAAATTCTCACAGTTCTTCCAGAGTAGCTGATATTGTAATAAGTTAAACATGACATATGCAGACTTGGGGATAATGTTGCGCATTCGACAAGCAAGATTTTGCCGAGACTTTCTCAACGATAATATCCCATGAGCCCCAACGTCACAGTTATGCCAGAGTGGTCATATATCGAGGATTACTAACAACGCCGGCTCTCATTAAACCTTCGGTTGTCCCCGGGCAACGGAGGTGATTTTAATATGAAGTCAAGCCCCATTCAAGGCTGGGAACTTGGATTCATTATACAACGCTGCATTCAAAGTCGAAGATCAGATTTCATACGATATTAAGATTGTCACTCTTGATTGTTTTCTGTTGTTGTCTATGTAAGCCGAACAGAAAATGTGGCTTGCCAAAGATGTTGTCCATATTTGGCGAGATACGCTACAAATGCCAACGCTAACCGAGTGAAATGCCACCGTAACAGGCCTCTGCCCGACCAAGATTCTGTGTAACATTACGGCGTCTCCCCAGCGTATTCTCAGATCACTGCGCCCCCTAGTGGCACCTCCATACACCAGTGTTTGGCACAGGATAGGAGATATTCCTCTCAGCACCAAACACACGCAGGCAGTTTTGGTTCCTCCCCTAATTAAGGTGGCTGTTGTGGGTCTTCATGGAAGTTTCTCTGGTGATCGCGGCGAGCTCTCGCGGAGCCGGCCCAGGACGACTTGGCGCCCCCTGGCGGAGACGGATGTATCATGGCGCGTGTCGCGTGAGGGGTCGGTTGGGGGTTCAGGGCACAGTGGCGCTGGCCTTGCGCAGGGCCAGGAGGCCCGCCACGATGTCAGAGGGCAACAGGCGGACCCGCGCGTACTCCTCGGTGTTGGAGTACCGCAGCTTGGTCTGCGGGTCACGGTAGCTGGCCTGGGTGGGGGGATTGGAGGCGGAGGGGGGGGGGGGGGAAGGAAGACACATACCGGTTAGTCACAACATAACGCGAGTGGACAATTCTGAACGCCTTACTATATTAACTTACAATGAGTAATATTTAAACAATTAAAAGCTGTTCATACCGGAAATTCCTGACTACGTGAATGTTTTCTGTTACAAAAAGAAATATGATCATATTTAAAAAAAACAAAAAACAGCAGCGATTGCCAAATTTTGATGACATAGTCACCAGATTGGCCCAAAATATTGGCTTTAACAAATTGCTGTTATTTATAAAATGCATAAAATGTGCGTGATCTTTTGCACTGATTAAGAACCTAAATGTATCATTTCCATTAGAAACATTTTTAAAAGAAACTGTAGAGACTGTATGAGTAAATTTAATTCAGATTCAGCTACACTGAGAAATCATTTTGACACATGACACAGACAACCTAGTTTAAAGTAAGGTACGTTTCTTAGGGAAAATATTGCTGTATGAGTAACTTTAACTAAATAAACTGTATCAAATCAGATCAGATTTTAACTACATGTATTTTTCACAATGTCTATTGAATGTCCTACCACATATCAAAACTAATTGAAAAGCCTGATACTTACTACAACCCATTGAAAAACCTTCCACAACCTAATAAACGTTGTGATTTAGCACAATTCACCAAAACAGCAATCTACCCAAAGCACACGATTACTCAACACCCTGCCCTGTGACAACTAACTCACCGTCAGTCCACTGAGGTCTGAGTACTTTTTGGCTGGCTTAAAGGAAGGTGGCGCCTCAATGTTGTTATCTGAAATGAAAAATATCACCTCAGTAAAGAACACCCGTGACAGAAATAACCTGGTACATTCCTCACTAAGAAAATATGAACTCCAAAGAATTGGCTGAGCAGTTTCAGAAAAAAAACAAGTCTAAATAATTTACACCTTGATTGGCCCAATTGTTTGGTTTGGTACTCCAACTATGCCTACATCATATCACCTTGACTTGGTAGATTGTACTATTGATTGTAGATTGTAGGGAAAGGCTACATTTTTGCAAGGTAATAATTGATTGTATCATAACGTCGTCAGTGTAACTTAATAGGGCTGCCATCCTTACACTAAATACAATAGGTTGATCGGGACAGAGAGATATATTGGGTAGACACGAGGGTGATTCATAAATATGCAGTAAGTCTCAGCGAAGCCAAAGCCCAGGCGTATGAGGTGTAGCTTATAATATGTAGTTTTCCAGAAATGGTTCTGGGTGCATGCCGACCCGGTTTTGAGGCCAAGGTCGGGATGCAGCTTCTAATATGTATGCAGCTTAAAAAACACAGTTTACGGTAGTTTGTACGGTACTTGCGTACAAGCCTGCGATGGTAGATTGTACTTACATAAGGCTACATCACCCTGCCATGGTAAACTGCGCTCTGCTTGAGCGATCTGCTTCAGATTTTTCCAAACCCTCATGTTCCTCCTCTTTTTCTCTTCACTGACTTTCTTGAGACTGACTTTCTTGAGGTGCTTTTGACAAATAGGACATGAAGCTGTTGATAGCTGGACCACAATAATGCTTGTATGTAATACTTGTTTTTGTTCAAAATGTAAGATTTAGTAAAAAAAAAAAGCATCTGCTTTAACAAAATAATGATATATGCAGTATAAGTACAATTTATCGTTTAGATCATAATCAAATCATTTAAAATAATAAAAAAATTAAAATATATCATGAATACTAGTGGTCATTAGCACTAGAATTAAGTTGACATATATCATTTTTATGAAAGGATAGTACTGGTATTAGCTATGTTAAAAGTATTTTCACAATCTAACTTTTAATGGTGTCTGCTATATATGAAAAAAGCTTTGTAATATTTCACTCTATGATATAAATTATATAACACACATAACAAAATATAGTACTCACTGTGAAGTTTGGATCTTTAAAAGAGAACTGCTTCTGGTTTGAAGCAGTTTGTCCCGTTTCTGAGTCAGCAGTTGACATAGCAGGACTTGGAGCATTGGAGTCAACATTTTGAAGGTCTGGTAAGAGTTCAGCTGGGAGGGTGAAACCAGCCAATGACTGAACACCATCAATTGCACTCTGCAAGTACAGTATATTTAATTGAGGGCGAGTTCTGGCTAAATTTAGAAGAAAAAAAAAATCCACTATTTGCCGATTACCAGCTGCCAGATGGCGTTTTGTTGACTTCCTGTAAATGGTAGAACACTAAAAATAAGGTGATTGATTAAAAATTTGCCTGCATTACAAGAAAACACATTACCAACCAAAGAAATGAACATCACACAAAAGATATATAAGCTTTAGAAACCTTGGTGCACATTGACGGGTAATCATTGCATGTACTGCTTTAATCCATTTCAACAGATTTCCATTCTACCCCTTACCCTTGGCGCAAGTGCCCTTAAGAAAGCCAGCTTCTCTAGGGTTACAACAGTGTCATGCATTTTTGCATGGGACACTGGCACAGCGAAGCCAAAGCCAGTGTCACATGCAGAGATGCCCCCCTTATATAAAATACATGATATTGAGACCCTCTCAGCTCCATGTGCCATTATGATAGATACAGGGGAGGCATCTAAGTGTTCTTAATGGTACGATCCATCAAACCATCGTCATTTTATACCATAATACCTAAACTTCATATTTACTGCAAAGCCTACATGCATGTGAATTAACAAAGTGATTATCAAGTCGGTTAAGATGAGACTTTTTTGTCATTTCTCTGGCTTTTTCGTATTGGGTCATTCTTCACCAGTGGCTTTCGCCAGGTGGCATTTCGCTTATTGTGTGTCAGTGGCTAGGTGTATGAATCGTCACCGAGTGATTGGTATTGTTTTGATGACATGCGTGCATGCACAGTTTTCCCACTGGGTGGGCAAGATGGTGGACAGAACAGAATGATCTGCTGGCTTGAGAAAATACTAAAGGTTATTGTCATAATAATGAAGACTTGAACCAAAATAATAGCGAGCGTAGCGAGCTCTTTAGATAACATTAATATACATATAAAAAAATGACAAGATCTATATATGAATCCCATACTGTTATGAGCTGGTGAAATCAACGGGAAGCCGACCTCCACTGGGGAAAGCGGAAGAGAACGCATGTTATGTATCGTAAACTGCCTGTTTGAAGCCATATATATATTCGAAGCCGCACCCTAACTTTGGCCTCAAAACTGGGTTGGCAGTGTGTTAATGTTATCTCTTTAGATAACATTAATATACATATAAAAAAATGACAAGATTATATATGAATCCCATACTGTTATGAGCTGGTGAAATCAACGGGAAGCCGACCTCCACTGGGGCAAGCGGAAGAGTACGCATGTTATGTATCGTAAACTGCCTGTTTGAAGCCATATTTATATTAGAAGCCGCACCCTAACTTTGGCCTCAACACTGGGTTGGCAGGCACCCAGAATCATTTCCGGAAAACTACATATTGTAAGCCGCACCCGGACTTAATCCTGTACCACCAACGAAACCAACTAATTGTTTATACAAGCAGTTTTGAATGTTCCGCCGCTCGCCGGAAGTAAACAAACTTAGCGTGAGCACTCGCTGCCAGGCGGCATTTGTTGACATCCGGCGGAGCATTCAAAATGAAGCGAGAGACAACACAAATCGCCTGGATTACAAGAAAATACACTACCGACCAAAGAAATGACTGTCCGACGAAAGTCATGAAAGCATCAGGAATCTAATGGAGTAACTTGACGGGTCGGCGATTTCTTGTTTTCGGCCGTGTCAGCGGCATGGCTCTCACCCTTGCTCCGTTTTACGGGCGTGGTACCAGAGGCATATACCAGGGCTAAGAGCGCCTCACCCCCCTCCACCCCCCCCCCACCACCCTCCGGCAGCCAGCAGTTCAATAACAACCACAAGCATTCTCATTCATAGAAATGGCCTGACGTCACAATTTTGGTACGCATGCGTAGTAGGTAAAAATACAGAGCCTCATTATCGCGCAGGTGAAAAAATTGCCACGTGGTTATAAATCTGCATACAAATATCATGTTTTGGTGTCTTGTGTACTAGTTTTGTTCCGTGGGTTTGCATCTGTTTTTCTTTCGTTGTGCTATGTCCTAGAACTATTTGGAAACCCTACCTTGTGTAGTTAGTGCCAGGTACCCAGAAAACTAAAAGTAGCTGACCTAAAGCCCAACAAAGCAACAGAGAAGTGGGTGACCGTCTTCTTGGGATGAAGCCTGTTGTTATGAGCAGACCCATGCAAAACCTTAATGCAGAAACAAATTTATGTAGGTCAGAATGCATATTCAAACATCATAATTTCCATTAATCCAGTGGATATCCCCATCCCTCATTTGTTGCTGCCAAGTTCTTACTTCCTACTTGCTGACATATAATTGGAAACGTACCTAATTAAGTGGTCCTAATTAATAAGGCCCAAAACAAATCCATGCCCTGAATTTGAGGGAAAGACATTTTCTCTTGCCCTCAATTTGTGGATAAAAAATATTCTTGTTGAACTTGACAGAAAATTCTCTCCTTAACAAAATGGGGGGTGGAACAGGTTGGCTCGGTTCTCTGATCTCTTTTTTGGGGGTTGGCATGTTCTCTGATTTCTGACTGTTTGATTGGCATGTTCTCTGATCTTAAGCAGTATCTTTGATCTCAGATTTTTCTCTGATATTTGATTTTTCCCAAGGTCTGATCTGAGATCTCTGATGTTTGTAGGCCCATGTTCTATGATCTTAGATTGTTTTCCACTCGCCCCTCCCCCCCCCCCACCCCCCCAAAAAAAAAACACCTTGCATTGAACTTGACAGAATTGCTTGAATTTTAATTTTTCCTTACGTTTATCGAAGAAGTTACCTCGAACTTGACGGACAAAATTACTTCCCCTCAATATTCTAACCTTGTGGTGAAAAATAATTCATATTTTTTATTTTTTTTGGTGGGGGGGGGGGGGGGGGGAGGCGGTAGGGGCTTTTATTTGCGTCATGGTAATGGACTGACGTCACAATTTTTGTGCGCATGCAGACTAAGCGCACTGAGCCTCGTTATCGCACCCTTGAAAATTTTCCTGCGGATACGTAAGCATAGCATCTTTCTCAGTGTTTTCTGTCGAATTTGTCCGTGGTTTCGCTCCCGTTTTTATTTATTTAACGATGTCCTACAATTTTTTGGAATGCCTGCCTGGTGAGGCTCGTGCCAGTGGGGTGGCTAAAAAAGGGTTAGGGTGCATCCGTCGAATGTCGGACGGGTAGGGTAATGTCGGACACTTTTTTTCAACTCGAATTACTAAATAAATATGGTTGTTATAAAGAAACTGACGTGTTTGGGTTTTTACTTCAAACAAACTAATAAATCAACATCCGGAGTGAGTCTCCCAGAATTCCCGTTTGTCTCGTGAGATCTCGTATACGTGGCGCCCTCAAGCGTCGTCTGGGATTGCCGCGCTTTTTTTGAAACCAGCGAAATCATAACGTGTCCCATTCAAGACTTAAAAGCAGCGAACCAAAGGTGAGTAAACGTGAAATTTATGGATATCTTGCTTTAGGCTGTATCATTTTACCGAAATAAACATTTTTATTACTTGCAGCCATCCAAATATTTCTTAAAATTGGAAAAATACAGTGTCCGACATTACCCCACTCCATGGTGGTCAGTGTCAGGACACCGCAAATTTACGATTGCGAATGCCAATATGTTAAACATTGTATTTATCACATTGTATCGATTTACCTAAGCTTGCTCTTTTCTGTCTGAAAACTTGCTAAGCCGGGGGGGGGGGGGGGGGATGCTTTACTTTTTACACCAGCGGGGTTATTATCAAATTTCTCCCATTTGCAGATGCCCAGGCGTTATGAAAAAAAACATGTGGTCCGCAAATGGACGGACGAAGACCTCGACCGGGCACTGGCGGATATTAAGAGCAGAAAGAAGTCTGTGCGGAAAGCTGCAAAGGTGTATGGAGTGCCACGGAGCACGATATCAGACTATCTTCGCGGCTCCTCGCTCCCTGGCTGCTCCCTCGGCAGGCCACCTGTCCTTCCCCCCAAGGCTGAAGATGCCCTTGTGACCAAGGCCCAGGAGGCTGCCTCCCAGGGCCTAGGAGTCAGCAGACTCCAGTTTATGGTGAAGGCTGGTGAGGATCTATTTCCCAATGTATTGATGCAGCTTGAAGATTATTTTGATTATAGATGAAATCGCTGTGTTCATGTAATATTAAGTGTTGCGTATTTATGGGTAAAAGCATAAGGAAGGTACAAGGTGATGCTTCAAGTGTCAGTAGGTGCAAATGCATTATAGATGAGAAATCGAAAACTGAAAACTAAGTTCAGTGACGACGTCGATGGCAACCACTATAATGTGGCAACAACGAATAATACTATTTCTAAGCTGCGGATATACCTGTTTAACTCGCCTGTCCCTCCGCCGGGTGTCTTCAGCCCCTCAAACATTTACGATCAGCCTGCTCCAAACGAACAATAATATTTCGTATTTCACGTGATTAATGCTGTGACATCGCTTTACTTTGTGCAGGTCAATTAGCACGAAAAATGCAGTTGACCACTCCCTTTCGAGATGGCGTCCCGGGAAAGGAATGGTGGCAAGGTGTCAAGAGGCGCCACCCCGACATGACCATCAGGCGCCCAGAAGCCACGTCGACGGTGCGTCTACGTGCAATGAATCCCCCGGTTGTTAATAAGTATTTCACTGACTTAAACGACATTCTGGTGGGTCTGGGTCTAGCTGACAATCCATCGGCTATTTGGAATGCGGATGAAACCGGATTTCAACTGCAGCACAAACCAACTTTGGTTTGTGCCAGAAAAGGCACGAAGGCATTGCCGGGTCGAACGGCGAACTCGAAAGAGTCTGTCAGTGTTCTCATCTGCGGCAATGCCTCTGGTGCTAGAATGCCCCCTATGGTAATTGTGAAGGGGAAGACCCATCGTGCGCTCAATGCTTGGGGGGTTCATGCTGGACCTGATGGGACATTCTGGACCTATCAGGAGAAGGCCTGGATGGTTGACCTGCTGGGCGAGGATTGGTTCCAGAATGTGTTTCTGGCTCACTGTGGACCGCAGCGGCCACAGTTACTCATATTGGATGGCCACAGTAGCCATGAAACCATCGGCCTTTTGCAAGCAGCGCGGGGTGCAGGCATTCACATTTTGGCTCTCCCGCCCCATACCACCCATCATTTACAGCCCCTGGACAAATGCGTTTTTGGCCCCCTTAAAGCTCACTACAACAAGGTATGTTCCGAATACCTCTCCCGCGATCCAAATAATGTAATCTCCAAAGCTTCCTGGCCTAGCATTTTCAAAACAGCATATGAACGGGGTGTTACGTTAGAAAATGTTGCAAGTGGCTTTCGAAACTGCGGGATATATCCGTTCAACCCGCGCGTCCTTCCGCCGGGTGTCTTCAGCCCCTCAAACATGTTCGACCAGCCTGCTCCTGCTGGAGAGTCCCTCGCTGCCGCTTCTGCTGGAGAGTCCCTCGCTGCCGCTCCTTGTGGCACCCGTCTGACTGCCGCTCCTGCTGGAGAGTCCCTCGCTGCCGCTCCTTGTGGCACCCGTCTGACTGCCGCTCCTGCTGGAGAGTCCCTCGCTGCCGCTCCTGGTTGCACCCGTCTGACTGCCGCTCCTGCTGGAGAGTCCCTCGCTGCCGCTCCTGGTTGCACCCGTCTGACTGCCGCTCCTGCTGGAGAGTCCCTCGCTGCCGCTCCTGGTTGCACCCGTCTGACTGCCGCTCCGTGTGGAGAGTCCCTCGCTGCCACTCCTGGTGGCAACTGGCTGACTGCCGCTCCGTGTGGAGAGTCCCTCGCTGCCGCTCCTGGTGGCAACTGGCTGACTGCCGCTCCGTGTGGAGAGTCCCTCGCTGCCGCTCCTGGTGGCAACTGGCTGACTGCCGCTCCGTGTGGAGAGTCCCTCGCTGCCGCTCCTGCTGGAGACTTTCTCTCTGCCGTTCCTGGTGGCACCCGTCTGACTGCCGCTGCCGGTGGAGATTCCCTCGGCTTCAATACCTTGGATGTTGAAGTGGAGGTTTATTCAAATGCACCTGCCGGCAGTGTCGTCATTGCAGAAGCGGCAGAGAAGCCATCAGTTGCTTTAAAAGAAATAAGCATGGGGTGGTCGACGCTTTTAGGCAACATCTTTAACGTCCCTACAAGCACTCCACGTATGCCCCGATCTTCCAGTGCCACATCCACCTCCCACAGGCTGCTCACCGGTGCTGCTGTAATGGAAAGGAAAATGACACAAGCTACCGTGAAGGCACAAAACGAGCAAGAAAAGCTAGAGAGAAAGAGAGTGCGTGAAGAGAAACGGATGGAGAAAGAAAATAAGCAAAAGATCAAACTTGAAAGAAGGGATAACAAACATGTGAAGTCGAAAGTCGAAGCATCGAGCTCCTCTACTGTCACACTGTGTGCCATTTGCCATGTGTCATACCTGGAGGAGGTAGACCAGATGGTGTGGGTCGAATGCACAGTCTGTAAAGATTGGATGCATGTTGAGTGTGTCCCGCTGGGCATCAACACCACGGGGGTGGACTTGGTGGATGTTCCTTTCGTCTGCCATAGGCACTATGTTTAATTATTTTATCAATGGTTAATTGAAATCATTTGATTGTTAGTCCATATGCTGAAGTTTCTGCAACTGGTGTTATATATGTTACTTCTTGCAGATATCGCCCAACATCGCTGTTCACGTTCAAGGTATACAGTACACCGGTTCGGTATCGCTCTTTGCACAGCAATATTGTCAAAAGTCCCTCGTTAATTTGTTGCAACCTGTCCCTGGAGATGGTCTTCAGGATGAGTTGCTTCATTTTTTGATGAAGTTTACCAACTCAAGTCAGTGTTCTTCTGTTGAAGAAATTGCGTTCTGCTATATGTCTAGCCAGTGTCTCTCTCAAGTACTGTCACGTTATGATTTATCCAACGCGGTGTTCGCGTATATCCCCCAGGTTGCACATGATGTTGTCGGGCTTGTTAAAGGAAAACTGGAAGGAAGTAATTTGTTGATTCCAACGTCTGCTTACAAAGCTGTTGAATTTATCCTGTCTGAATATGACGACCTCTTCAGCCATTACTATGTGTAACAATTATGCAGTATCCTGTCTCGTCGTCTTCATACATCGATGTTCTGTCAACCGCGAAATGAAAGTGTGTGAATGGTGTATTATAAAGAACGAACTAAACTGGCTATTATAAAGGTTTAAAAAAGAAACTGGTTATTATAAAGGTTTATAAAAGAAACTGGTCATTAATTATTAATAATGTCAACCATTAAGATCATAGATGTGGCACTACCTACACATAGCTGTTTATCATTAAGAAATGTACAGATTAATACCACAAACTATTTTAACTACCTTTGTATGAGTAATATCACAGACAGGACAATGCTTCCAAAAGCGTGTTAAAAACGTCAGCACTGACCACCTTATGATATTGAGTCGTGCTAAAAATATTATCAACAATTGTTATCATATATATGAGAAGTGCAATTGATATGGTATGACGGACCCCGAAAAATACCAACATTTTTTAAAAATTTATCAGGTGTCCGACATTACCCCACCCCCGGCCAGCATTACCCCGCTCATGGGTGTTCACCTATATATTCGATTTTCGGTATTTAGATATCTGTTGAATGACGTAATTCTTATGTTTTCAGAGAGAAGAAGGGTTCCCTTTCCAGGAAAAACCCATTTGGAAGGGTTGACTCATTAGAATATTACGTTACACGACTTTTAGCCCCAACGTGTCCGACATTCGACGGATCTACCCTATATAATGCTCTATAGATCAACAGATTTTTTACCCTTAGCTAACAATAATGCTGGCCATAAATTTGGCAAAAAATAATCAACCCCTTGAATTCCTTTAATTTTTCATTTCTTGGGGTAGGGGTGGGGAGGGGGTTTACTAAACAAAAAAAGGTTACATTAATCTTGCTCCCATATTAGATTAAGACAAATTCTTGCTCTCATATTACCCAATAAAATAATATTGCTCCCATTGCAGCGCAAATATTTGTGGCCCAAGCTAGAAATGATAGCCAGGAAATAGTCCTGCCCCCACCCCTAGCGTGGATACAGAAATTAGCAAAAGGGGACGGGGGGGGAGTCCAATAAAAGCTTGCGACCGATGGGGAGGGTGGAGCACTAAAACAGGGCGGGGGGTCCACACCTCAGATGGCCTAACTTTTGCATTGAAAAATAGCATTCCTCCTCAAAAAGGGAGGGGAGCCCCCCCCCCCTCCCCTTGGATCCGCCCATGCCCCGCCCCCTTGTTTCGTCTTGCGTATTGTGGTTGGAGCAACCCCAGACCTTGCACTGCTTTGGTATGATTTTATTTGCATAGGCAGAGCTATATAAATAGGGAAAGTATGGCGTCCGATATGGGGAAAATCAGAGCGGAACGCATGCAAATGGCTGGGCCACGTGCGTTTGTTTTCACCTGCGCTCGGTGCGCCGCCTGGCGAGTATAGTGCGCATGACCGGAAGTCCATTTCTAAAAATTGGCCTAGAGCGCCTCACCCCCCTCCAACCACCCCTCCCCACCCGTCTGGGCGTGCATAGCCATGAATCCGTGGCATTCATAGCCATGAATCCATGGCTATGGTTGAAGAATTTCAGCCCACACAGCCTAGGGTTCTGGGCTAGGCCTAGGCTAGGGCGTGCAGGTAAGATCTTAGCCCCTGTTGAAGACTTCTAAAGTTCTGGCTTCTGCGGCGGCGCCTGTGACACTTTTGAAGGTTTGTGACAAAACATGCTAACCAAAACCAACCTGCTGTGTCTTTTTCTTTTTGCCTGTTTGTGTGGAGCCGCTAGGGCTCGAGGCACGCTTGTTAGACCGTTTCTTTCCCGCAGTTGACATGTTTATCAAAAGTTGATTGTTGAGAAAGGGTCAAGGCCATTTAGCCTTTCTTGCTCTGCATAAATACCGAAATCTACGACAGTTAGGCAAGTTATCCTGATGGCGGGGCCAAACGACATCGAAATGACCAACCGAAGAGGGAAATGACCAACCGAAGAGGATCGATCACCCCGCTTCTCCAGGGTGGCAATCATGCCTTTTCTAGGTCCGACCAAATTGTTTGAGACAAATGGCTCAATATTGAGGTGTCATTGGGTCACATTAAAATTTGAACGCGTTCAATATTGAACTGGGGCCGGCGCGACAGCTCAGTGGGATAGAGCTCTCGCATTGAGTGATCTGGTCACCTGAGAGCCTAACGACACGTGGGTCGGGGGGTCGAGCCCTGTTGTGGCCATGTCTGTGTGGTCGCAGAATAAAGATCCCACGTCTTTCTTCGTAAGGAGTAGGGGGTTACCCCCGAGGACATGGATCCACTCTTCCTTCCTTCTCCGTAAATCAACTGACAATAACAATTACATCCACATCTTTATTCTAGTGATACTGTAATGTGTCGCTTCGATTTCCTTGAAGCTAAGTTCACTAGAAATCGAATGGGTAGTGACCCTCCATCCCTTGCTGACAAAGCCAACTGATGCGCGTGATCTTACAATAGCTTTGATAGTAGTGTGATTTTACGTTTTATTACGCATTATATGTTACAGGTACAAAATGGTATTCCGAGTGACCCAGATTCGTCACATGACATATCGATACATATCTGCTTAGACTTGCCCGTTTCGTTGCCTGCCAGCCTGCGGAGGTGGATTAGATAATTAATGTGGATTAAATCGGCAAATGTAAGTGTGCGTCTAGCTTTGTGTTAGCGTGTGTGAAATGTATACACAGTCTGACAATCATGGCTCAGGAAACTTTTCAGTAAGTAATTCAGAATCTTTAGAATATACTTACTAGCTCACACTACATAATTTCGGTCCGTTTGTGCTCCGTTTCGGTGCGATAGGTTGCGTTTCGGTAGTTGTCGGCCCTAATTTATGGTTAAATAAACTTGTAACTAGTGTTTTATAGTAATAATTAGGTTTCATCATTGCTCTTACTGCCTTATACGGATAAATCATCTGATCTTAGGGGTTTATTCCGTTTTACTGCGACAAACGCCAAATAATCGTCTGTATCAGGTTAAAAGTCAAGGCCATTGCGGTTGACGTTTTTTGATCGAACAGTATTCTTGAAATGGTAGTGCGACGCGGATATATTGTCATGCCCCTACCCTCGAGTTCAGCGAGCGTTGCCCGTCCAAGCGGTCACTCCGTTTCCCGCCTCTTAACCAGTTTCCCGCTCGCCGGCTCTCCCGAAGGGGACGTGCCGAGTCTCTCGGGATTGGCTGAGTGGTGTCCGGCTCTGTTGAGTGCGCGAACGGGATAGGGTTGTGTGGGAGTTGGGGATTGTAACAGAACAGTTGTATATGATATCAAGAGAAGAATAAAGATATAGAGACCGCTGCCTGGTGTGTTGTGGATTCGCTGTAGAGACCCGACAAGAAGAAAGATAATAACGTCGCGACAGTAGTCACTTTTAAACTTTGTGACAACAATCCTGGATCTTAATCACGCTCAGACTAATGTGAATCTACGGTCAGAACTCAGATTTCTCGAGCGAATCGGAATAACACTTATCACAAAATAATTCCATCCCCTAAACCTGGTGGCTCCGCAAGGTCCGCCATCAGAGTTGCGTACGGGAAGCTCATTGTAGTTTTGGACCAAGATTCCGCCGTGAAATCGGGGCGGAAAATTTAGAGCCCACAAACACTGACAAAGTCACCTTTTCGACCTTCTTAACTTAGCATTACCTCACTCTATGCCCTGTTAATGTCAAAACTTCACAAGCCGGTATGCTCTTGAACAACTGACTTGATGGCGGAGCCTGCAGAGCCACAAGGTTTCGGGGATGGAACTAATGACACATGAACATATCATTTTCTGTTTTTAGATTCACGCCACAGCGGCCTTGAACTTCGTGCACCTTTTATAAAAAAAGGGGTGTTGGTTGGGCGTGTTGTTTCAGCAAATTGAGCGAGGTATAGAAAGCGTTTATCCCCTGTGAGTGTGACAAATGATAACATATAGTTAGACAATATTGTAGCGTAATTGTGAAGTTTCTGACGCCTTCCTTATTAATGATGACACGTCATGGAATAATTCTTATCAAGTTATGATTGAGCGATAATAGGGACGAAGCATGTGTTGTGCCTTGGCTTTAGCCCTGACGCATGCAGCATGGCCCTCACGACCTCAACCCTAACGAGGGTGTAAGGGCGGTTTACGCCCTCATTGACCGCGGGACATTTTGACCGCTAGAGCGGGGTGGGTGGCAGGGGGAAGGGGCTGGGGTGTGGAGGGGGGAGGTGTCTGCATTGGTGTGGTGTGGTCAGCGTTTGAAGGGGTGGAGGCATGCCCCATCTGCTCATTGCGGTAGGATTACGATAAACGACGACTGGGTGTTATTCACTGAGCCACAGTGGCGTATATTGTGAGATTGTGCTGGTTATTATTTGTTAATCAGCTCAAAAAAACATTGCCGATACCAGTTTAGAATACAATGGTACAATGGTATCTTAGCTTTCATTTCGGTATAAATTGAAAGCTAAATTTGATATCAGTAAAGTTTAGCGATATTTTTATCATGTAGCCCCATCAAATTTAAGCACTAGGAGCCTACTCGGTCATTACAACGGCATTATGTCAATCTCAAGACTGCATGGGTAAACTTGACAAATGTGTTGTCTGACACCTATGCTTTTCCGTCTTGGTATTGTATATGCCCTAACGTAAATTTACATTTATTTAGTAAGATCTAAAGCAGTAAATACCCTCACACAAGCCATGACATTGTGATTTCAGACATGTTACTAGCGATCATTCCTCGCGAGACAAAAAACGCTTTTATATGACATTTTACTTCTTGTATATAAATTACATTACTGGCTATTCCATTTATTACACTCCCGCCTCATGCACTCGCATTAGCCAATATGTAGTGAACGTTTTTGCAGGGGGAGAAACAGCATCAGAATAAGTATCGCTCATAAAACTATAGTTCCTTCAGCGTGGCTGTCTTGTTTTGATGTCACCTCAGTAAATAACTTGGGCTAGCCATGAATCCATGGCTATGGTTGAAGAATCATAGCCATATAGCATTCTATAGTGAAAAATCAACTTCACATGACAAATTGAATTGTTTAAGTATAGCTTTCACAATTAGTTTCAACAATGTAAAAGTACTTTTCTATATATAATTACTGATGTATGAACTCTTCCAAAGTTGTTAAAGTCTTCAAAAAGAGCTATAATTGCCTACTAGCATAAAAATGGACAACAACATTCCACCATTTTTCTTACAGGAAGTTGTTCACTGCACATGTGCAAGGTCATCACATGATATTATAAGCCATGCTAATTGGTTCATTGTTCAAGGACCCAGTCATTGGGTCAGTGAAAACACATGTTTTCATGTGAATTTCTGGTGACAGACTGGACTATTTTTGCCTTTCAAGAAAAGGTTAGTTATGTGATTAATCATTACTTGTCAGGAAGTAAAAAGAAAAGGATTAGGGTTTGTTTCTGTTATAAAACTTTTCCCACAGCAAAGGAGAATCAGAGCTACACTTGGTCAAAGTCAAACAACCCTGAAATGGGGTTGTTCCAGACCAGAATTTTACTATGGAATGCGACTAGGCTGTGTTTCAGCCCACACAGCCTAGGGTTCTGGGCTAAACTTGGGCCAGCTTTGGGCCAGCTGTCCATTTTCCTGTATGTACTGTTCTCGTCATTTGCATTTCGTTTATTTGTTTTCACACATCAGTTCGCCCTTCAGCCTCTGCATAATCCCCTCCTCCTAATCCCCCCCCCCTCCTCCCCCCCTCAACCTCCCCTTACCTCCTCTTGGGCATACACCATAAGGGCCATGCCATACACATGGTAAAAAAAGGAGTAATGCATTACCCAGCTAACTTTGATGAATGATTGTCGATTACGACACACTGAGCATGCCCCGCCAAATCGCCTCAACCCTAGCCATCAATCCATGGCTATGGTGGGGTCGGCGTGGCCATGTCTGTATAGTCGCAGAATCAAGAACCCATGTCTTTCTTCGTAAAGAGTAGGGGGTTACCCCTGAAGATATGGCTCCACTCTCCCTTCTCCCATTGACGCGATATGACCAAAAGTGGTTACAGCATCCTGAATAACCAACCAACCATGGCTATGTTTGAACACTCATAGCCACCATTTTTTTTACAGGAAGTTGATCATTGCACATGTGCAAGGTCATTACATGGTATTATAAGCCATGCTAATTGGTTCATTGTTCAGGGACCCAGTCATTGGGTCAGTGAAAACATGTTTTCATTTAAATCCCACTTCGTCTCGCCATAATGCATATCTTTGGAGGGATGACCTATACCATGCAGGTCTTTATGGCATATTCATTTGCTTAGGAACTCCCATTGTGACATCATTTTCATAACATTTTGATGCCATAACTACTCAATATTATAGCAGTGACTTTGTCTCAAATTATGTTTTAAAACATCAAATTTTTCCTGTTAATAATTTATTATAAAAAATAAAATGTAATTTGTTTTTAATTGCCAAGTTTCATTGATATATATATATGTCTTTCAGCAATAAATCAATCTTTGACGAAAGAAAAACCCATGCATGCGTACGTAACATGCGATCTCTTCCGCTTTCCCCAGTGTAGCTTGACTTCCGGGGGATTTCAACAACTCGTAATAGTATAGGATTGAGATATAGATTTTGAATTTTTTTATATGTGTGTGTTATTTAAAGAGCTAGCTACACTCCCTATTACCTGATTACAGATCAGTGCTTTCATGCAATAACGCCATAGGTCCTAACCATCAAACGATACGGTAATGCATAGACATGCATGACAGCTCTGTGATTATGATGATCTCCTTTGATGTTTTGTCGAGCCAGCAGACAGCTCTGTTCCATCCACCATCTTACCCACCCAGCGGAGCAATTCTGCATGTGCACAGTCATCAAAACAATACCATTCGCTTGGTGGCGTCTATACACCCAGTCGTTGACATGCAATATTCAAAAAGGCTACATGGCGAAAGCCACTGGTGAAGAAGGACCAATTACAAAATGGCGCAATAAACAATGAAAAAAGTAACTCAAGTGACTTTATAGTAACACAATCACTTTTTTAGGTTCATATGCATGTGGGTTTTTCAGCAATTATGAAGTTTATGTATCATAATAAAAAATGACAATGACAATTGATGAATCATGTCGTTAAGAACACTTAGTTGCCTTTGCAAACAAATCTTCAACCCACATTTCCTGTGTGTGGAGCAAAAACTATTTCATATGGGGCTAGTGTAGGCCTAGCCAGATTAGATGGCTTGTTATAGATTTTATTTTGTCCTATACTCGGAAATAATAGTTTCATAAATTAAGCGCGGTCTGCTCCCAACTCTAGTGTGGCTAGATTATGTCTAGTTCTGGTACATGCCTCTGACTAAACCCATAAACGGAGCAAAGGAGAGAGTCCTACATTTCACCAGACCTAAAATTAGAAATTGGGGACTGGTGGCTCAAGTTGCAGGTCCTAACAGAATCACTATGCAGTACCTACTGGTCAATGTACCCTATACGTTCCTCAAGCTTTTATGATTTTCGTTTTACATTCATTTGTTTGGTCGGTAACATGTTCTCTTGTAATCCTAGAAATATTTCACAGCCATTCGGTTGGATAAAAAAGAGAAATGGCCACTTTGGTGGCAGAAAAGCTGTGTCATTGTCGGATAGCGAATGTCGGATTAAAAGTGGGCAATTTGCATTGTGGAAATCTGTTACAGGTTGAACTGTGTCAGATGGGTGTTGGATAAATTAGGTCTGACTGTAAAGTCTTTTAGGCCACTTAGGCTCTATTAATCTCAAATTCTTATAACAAGTAAACCTGAATAAATTTATTAAAAGGGTCCAACATTTTTTTCTTTTGAAGTGTTTACAACCTAAATTAGATTGCTGCCATCAATAAAGATATAATTGCCCCATTCAGGAATTTAATGTATAATCCTATGAACAGAATCTGCCATTCTAACAACTGAGCTAGCCAGCCTATATACAGATATCTAAAGTCATGAAATCCTTCCCGCTAAATTTGTGAAACCTTGCTCTTCCAATATTTATCATATTGAAATAGTAACTTTAAATAAAAATAAGGTAATTTAGCTTTTTTAATTGGGTGAGTTCCTTTCCCATATAGTATCATCATTTCTTTTTCTGTAATCTAGTTTAATAGCATTGGTACCTTTTCTTGCAGTTGCAGACTAACGAATGTTTAATTCCATGTGACAATGGGGAAGACAGCCAAGAGTAGGAGTGACACTGCAGTGAGTGTTTTCATAATGATATCTGTGTCCAGTGCTCGTACCAGTATGAGTTGTCTTTGCATGCTTCAGTGAAGACGACTTTTAAGGTGCTGGCCATGTCATTAATGTGGTTGGGTTGTATATATGCACAAAGAGAGCCCAAAACACCACCCAAATGTTGCTGTGATACCATGACACCAAGCCTCTCCTATATATATGTACATTATATCATATAAAACCCCTCAAAGAATTCAATAAATTGTTAAGAACAAATGGCAGTTATACAATAGTGTACTCCAGAAGTAATGTTACCAAAATATCAAAAATAATAACATTTATTGTTCACTAGAATAATAGATAACAACTTTTGTTATTCATTCAGGTACAAGGTACTAATGACAGTAGCATTGTCAGCAAGTGTTCTGCAGCCTCTCGGGGGTACTTTAAGGACACTTTCCTGCCTCATTTAGTGGCTAAACAATGCAGGCGCTCGCCTCTTATCAACAGGTAAGTGGCATGACATTGAACCATTGACAACATTCTGTGCAGCAAGGAGGAATATATGTAACACGCAACATATACATTAGATGACACAACTCAAATGTGTTACTGTGTAACTACTAATATCTTACAGTAAATAGGGTGAGAAATGTGGAAACTTTGAATTTGTGTTTATGTATGTGCTATGCATAACACATATATGTGTATGTTCCACCACTGCACAATTTTAGTCCCAAGCAGATCTCATGTGGCTAGTAATTACCGGTAAGCTGTAAAATGTCACAAATTTTGATAAAGACATGGTGTGGACCCTGAAAAGTTGATTAGAAATATAGTAATGTTCTTCGATGCTATATGTGATAACAAATTATCTTTATATTACTACAGCGTTCTGATTGCTATTTGACTGTATATATTGGTGTTACTTTCAGGAGCTATTATTCCCGGTTCAAAGCCATGGAATTTGTTATGTCACACTTCTTGAAGCACTTTGCTGGCCAAGCCAAACAGGTGGGTAACCATTGTATGGTCTTTTGTTAAGTGTAATGTTTACGCATATTCAAATAATGACATTGGCATAGATCTTGTTGGTTGACAGTAACACTCGGGATCAGTGTCATGCTGACCATTGATGAAGTGTACTTACTATTGGGCATGGCTCCATTTGTTCTATTCAAGGCTCCACCTCTCTAGTTGCTGAATTTATTACAGATACTCTCATTGGGATGTGGGTTTGATTCATGCTACTTCCGGCTAAAGGATGCTGGAGAGCTGGAGGAACATGACCTGTATATAGAGGTAAGAAACATGGCCTATGTAGAGGTAAGAAACATGACCGATATAGAGGTAAGAAACATGGCCTCTACGTAGCGGTGAGGAACATGACCTGTATATATAGAGGTAAGAAACATGGCCTTTATATGGATATAAGCAACATGGCCTCTACGTAGCGGTGAGACCCATGACCTATATATAGAGGTAAGGAACATGTAGAGGTAAGAAACATGTAGAGGTAAGAAACATGGCCTTATAGAGGTAAGAAATATGGTCTATATAGAGGCAAGAATCATGGCCTGTATAGAGGTAGGAAACATGGCCTCTACGTAGCGGTGAGGCCCATGACCTATATATAGAGGTAAGAAACATGACCTATATATAAAGGTAAAAAAGATTAACTCGATATAGGGGTAAGCAAAATGGCCTCTATAGAGGTAAGAAACATGGCCTGTATAGAGGTAAGAAACATGGCCTATATAGAGGCAAGAAACATGGCCTATATAGAGGCAAGAAACATGGCCTATATATAGAGGTAAGAAACATGACCTGTATTGAGGTAAGCAACATGACCTATATAGAGGTAAGAAACATGGCCTATATAGAGGCAAGAAACATGGCCTATATATAGAGGTAAGAAACATGACCTGTATGGAGGTAAGCAACATGACCTATATACAGGTAAGAAACATGGCCTATATAGAGATAAGAAACATGGCTTATGTAGAGGTAAGAAACATGGCCTATATAGAGGTAAGAAACATGACCTATATATAGAGGTAAGAAACATGACCTGTATATATTTGTCGTTGGTCCTGCTCCCTGTACAATGAAGATGCGAATCCTTTTAAAATGTACATTGCATCTCTCACCTCCGAAAACAATAAATTAGCTGACTGAAGCCACAAGTCTGGTTAGGACGTCCGCAGATAATATCAGTGTTCCTAATCAAGTTGGTGGATTATGTGTCATTATACAGACGACCATTGTCCAAGTGGAATATAGTGCATCAAAAAATAAGTACAAACTTACAAAGAAGATTTTTACTTTACCTGTCTCTTGAACAAAGGTGTATGTCGTTTATTAAGGTAACTATAGTAGATATATTGTCTATTGTCTTTCCAGGTTGACTTTGGGGATGTGATGATGAGAAAGCTGTCCCTAATCCGCCAGAGCTCTGACCTGAGACACTGTCTCTGGGGACAAAGTGATGACCTACCTTTACTTGAGTCTGTAGCAGACGGAATGGGTTAGTGAAGGGGTTGAAAGGTGGGCACCAATAAGGGTTAAAGAGTGGCCATCAGACAGATCGGTACACTAGGTCCTTTAGATGTGGCGCTCGTTGAGCGACAGAAAGCCTGCACCAGATTAATTATGGTGTAGGGGGGCGGGCAAAAGGTATTTCCGTTTCTTGTGAATGGACTTTTAATTTCACCGTGAATTGGGAATGAGTGAAAGAATTTGTTGTGACCTGGAAAAGTGATATTATCCGATCGTCGTGATCAACGATTTCCATTAATCGTGAACTGAGTTTTAATATTAAATAACCGTGAATCGGGAAATCGCTAGTTCATATCATGTATCCGCCCTTCCTATGTATGCCGGGAGTTCTACTTTTTAATTCATCGTGATCTGGGAATAAAGACATGTATTCTTCATGATCTTGGAACACGCCCCCCCCCCCCCTCCATTGCTCCCCCCTATTATGTGCTGATCCATCTCAATACACTATGTTTGTGAACGTGTTTAGAACCAGTATAATAGTATGTCCTTTGGCGTAGATACGTTTCAGTACAAAGTTGTTGTGTTGACAGTGTTGGACACGCCGCAGTACAAGATGCTGGCTGCCGACCTGACCCAGATAGATGACCTCTCGCCTGTCCTGGCGGCAGCAGGAATCGAGACGTCGCTTCCTACACTGTTGGTGTCCGAGGTCGTGCTGTGCTACCTGCCGTCCGACAGGTGAGATCTTACTGTAATGTTAGATTGTATTCACCCGATATGTACGAGTCAAACCAGGTTATTTGCCATATTATTTGGATTTTCTGTCTTATTAGATATATCTATATAGTTCCCCAAATCAGGAATTTCTACTTAAGTGCATCCTTTCCGTAAGTGACAATGCTCAGTTTCTATAGGGGGTTCGGGTGGGACGGTTCGAGCTCACAAGGCAAACAAATTCACCCTTCAGTAATATTGTATTAGTCTTGTAAGCCAAAATTTAACAAATTAGCATACTCTTGCGCGAAAATCGGGTTGTTTGACCGTCTTTAGAATCAAAAGTAGGTGAAAATACCCTAAAATGACATAAGGCGCCATGTAATAGGGGGTTGGGGTGCTTCTACTTACTATTTGGAAAAAAGTATCCTGAAAACATTTGTTTTTATCATTGCTTTGTAATTCTGTAAAAAGATGTATGTGGTGACAATTTTACAATTTTTTACATTTGAAAAGTAGCATACTATCTTAACCAATTCTGGTCATATCGCGTCAATGGGAGAAGGAAGGGAAAGTGGAGCCATGTCCCCGGGGTAACCCCCTAGTCTTTGCGAAGCAGGACATGGGCTCTTTATCCTACGACCACACAGACCTGGCCACAGCGGGGTTCAAACCACCGATCCACGTGCCGTTAGGCTCTCAGATGACCAGAGCACTCGATGCGTGTGCTCTAACCCACTGAGTGGCCCTTTGCGTTGTTGGTAAACACTTGGAATTAACCGTTGGATCATTGTGTCTGTCTTCAGCGCGTCTGACGTCATCCGATGGTGCGCCGCGACCTTCCCACACAGTGCCTTCCTCGCCTATGAACAGGTAACGCGTAATTGTATGTAATATGTAATGTATTGTATATGTAACGTAATAACTCCTGGAATAATCACTGGACTTCCGATTAGTCTTAGAATCACTGACTAGGATCGACATTTTAGAATCGTGACGACCATGGAGGGACCGCATTTTACCCCAAAATAGGATTGTTGCCATCCATCAGTAAATGAAAAACAGATAAAAACAAACTTGCATTCATCCAGATTTTACCGTAAAAACCAAAAGTCAGATGTACTACCGACTGAACTAACCTATAGGGATACCTTAAATATTGTGTTCAGCAAGAGCGAACGCCCGAGTTGCACTCGGAAAAGTAAGCCATTTAATGTTTATGATACATTGCCATCGAGGTATCTGGTTACAGGTGAAAGACTCAAATCTGTGTTCCAGTTATTATCAGGCGTGATTCCACAATTTCATTGCACAATAGGGGGCACCATTCCGTTCCACAAGGTGCCTTAATCGTATTTCGTGTTTACATGTACCGGTAGTGTGTGTTATAAACTGAAAATTCTGAGATGAAATTAATCTGGTGATATCAATCGTATTTGCCCTTTCAGATTTTACCTAAGGACGCATTTGGCATTGTGATGTGAGTTATTTGTATTTTAGTTTTCCTTTGAGTGTACACTATTAAAGACGATTTTCGTTCTTGTTATACTGGTGATATTGTTGAACTCCTGGTCTTTGCCTATACATATCTTTAGCCTAAGCAATGAGCGTGTATTCTTTACGTTAATGAACGTGATGGCAGGCGCGCTCCCTGTTGTCATGTTGTTGATGGTGTCGAAGTCTTCTTCCTGATATCACGATTATCCCTGGAGCCACGTCCTTTCTTGATGACGCACCCACAGCCTGTCTTGACGCACCCACGTCCTTTCTTGATGACGCACCCACAGCCTGTCTTGCATGATGACGCACCCACATCCTGTCTTGCATGATGACGCACCCACATCCTGTCTTGCATGATGACTCACCCACAGCCTGTCTTGCATGATGACGCACCCACAGCCTGTCTTGCATGATGACGCACCCACATCCTGTCTTGATAACGCACTATTATCGTGCCTTGATGACGCACTATTTTCCTGTATTGATGACGCACTCACGTCCTGTCTTGACGCACCCACGTCCTGTCTTGATGACGCACTCACGTCCTGTCTTGCCGCACCGACGGGCTTGTTTTGATGACACACCAGGTCTTAATTTGATGACGCACCCAGGTCTAAATTTGATGACGCACCCACGACCTGTCTTGATGACGCGCTCACGTCCTGTCTTGCCGACACACTCACGTCTTGTCTTGTTGACGCACCCACGTCCTGTCTTGTTGACGCACCCACGTCCTGTTTTGATGACGCACCCACGTCCTGTCTTGCTGACACACTCACGTCATGTTTTGATGACGCACCCACGTCCTGTCTTGTTGACGCACCTACGTCCTGTCTTGTTGACACTCCTTGTTTTGATGACGCATGCACTCCCATCACATCGTTGAAGCCTCTCTCCCTTGCCTGGGGAGCCTCCCTAACTCAGGTGATAAGCAGCCTGAGATGCAGATCAGGATGACAACTGCATCTGGCGCAATTTTCATACAAATAACCCTATGTCATTGTGAGGTTTCGTAGAACCATTTTAGCCTGCATGTGCGCAAAAGCGTGGCCTGTAACCCCTGAACCACCTTGTTTCTTTGCTCCGGCCCCTCCAGGTGCGGTCACTTCAAGAAGATCGGGTCCCCACTGCGGAGTATCGAGAGCTTCCCGACACCGGCCACTCAGGTCGAGCGATACCGGCGCCTGGTAGGTGACCAAGTGACTGGCCGGTCACCCTTGCCATGGGATACATGTGCCTTTCATTTGACCCGATAGAGTGGTCATTAACTCCTAGGGGGTGGTTAATTATATGAACTATTTGTATGCGTGTCGTAACTGTGAGGGCGGAAATAATAATAATAATATCATAATAATAAATAGTAAGAACAGTCAAAAAGGTTAAACGTACAAAATGTACAGCTCTTTCTTGTTGATGTTGCCTTCAGGATTATGTGTATGTTAAGGTGTGTCCATGTAATTTTGGTCGGTCGTCTGGTGTTCATGACGTCAGTAATCTGGTGTTCATGACGTCAGTAATTTGGTGTTCATGACGTCAGTAGTCTGGCGTTTACGACGTCAGTAGTCTGGTGTTCATGACGTCAGTAGTCTGTGTGTACTTTTCAGGGTTGGCCTCTGGTCGTGGCCTGTGACCTGAACCGCCTCCACCACCGCGTGACGTCAGCGGCGGACCGCCGTCGGGTGTCCCTCCTGGAACCCTTCGACGAGTTCGAGGAGTGGCACCAGAACCACGCCCACTACATGGTGTTGACGGCGCTGCAGGGCCGGTGTCAGCCCCTGGAGGTGGCCCTCTGGCCCCCTGGGCAGCCCGCCAGCGACGTGGGTCTGCACGGTGCAACCGCCGACACCCCGCGTGAACAGGCGCCAGGCATCCTCGTGCGTTCAAGTTGCCATGGAAATGAGCGGCTGTCAACGACGCAGAACCAACTTCTCGGCTCACGGGAGGCGGAGCCGTTGCCGTCTCCATGGAGACTGAAGTGTCGCCCTGTGTCCGCTATGGGTCAGGGGGGCGTTGCTGGAGGCATCTGCTTGAGGTACGCCCACGCCGCCTGTGTGGTGCACCCCGCCGGGACACCCACGGGGACCCACGCCGGGTCGGTCCTCCTGGCCTGCGGGGGGTTCGGGGAGGCGGGCGGCCGCCACGGGAGGGTAAGGACTCTGGCCGCGGTCAGCGTCTCGCGGGGGGTGCCGGTGGCCGTGCACGAGAGAGGGGCCCCCGGGGTAGGCCTGGAGAGGATGCACCACACGGCCACCGCCGACGCCCGGGGGACCAGAGTGGTGATATTGGGGGGGCGGTGTTCCCCAGCCAACCCCTGGGACTGCGGCACCGTGCACGTGTTGGAGTGCGGCGGGTCGCAGGCTGGGGGCTGTCAGCCGGGGACAAATCGCCCCGGGAACCGAGCTGAGACGGACACCCACATTACACCCGAGGCGACACCTGGTGGTCGTGGCACGTGTCGTCTGGATGACGAAACTGTCGGGGTAACGATGGCGCCACCTACTGGGAACTCTGACGCTGTGGAAGTCGAAGTGAAGGTCGTACGGGCTGAAGGGCCTGCCCCTGCCGCTAGATGGCGACACACGGCATCCCTGGACGTTCACAACGGTATGTTCGAACGCTTGTGGCTCCTCTTCAATCTTGTAATCCGCTTGGTGTGTAGCAACATAACAAAATATCCAATTCAGTAGTGGGCTATTGATTAATAACAGGGCTACATGCATAGCATATTTCCAAATCACAACAGTGGTATCTCTTGGCATCAAAATCGCTATTTAAAGACTGCTATTTAGGCATATGAACCTGACTTACATATTTGCATCAAAATGTAATTCCAATTGGCACATGCCCAAATAACCGTCAAGCCGCTACAAGGTTGACGCAGTAAAGCATGCATTATGGTTCGTGTGCTGACGGCTTTCCGTACCTCCCCTAGGTGTGGAGGCGTTGTATATGTTCGGGGGGCGCAGCACGGAGTCGGCGGCTCTCGGAGACGTTCACAGACTGCGACTGGACGCTTGGAGCTGGACCAAGGTCAGTCACGTATCTCTGTAGTGTAGCCCCCCCCCCCCCCCCCTCATACACGAAAACCGCATGCATACCCGTGTAAACTCTTCCCTCGGGCTGGCCTTTTCACTCTTGAGCGTCTCTATCGGGGAATTTTTCTGTCGTGAGCTTACAGTAGCTTCTCACATTGTCTTTCTCAATTGTCTCTTTGTCGTGCAGGTTGAAACTTTACAATTTGTTTAATTTTTTTAAGCGTTATAAATACATGGCTTATTCATACCGGGGACATATATATGCCTATGACTACTTAGGTTGTTTCATCGAATATCTGACGCGAGAAGGTGGCTTTAATGTCTTGTGACAAATAGTTATTAATATCTTACATAACTTGGTTGCCACATAATACATCCAATATTGGCTGCAGATTGACTGCGGAGGGCTGGTCCCCTGCCCCCGTCACTCACACTCCGCCGCCGTGTGGAAGCGCCAGCTAGTGGTCTCGGGGGGACTAAGCGGTGAAGACAAGCCGCTTGGTGACGTCATCTCGCTCGACCTGGACTCCATGCTGTGGGCGCCGCTTACACTCTGTGGGGAGTTATCACCCAGGTACTGGTGACGTCACTCCATAGTTCTCCCACGATACTGAAGTTGTGCTGAGAAGCGTGTCAGTGTTAATAATTCATTTTAATTCAATTCATCATTATTAACACAATTCAATTCAATTCTTTAATTGAATTGAATTGAATTGTGTTAATAATGAGGGTGACTTGGGCACGCGGTCCAAACCGCATTGTCTTGAGCTATAGTGAATGGGACCCTAATGTATGCAATCCTTTCTTTTTTGACGTCACTCACAGGCTCGTTCCTTTTTTTGTCTTAAACTGATCATCACATGTGAAGTAACTGGAGTGTTGTGTGAATGACTCGTATCATTGTCGCTCTGTTGTATGTTGTTGTCCTCGTGTTCTGTGTCTAGTGTCTGGGCACGCCTTACCCCTAGAGTAATGTAGCGGGCCACGTGGTGGTCACGTGGTTGTTCTGCAGGTACTCGCACAGCTCTGCCCTGGTGGATGACACGCTGTTCCTCATTGGAGGAGTGTGTCTGGGCTCCACCAATCCCGGGGTCGCTGTCATTGACCTAGCCAACAACACGGTCGTCACATGTCCTTTGCCGGTGAGTGGCATTACGTACCAGGAAGTACTTGGCTCTTGGACAGTTATATAATGACGATGACAATACAGACGTGGTTGCCGTGGTTTGTCCTCCAATAAGTCCATGAAATTGTGTTTGTCGCAGGTGTAATGGTAAGGGTTTCATTGGTTTTTGTGTGATGGATTTGTCGGAAAGATTTAAATAATGTGTATTAAATGTATAAAAGTTTGATCACGGGTGATATGGTTGCAAATCACCAAGAAAAGACATTTGTTGGACGTGCAGCTTAATCACCTTGCAGAGTATTTATAATGTCCTCTACTACGGGGGACGAGGTACATCCGGTATCTACCATGGAAGTGGGTTGGTATATTGTACTTAGCGTATTTTGCACCGGAATTGGCTTTGGGATATGTGTTTAGAAGGCAGTTAGAGTGCGGAGGTCTCAGGCGCGGATTTAGGAATTTGCAAATGGGGGGGGGGGGGGAGGGGGAGGTTGCTCTCTGAAAACGTCGGAGAACCCGACTTTTACAGTGTTTGTTCAAGTCCCCCCAACCCCCATCTCTAGATTCGCCCATGGGTCTATGCTTTACTCCGGGTTCATCCCTGGCCCTGGTTTGTGGAGCTTTTCTCCATTGCACCCGTCCTTGTGTTGCAGATGGCCGACCCGGAACGTCCTCTGATGCTATACAACAACTCGATCCACGTGGTGGGCGGCTCCCGGGACCCCTGTGGTGTGACCCTCCTGTGCATTGGAGGGGGTGGTAATTGCTTCTCCTTTGGCACCCACCTGAATGAATCTCCATGGGAACTTAGCATTACGCGGATCATCTGAAGCCGCAGGTCAAGGATATGTGTGGTTGGAATAAAACCATGTACATTACGTAAGCATTTTGTAATTTCTTTGTGTGATGGTCACTAAACGAGATTGCATATTGGGTAATGCTCTTTTGTTTCATTCGTTGTGTTTGTATTGGGATAAACTTGATGCAGGATACACTGTGATAGATAGATAGATAGATATCTTTATTGTTTTTGAGGCTCTCGATCAGGCCCACAGAACATGTACATTAATGACATATAACATAGTAACACTGGTTCATGTAAAAACGTTTGGATTATTTTAGTAGGTAAAGTTAAGTGCTTGATTAGACATATTCAGTTTTCTTATGTAAAGCTTGCCAGATCTAGATTGATACATGTTGGAGAGTCGATTGCTCTTCCGATGCCATTAATTCCATCAACTTCTCATACGTTGGTCGAATACATCGGGTCTAAATATAAACTGTTTCCCCCTTCTGTGTCAGGCTTAAGTGCAGCGGAGTGGTTTCCGGTTCGACACCACACGGGTCCTGGTACTTGCGCGAACGGCGGTGTAGCCAGTAAGTGTTCCCCTTGTCCCTTATAGTGTGGCTGCCCACGTCTCTGGTCACATGACACGTCACGTGGCTGTCTCTGGTCACATGACACGTCACGTGGCGTAACGCGAGGTATGGCTACCGCGCACAGAAAACGCACAGACATAGTTTAGCAGAAATAACAATGTCACTATGATGATGATCGTATGAATGCCTAGTCACATCCAATATGGCCTTGTGATTATTGTATTCGCAATATCACAGTGCAGTATTATTTTCAGGGTTTTGTTGGGGTCTACTTGGATTAAACTTTGAGTTGTTGTATGTTGATCTTTCTGTCGTGATTAATTTCAGGGTTTTATGAACACCTTCACAATTAACCATTTTGAGGTTAGCTAGGTCGAGGGTGGCTCTGTTTGACAAAAGCCATGGGTGTCGCTCTCTTTGATAATGGCCATGGATGTCACACTTTGGCAATGGTGAAAGAGAGTGTCACTCTCGACAATGGTTAGCGAAGCCCAGTCGACACTGATCGCAACTAGGGAGTCGCTTATTCCACGACGATAGACATCAATTGGCATAATATTTCGACTTGCCCCTGTGTCTGTTTTGTTTTTTTTGCGTTTTTTCGGTTCTTTTTGCTCCGGCTGAATGATTTCCATTGTTGGATAAACTTTTTCTGGTGTGTCATTTTCTTGTGTATTTGATCCTTCCAAGATGGCTACCAGGGTATCCAGTGAAAAAGCATTTATATCATCTGTTACAGCTTCTACATATTCTTTTTGCTGAGAGTCAACAGCAGGAAAATTGCGTTATCTGTCCCTGTTAGAGTTACTTGCTCTCGGTGACCCACTTGTGGGCTTGAACAGCCAGATTGGCCAACGCCAGAGTCATGCCGGGGGACAGCGATGTCGGCTTCTTGCCGCCGTAGGACGCTATATTTCGCGGAAGGACCTCGTGAGCTTCCGGATGTAACCCAGCGCCTCCCTCTGACGCTGGTTGATGGTCGCCACCAGCACGTCGTAGGACGACCTGTGCGCAGCTGCACTAGCATCCAGGCTGCCCTGTAGGGCCTGCACCCACCGCTCCAGGCTTCCCTGTAGGGCCTGCACCCGCCGCTCCAGGGTACCCTGTAGGGGCCTGCACCCGCCGCTCCAGCTGCCCTGTAGGGCCGGCACCCGCCGCTCCAGGCTGCCCTGTGGGGTCTGCACCCGCCGCTCCAGGCTGCCATGTAGGGCCTGCACCCGCCGCTCCAGGCTGCCATGTAGGGCCTGCACCCGCCGCTCCAGGCTGCCCTGCAGGGTCTGCACCCGCCGCTCCAGGCTGCCATGTAGGGCCTGCACCCGCCGCTCCAGGCTGCCCTGCAGAGCCTGCACCCGCCGCTCCAGCTGCCCTGCAGGGCCTGCACCCGCCGCTCCAGGCTGCCCTGTACGGCCTGCACCCGCCGCTCTAGGGTGCCCTGTAGGGCCTGCACGCGCCGCTCCAGGCTGCTCTGCAGCGCCTGCCCCCACCGCTCCAGGCTGCCCTGCAGCGCCTGCCCCCACCGCTCAAGGCTGCCCTGTAGGGCCTGCACCCGCCGCCCCAGGCTTCCCTGTAGGGCCTGCACCCGCCGCTGCAGGCTGCCATGTAGGGCCTGCACCCGCCGCTCCAGGCTGCCCTGTAGGGCCTGCACCCGCCGCTCCATCCTGCCATGTAGGGCCTGCACCCGCCGCTCCAGGCTGCCCTGCAGAGCCTGCACCCGCCGCTCCAGCTGCCCTGCAGGGCCTGCACCCGCCGCTCCAGGCTGCCCTGTAGGGCCTGCACCCGCCGCTCTAGGGTGCCCTGTAGGGCCTGCACCCGCCGCTCCAGGCTGCCCTGCAGCGCCTGCCCCCACCGCTCCAGGCTGCCCTGCAGCGCCTGCCCCCACCGCTCAAGGCTGCCCTGTAGGGCCTGCACCCGCCGCCCCAGGCTTCCCTGTAGGGCCTGCACCCGCCGCTGCAGGCTGCCATGTAGGGCCTGCACCCGCCGCTCCAGGCTGCCCTGTAGGGCCTGCACCCGCCGCTCCAGGCTGCCCTGTAGGGCCTGCACCCGCCGCTCAAGGCTGCCCTGTAGGGCCTGCATCCGCCGCTCCAGGCTGCCCTGCAGCGCCTGCCCCCACCGCTCCAGGCTGCCCTGCAGCGCCTGCCCCCACCGCTCCAGGCTGCCAATGTAGGGCTTGCACCCGCCGCTCCAGGCTGCCCTATAGGGCCTGCACCCGCCGCTCCAGGCTGCCCTGCAGCGCCTGCCCCCACCGCTCCAGGCTTCCTTGTAGGGCCTGCACCCGCCGCTCCAGGCTGCCCTGTAGGGCCTGCACCCGCCGCTCCAGGCTGCCCTGTAGGGCCTGCACCCGCCGCTCCAGGCTGCACTGTAGCGCCTTCTTGTTTTGTAGTGGGGACTTCAGCACTGTTTACAAGTGATGATCGATTTACCAAGAATTGTTAATGATACCTATAATTGTTATTCATCTAATGTCAAATGGGACCAATAAATCATTCACTGAAAGATGTATGCCAAATATGTAACAACCATTACACCGCACATGCAAGTATGTTAGTATCCATACATCAATATATTAATTAATATATTAATTAATTAGCTTACCCAGCAGGGCATGAACAATATCCATCTATGACCAGTCCTTTTTCTTTATGTGCTATAATCCAACAGTTGTAGGGCTGAAGGCTGATGTTGGTTTCCCTGATGACTGCAGCCTTCATTAGGCAATATGGGACATTTGCTCCTACACCATGATAGAATAGAGATGTGACATGGCCAGCTATGTGAATCTGAACAATGAACAATATCCATCTATGACTAGTCCTTTTTCTTTATGTACTATAATCCAACAGTTGTAGGGCTGAAGACTGATGTTGGTTTCCCTGATGACTGCAGCCTTCATTAGGCAATATGGGACATTTGCTCCTACACCATGATAGAATAGAGATGTGACATGGCCAGCTATGTGAATCTGAACAATGAACAATATCCATCTATGACTAGTCCTTTTTCTTTATGTACTATAATCCAACAGTTGTAGGGCTGAAGACTGATGTTGGTTTCCCTGATGACTGCAGCCTTCATTAGGCAATATGGGACATTTGCTCCTACACCATGATAGAATAGAGATGTGATATGGCCAGATACATTTGACCCTGTATTTGATCATAATAGCTGTTTTTTTTCTTGAGATGAAGTTTGCCACCTTCCAGTTGAAGACAGAAAGCAGGGTCACCTATTTGAGCGGCTTCTGTGGGAGTGATTAATCTGTACTTGTGTGAACACTCCACCTCTATGATACCATGATGCGGAGGACTTGATTGGTCAATGACCTTCCTGTCTGGGGAACAACCTAAATAAGGCACATCTGGGCGAACCACTAGACCAGAATGGGATATGTGCCCCATCCTACAAATATTTTTCATGTAGTTTCCATATTTGTTGACCGCAACACCTTCATGTGTTTTACCATATTTCATGGTCTCTGTCGTTTTCATTGAGCTTGATGGTTGTGTTAAGCGTGCAATAAACTTTTCAACATTGGTGGCAGACTTCCGACGAACCATTTCACCAAACGTGGAGGCAGTTAGTTTATTCTTACGATGATCCCACCAGGTAGGACTATCTGCCTGCTGACCAGTAGCTTCCTCTATTTCTACTATTTTCTCCTTTACTGAGACAGTGATGTTGCTGACAAAACTGTTGATGTCTTCTGGGAGAGATTTATCAATAGTGTAGGGTGACGCAGGTAAATCGTCAATGAGGTAACTTTGGGTATATCTCGCTAACATTACACTGCTGATTGCACAAGTCGTGAAGGGTGTCTGTTTCTATCAGATAGTTACCTTCCGTTAGACCCAGTTGGTAACTTAGAACAGAAGCCCTCGGTGTTACTGATCCTAAGCGTGTGGGAAAGTATTTTGTGTTTTGGTCTTCTGGAGAAATCATGTATATCAGCCCATATCCGTTTTTTTGAGCATGAGTTCATCATATAATGCAGCTGACCAAAAACCTGATTACAAAAAACCACCCACTGCCACGCAGTCACAGCCGGTTTGCATGACGTCATGAGGGTAGTCTGCTGCTAGGCCACACCACACTTCTAGAGGAGTTTGCGGCAAATCAGCAAGACCTTTCGTCCAAACAGCAGTTGGTAGTTTCAGATTTGAAGAACGGGTACTAGCAGTTGAAGCAGTCCCAGAATTGGTGTTGTCGAGTTTGCTTTTTTTTGGTAAACTGTTCATCAGGTGTAGGATCCACAATTGGGCGATTTTGGCCATCTGCTAACACTTGATTTACTCTGAAAATACAAATATATATAACTGTATAATAAGTGTGTTAATAAAACATGTGCTTGGAAATGGTCTGAAACATAAAGTAATGCAAAGTGTTTTTATATGGCGACCGTTTTGGATTTTGGGGGATCACAAGACGGGGCTACTACTGTGACACTGACTGGTGCAATCTGACGCACTGTGGACAGATCCAGTCACTCTCGTCGTCCAGATCTTCCTCGGTTAATTCTGCGCATTGCCAACAGAACCATAACGCACATCCACATTCACAATCGCATCCAACACTTGCGTCGTTGTTGTCTGAGGCTACGTATTCGGGCTCCGGTAGGATGCGCCCACACTTGTGGCAGACAACTGCCAGAGATTTAGCAGCTTCTTTCTCTTCAGAAACGGCCTATAATGAAAGTAATACAATGTATTATCTATATAATAGGAATGTGCTCTTGTTACAGTTCGCGCTAACAATTTATATCTTATTTATAATAGCAGTCGCTCAATTCAGATATTTGGTCGAAGGGCGCTGCATACCATATTTGCAACCACCAGTGACTAAATTGATACCCTCATGCTTGTCCTGGTTACATTGCAGAAATAATGTATTCAACAATAAAAAAAGCGGTGTTTATCTGAGCAATTTGTGCATTTACTGCAGCCCGAGCTGCCCATTCGTCGTCACTGCTCTCGCTATCGCCTCTTGCACACAAAGTGAAACCAGCCTTCAATCTTCTGGTCAACAGCTCCGTGACGACATAATTCCGAAAAAAAAACATCAGCGTAGCTTCCATTTGCCGCCAGAAGATGGGGTCGAAGGGAACGTTAATCACCACGCAGTCTACTGTGGTCCAAATGGTGAAGTCGCACACCATTAGACCACAGATAGCCATGCCCCCCTGGACCTGTTCGTAATATCCCCTAGAGTTCGTTTTTAGGGTATACTGTCCGTCAGCATTCGCTTGAACGTGATCGACTTTCTTGTCTCGTATAGCCTGTTTAACAGACATCGATCAGGCCGAGTAGGGACACTTGATTTCCAATAGTTTGTGCTGATGACACGCGCACTTAGAGATTCCATCCGGACTGGCTCGCAGGTAGTGGTATTTTCGGTGTACGACCAGTCCGGAGAGAAGCACTTGCACCTCCTGGTGTCCTTCCCCTCGTTGAATTTCAATATACTTCGTCCGAGCCTTATTTTCATTCCCCATTTTTGATTCCCCATTTTAAGGCTGGCTTGTGGGGCCTGGGTGGAGCGGATAGGTGTGTATATTGTTACCCTATGCACTTTTTAATTAGGGTTTCAGCATTCAGTTTTCCATCTGACGCGAATCTTCTCACTTCTCCAAATGAAGAGGCCGTGATTGCACCCATGCGCTGTTTATACCATTCTAGGTTTGTATTTTGCCCACGGGTAATTTCTTCCACTTCACAGATTTCTCGGTCACTACCCATCCCTCAGCGTCTTTCCCGACGCTGGCCAGTATTAATTAATACGGTTTGACACGCTGATATGTGTTGATGGCGCGCATATGACCTGCTTCATTGTGGGCGCGCTCAACAACGAGGCGCCACCCACCACATGCCTGTGGAACTACAAACCACGGAAGTCCATTTCTTGACATTCCTTCAAACGGGATGCAACAGACCACCAATGAGTAACCACTCACCTATGTCGGACTCCTCCTGGACTTCATCCCAGGCCGCGGGGAACTCCGCTTTCTAAGAGAGTGCAAGCGACCGACTGCTTAATCGGTCGGCTCGCAGCAGCCGCTCTCTCACGCCTTATCGCTGGCGGTCCAACCAAAGGCCGCAATGCAGGATTCCTGACCCTCACCGGTTTCCTGAGCTACCTGATTGCATCCTTCACTCACGGATATCCCGTGAAAGCATATCGGCCCTTATATTCAATTGTTAGGACCCCCGCGATATGTAATTTGGGCGCCGTACTCCGCTATCAACACTGCCCATCTCTGAATTTTAGTCTTGTTCATTTCCTTGGTAAATAAACAAAGCAGCGGCTTATGGTCAGTGAATACCGTAACATACTTCCCATAAATGTACGGACGGGGATAGCAAATAGCATATACCACTGCGTATGCTTCTTTCTCAATCGCGGCCCATCTGAGCTGCGCTCCGGAGAGTTGGCGGGAGATATAATGTACAATCCGTTCCAATCCTACCTCATCTTCCTGGACCAGGACCCGTCAATGGCGTATCCATACGCATCCGTGTAGAGCTTATAGGGGTGGCCGACCCGAGGATAGGCCACCACCCGGTCCGACGTGAGCGCAGACTTCAGCCTCTGAAAATATTCCCACTATTCTTGGCCAAAGATGAACTGTACCCCTTTTCGAGTCGGAGCCACGAGATGCGCTGCTGTTTTGGCGAAATGCACTTACCGTAATAACCCGTCATTCCAAGGAACGATCCTGCATCCTTTACGTCCGTGGCACTGATCCGCGATCGGTCGGACGTCTGCCCCTGACGTTACGTAACCTAACAATTCTACTTCTGGAAGGCGAGACTTTCGTTTGGTTTTCTTAACCCTCAGACCTGCCTCAATAAGGCGGGATAGCACCGCCCTCACATCTTCCTCGTGACGCTCCAGTGATGGAGAGCATATGCTAATGTCAACGATATATACCATACATAATTTACCAATTAGGCCACTGAACGCCTTATTCATTGTACGTTGGACATTGAAAGGTCTGTTTGATAGTTCTATCAGCATTCAGACGAACTCAAACAAACCCAGGTGATACGCAAATGCGGTCTTTGGAACTTCCCTTTTGTCGACAGTGATGTGCCAGTATCCTGCCTTTAATTCTATAACAGAGAATACTGTACTCCTAATAAGTTGGTCGAATATATCATGAATTTTCGGAGAAGGATAACGATATTTGACAGTTACCGAATTGTGCTTCCGGTAGTCAACACAGAAACGGGTAGACCCATCTTTCTTAGGTTTCAATGTGACTGGAGACGCCCAGGACCTGGAACTAGGACGAATAACACCCAGGCGAAGCATATTGTAAGATCCGACCCTGGTCTTAAGTTGAGGGTTCGAATCTCTCGTGCGGCATTTCGGTTCGGCCAGGGCGTGTAAACAGACTCCTGGACTTGTACATTCACAATCCAAGTCGCTTGAACATTTCACCAAGCTTTTATTTACAGCGGTTAGTACATCTCGTTGTGTTCTTGAGTTGTAGCTTGTCTCCAAGTTGTCTCCCGGCTTGAAGCTTGTCCCGACTCTCGGATTCGTGCCCCTTATATACCCCTCCGCTCCTACACCCCTGGGAGTGTACTCTCTTATCAGGAATTTGGGAGGAATTTGGTGGAAAGATGTTTTCACTCTCTTTCCCTAGTTTGCGCGTCTGGATTTCGGGTCAGACTGGCTGGCGCCGAGTGTCACCAAGGTCACCTTATCTCCCGTTGTTTTTAGATCCAGGACGCAAACATCACGTTCACCAGCCTCCCTTCCGGAGCAGTATAAGGGCCTAGCACTTCCGGGTCGACGGATCCAGAACGTTATAGAAAAATGCATATAGCTAATAACCGTCGCGAGTACTGAGACACGTGATTGCATCATGCTGTTAGGTGCAGTGACCTAACCTACTTCCACGTGGATCCAGGACACATGACACTGACTCATGCGTCGTGAACATTCTAAAACTATGACTAAGCGTAATATATCCGGTATACAATGTCCCCTCCTGGGTGCGGATTAGTCACGCCCAGTGCGATAAGTACAGGGCGGGGACTTTACATTCCTCCCCCCCTTAAGATAAAAACCTCGTTTTTATCAATTATCAACATAATCCTACCACATTTTGAGTCATGAAATATATTCGCGATTAACATAAAAAGTAAACTATAGCGCGGTTAACATAATAAGTAAGCTATGACAAAATATAGGGACAAAAACGTTACATTGAGTATAATCGTAGGCACGCATCTAGGGTTAAGTTTACGTATAACGCGATACCAGAATAATACTCGTAGCTAAAACATGTGATTTTATCGAACTCCGGGCAAGCTAGGCGTTTCCCTAAACCAGATCCAATCGGAGCTACAACGTTGGCGCGTCACGCGTTACAACAAGTCACATGCAGGTCGTTTGTTATACACATTACCCTTGCTGGTCAGGAATTTCGACATCAATTCCTGACATACGTGCTCTCTTAGTTTTCATACTCTCATCCTCAACATCAGCATTTGCTCTCTTTCTGGGCCTGCGCACAGGCTCGTCTACAATCATATCGTCAACCTTGTTGTGAAAAGTCATTGCCTCTTGGTCAACAGGTGTCTCAAAGAATGCAAAAGGAACATTCGACAGGGTTGAAAGGCGGGGATTGAAATGGACTGGTCGTTCCGTGGGTGGTGGCTGTTGCTTACACATAAGGAATAACTGGGGACACTTCTTGTAACAGCAGGTTCCGAGGATAATTATAACACTGACCACAACTATGGAGATACTTAATCCATAGGTTGCTTTGTTCCTAGAGAAGGCATAGTATGGGACAATCTTCACTTTGTCCAAAGGCATGAGGCTTGCGTCTGGCAACACTCCTCCTTCGATATTATCCATGATATCAATGGCCACTGCTGCGGGTACTCTTATGGTTAAGTTGAGATGAAAGTCCCGTTTTGGAAACGTATAAGTAGCATTCGACTTAGCGAAAAATAGAGAGTGGATTAACCAATTCTGACCTCGTAAGACACATGGACTGTCCAAGACTATCAAATGGGTTCCACGCGTAATCGTAGCTATTTGTTCAGTCTGGCCTGGACAGTGATAGCGGGCTGTTTCACCTAAGGATATTATCACGAATTGATTCGGGCCGACCTCCTGGATCTGAGTTTCTTCGGGTATAGGCTTAATCTGGAACGGACATTTCCCTACCTCTACCTTATCGTGGGTGATCAATCCACGCAAGCAAGAGTGCAGAGGGCGTCTGAACACTGGGGTATTGTGACACACTGCGGGATGTTTACCAAGACATTTAGATGGCTGGATAATGTCACCCGTACCGGTGTTAACAACAAACGTTTCCGGTACCTTTAGTTCAATAGTAAGATTTGCCTGTTTAGGGTACGGCACAGGCCAAGTTTGTACCACATAATCTGATATTTACTTTTGTCTATCAACGGCAATGAAGCTCTAAACAAGCTTCGCTTGTTGCTTACATACATAGGATACACCATAATATTCGTATAATACCACAAGTCTGGAAGCGTTGCTAGTCCGTATCTCTTGACGGCGTCTTCAACGACTCGTAGTTCCTGGGGAGGAAGGCTGTCTTCTGTCAAACGACCCATCTCCACGGCGGTGCGGAGTTGGTGGAAGTCTGCTTCCTGGCGGCGATAGGTCAAGACGATAGCCTCGACTACACCGAGTATGACCTCGATTCGGAGATCAAGATCAACCCTCTGAATCTGGCGACTCAGAGTACTTAATGTCGCGGTCAGTTGATCATTGATGAAGTTTGTGACTTTCGCCACATATTTCTGCAGTTTCTCGATCTGTTGGCGGTTAGCCAACGCAGTTTGCTGAGTTCTGTTCACAACCGTCACCAAGTTGTCGACCACATGGATGACGGCTTGCTGTTGCTGCACCGTGTGTTGTAATAGTTCATTCATTCGCGACACTTCCGATTCTGTTGCTGTTCCGAATAAGAATTTCAGGATATCTCCTCCCACGTCGACCAGTCCACGCTTGGAGCGATGTAGCTTATATGGTTGCGCCATAAATGACACTTCATTCAACCGTTTTAGCCACATCTCAGCGGTGGTATTGTCCGTCCTGTTTGGTGAATCTCGACATTCTCGGAGCCGCAGTCGTAGACCAGTCAATAGGGACCTGATCTCTTTCCTTCCGGTTGGTGCATCGAAGCCTAACACAACCGTCCATTCGCCTGCTTGGTGGCGAACTTCTGGTGTGTTTTGCATCAGTACACCGTCCTTTAGTTCGTCAATCCTTACGTGGACTGCAACGGCTCCTACAATGCAGATCAACAGCAAAAGAGCGCTGCTAATTGCATTGCTTCCATCTGTTCTTCGGTTGGATCGGTCCATCGTCTTTTCTGCACGTCTTCTTCAGCTTCACTGTCGCTAAGTGGACGTTTGTCTAGTTGAAGTCGGTGTCGTTTATGTTCTTCGTATAGACGATCTTCTTGGAGACTTCTCTTCTGACTTTGTCGCGCATTTCTTCCTTTCGTGAAACGAAGTTTCAACGAGTGTGGCAGCAGCTCAGCGCGTGTGTACTCTTCTGGTCCCTCGTGTAGAACTGACGGTCGGTACCGCAGTCTGGGGTTTATATCCTCGTCGTCGGAGTCGTCACTCCGCTTCCTCTTCTGTTTGACGTCATCGTCTGGGAATTTTCCACTCTGTACTTTTTCGGTACTTGGGGAATGTTTACCCGACAACTGCGCATTTTCAGACATCCCGTGCGTCTGACTCATCGCTTCGTCACCACTGGTTCCTTGCGTCCCTTCGGTAACTAGGTCAGGCTCCTGTGCCCGTCCATCATTCTTTTTATCTGCGTCCAGGGCAGCCTCCGTGTTGTCCTCAATGACATCATTTCGTACGTCTGGGCGATTCACTCGTCTAGGCCTCTCAGGAATCTCCTCCCAGTAGATGTCGGGGTCAACCAACTTCAGCCGCTGGATCACTCTTACTTTTCCGGTCCGTTGATGCCGGATCCAGTGCGTCGTACCTGTGATTCGGGTAATCACGTAGCGAGGATCCCAACGGGTCGTCAGGGGCAGTCTAGCACCGCTAAGCACCATGACTGTATCACCCACCTGTAAGTCCTTGGCAGTAGCTTTTTGAGCCAACCTTTCCCTATTATGTTTACGGCTATCGCACGTCAATTCTTTCGCTTGCTTAAGGGCGCTAGCTAGGTTATCTAAACGGTTTTGAAACCCATTACTAACGCTGCTAAGACAGCGCGACATTGGCATCCGAGGGTGTCTGCCGTACATTAGGAAGAACGGACTATGACCCGTGACTGAACTGGTTGCAATTCGATAACATAACAACGCATCAGCCAATTTCTCCTCCCAATCGGTAATGTCATTATTAACTAATTTAGCGATCATATTCTTGAGAGTTTGATTAAATCGCTCAACTTTACCGTTTGATTGGGGATGATAAGGAGTTGTTCTCACATGTTTGATGCCTATTTCCGCTAAGTATCGAGTGAATTCATTCGCACAGAATTCAGTACCATTGTCAGTTATGACCACTTCTGGTACTCCATGTCGTGGCAGAAACCACTGCGAAAAGGCAAACCACACTTCTTGGTTTGATTTATGTGTCAATGGATATGATTCAGCCCAACCTGAACAATGGTCTACTATATTCAGGCAGTATCGGTGGCCTTTCTTACTCTCTATCATTGGACCGATCAGGTCCATTCCGATTATTTGCATCGGATAGGTTCCTGTGGGCATTTCACCCATGGGTGTTCGATCCCTTCTATGACTGTGCACACGACATGTGGGGCAGATTAATAACCTTTCGGCTATAGATTTCTTCATACCTGGCCATACGTATGCCTCTCGGACTCGGTCTAAGGTTTTCGCTGTGGACATATGTCCGACTTCTAAGTGCGCTCGATCAATCACTTTATTTCTAAATGCTGAGGGAAGCACTAGTCTGGGATAGACTTCGGCTGTGGCGGTAGGCTTGTACAGACTGTAGAGTATGTTTCCTATCTGCATATACTGGCTCTCGTCATCATCGCATGTTGCAATTAGCTCTGGGAATTCTTCATTCTGCGTTTTGTGCAACTCATCTCTGTTTAACTCATCCAGTTCGTAAGGAACCGTTTCATCTAGTTGATTGTTTTCGACTGTTTCTGGGTCGTACCACTCATCTATGTCAATCAATGCTATGTCGGATTCGTGGCTACATTCTGGTGTTATTCGGGACAACATATCTGCTCTGATATTGTTTTTACCCTTTCAGTACTCGATTTTTGCGCCGTATTCGGCTAGTAGTACGGCCCATCTTTGGATTTTTGTATTTTCCATATTCTTGGTGAATAGGGAAGTGAGGGGTTTATGGTCAGTGTAGACCGTAAATTTCGCACCATAGAGGTAAGGTCTAAGTTTTGTCAGCGCATAAACAACTGCATATGCCTCTTTTTCTATCGTTGCCCATTTTAACTGGGGACCAGTTAATTGATGGCTAATGTACTGAATTACTCTTTCCTGTCCTTCTTTTTCTTGCACTAGAATGGCTCCGACTGCGTATCCACTAGCGTCTGTGTAAAGTTTGTAGGGTTTATTGACTTCGGGGAAGGTCAATACGTATTGTGAGCACAATAATTCCTTCAAATCTACGAAAGCTTTTTCCTGTTCTTCATTCCACGACCATCTTTGTGATTTACTGTTTTGGGTGGTTTTAGGTTTTTAATGGCAATCACCTTTTCCGGATCACTGGTGATGCCCTTCTTGTTTATGATGTAACCTAAGAGCTTGATTTCTTCTAGGCCAAACGCACATTTAGATGGTTTTAAGGTCAGACCTGCTTGTCGTAAGCGCTCGAAGACCAATTGTAGATGTTTTTCATGATCTCTGTTGTCTTTAGAGAAGACTACCATATCATCAAGGTACACAAACACACAGACTTCAATTAGTCCATGTAGCACCTTGTCCATTATTCGTTGGAAAACTGCAGGTGCGTTGACTAACCCGAATGGCATCTTCTTGAACTCGAAGTGACCTTTGTGGCACCTGAAAGCGGTCTTAGGTATGTCTTTAGTGTCGACGGGTATTTGCCAATAACCTGTCTTCAAGTCTAGAGTCGAAAATACAGTGCTTCCTCCCATTTGATCAAATATGTCCTGAATTTTGGGTAATGGGTACTGGTCCTTTATTGTTACGCTGTTTAGCTTCCGGTAATCGACACAAAACCTAGTGGTCCCATCTTTCTTGGGAACCAAGGTGATTGGTGAACTCCATGGTGATGATGATGGTTGTATTACTCCGTCCTTAAGCATTTTGTCTATTTCTTCTTCTACTATTTTCCTTTTGGTTAGTGGTAAGCGGTAGGCTTTCTGACTGATTGGTGAACCCTGAGTGTGGATCTCCATTGGTATGAGATGACATGTGCCCGTCCTCTCTGTTTTCGCGGAGAATATATCACTGTTTGTTTTAACTACCTTCGCCAGTCTGGCGTTTCCTATTGGCGGAAGAGCTTCATCAAAACCATATATAACTGGGTTTGTTCTATCTGACGTTAGAGGATAGGTTTTTCCAAACCATCTCATTTCCTTCCTTTTTATATCTATCAGAGCGTCTCCTGCCTCCAACATATCTTGTCCTAATATCATTTCACGGTTAATGTGCTCATTCTCGACTAAGATTACTTCTTGTGGCATGTTTATCTTGTCGATTTTGATTGTGGCTCTCCCTATTGGTTTAATGACCTCTCCTGAAACTGTTTTTATTGATCGAGTCTTGAGAAGCAACGTAGGCCGTCGTGTGGCTTTCGCGATTTGGCGGAATTTTCCATATCTTAGCACGCTACAATTAGCACCTGTATCCAGCAAAGCGGCAACTCTGACTCCGCCTATTGACAAAGCTACGGCTAGACGGCCAGTTGTAGCGGATACTAGTTTTTTGTCTTGTGTGCCTCAGCATTTCGGAAGGATCTACTTTGCCGATGACCATTTATCGGTCTTTGACTCCTCACATCTCTTTGTTCTCTGTTATCCCTACCGTGGATGGCCCTATGGGGGCGATTTGGCTCCCTATCCTGACCTTTCTGGAACTGTCTAGTACCTTCCTTACGCCCATTAGGATTGCGAACGGTACATTCACGTGCGATATGCCCAAATCTATGACAATTATAGCATCGGATTGGCGGTTTGGCTCTGCTACTTTCGCCAAGGGCACTCACCTGGGGGTGAATAACAGCGTCCAGTGCTCGGGTAGTCGCCTGCTGCTTCTTCTCCATGTGATTCATCTGCGCCTTGAGATCACTCAGCAATCTTCGTACACCTCCGGTTTCTTCTATGGCGTCGATTTCCATGGCTTCTTCCGTCCGTGGGGCGTCTGCTCTTCCCAGTCGCTGGAAGCGCTCTACGGCGTTCGTGCAGTTGCGAACTGCTTCGATCGCTCCTTCAACCGTGTTGATACCTGGTCGGCTGACTACCTTTCGACACAGATCGGATTTCTTCAGGCCACGAAGAAATGCCTCCAGGAGGATCCTTTGTTGATCCTCATTACCGATATAGGCCGGGTAGGCTTCCTCGGCGAGGCCTCTGAAGCGGATAATGTAGGCCTCCTCCGTCTCGTGAGCTTTCTGGCGGACGATTCCTACCTCACCTCGCTTCCTTGACAATTCTTCTCCTCCGAGAAAAATGTTCACGATCTCCGCCTTGATTGTGGCCCATGCGACTTGATTTTTCTCGATCTGGAGTCGAGCGGCTTCTCTTTGTACGAAACCACTCACCTCCTTACGGAGAGGGCCACTGGTTGTGCACACGATGATGGTATGCAGCTGCTCGGGGGCCTCTTGTTGAACCAAGTCTATGTCAGCTACCCACCTGGTGAGGGCTTCTCGGGTGCTCCCATCACATTTGGTGGTCAGCTGTATCATGTTTTGGCGAAGCGCCTGTCGCTCCTGGTTTGCTAGCCATTGGGTTAAGATGCGATCTGTTTGATCGCGGTTTGACTGGACCATCGCCTCTGCGAGCGCATTAGCGGTGATAGCGGTCTGTTGAGCTTGCTGGCCTTGCTGCTGGGCTTGCTGTTGCATTTGTGCCTGCGCGTGAGCGTCCATATCGCTTGCACCGTCCTCTCCCGCCATGTTATGTTTTAGTTCTTCACTGCGCGAAAAACTGGTTAAAACACAAGGTCGCAGCACTTCGTTCTGCTGGTTTTAGTCTGGCGTTAGCTGATGCGGTGAGTTCGATTCCTACACGTACTCTCTCCCCAATGTCAGATATAATAACTGCACATTCCTTTAAATGTCTTTTTGTAACGTGCTTCTCGAATCTGTCCGCCTCAACGTGCTCCCAGCAAATAATGCAGAATTTCCTAGGCTTTGGCTCTCTTGGGTGGGTTTTCCACCAAGTCACAAATTTCGGCATTGCCTTACGTACTGTTCAAGCTGCACTTCACTCAATGAGTGAAACAGAACCAAATGTTCAATGATAAGGTTCTTATGTACTGCGAGTTCACAAAAAGGACACTGAACCCACACGGCTAGGCTATGGTGTCTCTGTTTCCCATTCATGCCTCATGTAATGGACCCAGTGGGATATACAGGGGCATATGACATATTAGAATGTCGTCTTCAATACACGGTGGGGGTTTGGGTGACGGCGATCTGGGCGACTCTACCTCCTCCTCGTCTGACGATATTGTTATCGCGTCTTGTTCGGGCGGCGTGCGACGAGCTGGCGTGTCTCGCTGCCTTACGTTGTCGCTTCGGGATGGCGTTGGCGCCGGCGTCGGGGGCGAGAGTCTGGCTTCGAAGGGTAGACCTTGCCGTCCTTTTTCGTAGGCCAGGCGTGTGGCTGCCGTAAACTGATCTGGCCGCAAGATGAGGAAGGGCGGCTGCACCTGCACCGCTTGCTGCGTTGACGCCTGTCGTGGCGGGGTCGCGGCCGATGACGACGGCTGTCGTCTCGGAGACTCACTATGGATGCTAACGGGCCTCACGTGATTGAAATCGTGACCCTGATATTGTCCAAACTTTGGCTGTTGACCCACACGTACACTAAAGTCTTTCACTCGCGTAATGAAGTGGTTATGCAGTTTGTCCCAATAGGGCGTGGCTATAGTCCAACCTCGAACAGGGCTATAAGTGAACTCCACCCCGGGGAATTCTTCCACAGCACTTGGCGGAGTTATGCTCGTCTGCTGATAGAGATAAGCGTCTTGGTCGTCCGTAAGGTCGTAGGAACGCTTATGGGGCCGAAACATCCCTACCTGGTGAGCCAATCGTCTGCTAGTGTCACTCCCGTCAATGAACACAAGCTACGCACTTACGCTATCCGGCGTATGGCGTCGAGGGACCATACAAAGCTAAAAATTGCACTGACCACAGGTGCGGTAATAATGGTGCAACTCCCACCACTGCTTTTTAGACTGTGTCAGCGCTTTTTCCCGCTCTAGTACGGCACACCTACAGTGCCAATGAGCCCATTGAGAAGCGTCATGGAATGGCTTCTTAGCGCAAATGAATAGATGACCAGATTGTCTGGCCGGCGTGTTCTTATTCAGGGCGTGGCACCAGCGACAACAAAAAAGAGGCTCACCTTGGCCGAGGACGTTGGTTTTCAGACCCTGGCACTCACTGCAAAACCAATTGGATGGCAGCTCTCGTGGTGGCGGTGGGCGGTACTGGCGAATGGCAGCAGCCCTATCTGTCATAACTTCTTTCTTCTCGTCTTCTTATAGTTTGTGAATGTTTTTCACATCCTGGTCACGGCACCAATTTGTAAGATCCGACCCTGGTCTTAAGTTGAGGGTTCGAGTCTCTCGTGCGGCATTTCGGTTCGGCCAGGGCGTGTAAACAGACTCCTGGACTTGTACATTCGCAATCCAAGTCGCTTGAACATTTCACCAAGCTTTTATTTACAGCGGTTAGTACATCTCGTTGTGTTCTTGAGTTGTAGCTTGTCTCCAAGTTGTCTCCCGGCTTGAAGCTTGTCCCGACTCTCGGATTCGTGCCCCTTATATACCCCTCCGCTCCTACACCCCTGGGAGTGTACTCTCTTATCAGGAATTTGGGAGGAATTTGGTGGAAAGATGTTTTCACTCTCTTTCCCTAGTTTGCGCGTCTGGATTTCGGGTCAGACTGGCTGGCGCCGAGTGTCACCAATGTCACCTTATCTCCCGTTGTTTTTAGATCCAGGACGCAAACATCACGTTCACCAGCCTCCCTTCCGGAGCAGTATAAGGGCCTAGCACTTCCGGGTCGACGGATCCAGAACGTTATAGAAAAATGCATATAGCTAATAACCGTCGCGAGTACTGAGACACGTGATTGCATCATGCTGTTAGGTGCAGTGACCTAACCTACCTCCACGTGGATCCAGGACACATGACACTGACTCATGCGTCGTGAACATTCTAAAACTATGACTAAGCGTAATATATCCGGTATACAATGTCCCCTCCTGGGTGCGGATTAGTCACGCCCAGTGCGATAAGTACAGGGCGGGGACTTTACAATATCTTTCACTTCTCTTTCTATAACCTAAAATAGAAGTTGCTTAATGGGACACGATAAGCCCGCTGCGCCGTTGGCTGACTGGCGGTTTTGATCTTTATAGGATCCAAAGCACAATAGCCAAGGGGCGATTGATTATCAGACAAGCAGAGGGATACTCTTTCATGTAAATGGAGCGCAATTCATGAATTTGCTGACAGCATATTGGCATGCACCGATATCTTATCAGGGCAGACACTTTCGTCACCCGATATCCCTATTGAAATTCTGGAGCTCGGGAGTCCCCCGACTGTTTTCACAATCCCACCGGAAATGCCCGATTTCCCCACTACAAAACATGTCTTTTTGGAAGTCCCTCATACACATTGTCCCGTACTTCTAATGTTGCTAGTCTTGTCATATTCTTTCCAAGGGCGCGGTGTTTCACCTACCTGTTTAATTTTGCCGGCCGGTCTCCTGATCTTTTTTTGTAGCGTCAGCATGTGGTCTTCCACGGCCATCAAGTTTTCCATCAGCGTCTGGATTCCATCGAGAGTAGGGTCACGCATGGCGAAAATCTGTCGAGCCAGCTAGTCATTGCCGACAGCCTGAGCGAGGGCCGGGATGATACTGCGGCTCAGGTCATCGGGACCGACGTCTCGAAAGGCCCCCCGGAGTGTGATATGAAACCTCCGCCAGAACACGGCAATAGACTCATCCGCAACCGCAAACCTCCTCATGGCCATCCGCTCCGTGAAGGCCCGCCGCTCTTCGTCGCCCGACACAAACTGTCGGACACGACCAGGATGTCGACCCAGGGCGCCTGACCTGGGTGATCGGCCTCCAACAGCCCGAGGAGCGCACGTTTGAGCCCTTCCCCTGTGCCACCACGAGAGCTACCTCCTGACCCGCACCGGGAACCTGGACTTTCAGATGTGTCGATCTCCCGGATCCACTCTCGGGACACCTGCTCGCTCTCGCCCCCTACACGGGATGATCCGCGACCAGAGGGTTGTCTCCTGTCGCGCTCGTCGGGCTATTCTCCTATTATTGTGAAGGGAGAATATGATAGTAGAACAATGCTTAATCGTGTTTCTATTATTTCCTGACAAGTAATGACTAATCACATGATTAAACTTTCTTGCTGTACAATAAAGTGTTTATAAGTGAATACATTTCATTCATATAGATAAGCAAATATTCGTACATCTATATAGACCAAGAAAATCCTCAAGGAAAATCATGAATTGGTCATGGAAAATCGAAAAGTGTGGGAACCTTGTCTAAGGTAACCATTCTCCTATTTTTGTAAAGGGAGGATATGATAGTAGGACAATGCTTAATCGTGTTTCTATTATTTCCTGACAAGTAATGACTAATCACATGATTAAGCTTTCTTGCTGTACAATAAAGTGTTTATCAGTAAATACTTTTCATTCATATACATAAGCAAGTATTCGTGAATCTATATAAGTATGCACAGGCCGTAGGACTCGATCCGTTCGCCTTTCCGCAATATGTTTAACCTCCACGCATGTGCAATACGACCTGGAACTGAACCGAGATGCCGGCAGAGGGCGTTCCGCTTTAGCTATTGTCATCGAAGCATGTGGGTCTGCATTAGCCATGTTTTTCTTGGCGTCCTTGATGCTGTGCATGGTCGTGACAGTTGGCGTCAATGCCTTGACCGACACATCTTGGTATCTTTAGAATTTTAAATGCTACCCTTGGGTGTTCGCTTGTGGCTGACTCCCAATTTCCGACAACCATTGCATCGCACATTTACTCGCCTCAAGTTCCTTCGTTTTCCCGTTAACTCGTCACTCAAATTGGCCCGGAAGACCTGACGTCCGTCATCGTCTGGCTGAAATGGTCGTTGTTAGCCTTTGGCATGAAATACTCATCCGACGTTGTGCAAATTTGCTAGTGGCGCCGTTTCGCGGTCACGATTGCAAACAGTGTTTTGCCGCCACAGAAACGAAACGATAAGGTTTTCAATAGAAACTAATCGTTCATATTGACAAAAACCAATCATAATACATACAATTTTATGTCTATATATAATGAAAGTGGCGCCTGGTCAAGGAGACCTCATGAGAGCCGACCGTTGGCTGTTACATTTTCACCATTACTGACTTTCAGGGTTTCAATGCCCTGTGTTGAATCTATCGTTTCACCATTACTTACTTTCAGGGTTTTAATGCCCTCTGTTGAATTTATCGTTTCACCATCACTGACTTTCAGGGCTTCAATACTATATATAATGAAAGTGGCGCCTGGTCAAGGAGACCTCATGAGAGCCGACCGTTGGCTGTTACATTTTCACCATTACTGACTTTCAGGGTTTCAATGCCCTGTGTTGAATCTATCGTTTCACCATTACTTACTTTCAGGGTTTTAATGCCCTCTGTTGAATTTATCGTTTCACCATCACTGACTTTCAGGGCTTCAATACCGTGTGTTGAATTTATCCTTCCACCATTGCTGACTTTCAGGGTTTTACTGTATCCGGTTGTCCCAATTGTACACTTTTTGCCGATTGATTGAGGAGTGTGGACTGGGAGTTTCGCGACTCTAATATTGAAATCAACTGTGAAGCCATGGGTGAACCCTTGTTCGAGCTCAAGTTTTGTGGATTTTTTACGAGTAGTCTTGAAGATACGGCACGAGCTTTGCGATTGTCGTTTGTAGAGTTGTGCTATGGTCTGTTGTTTTGACTGGGGTTGGGCTGGCAGTGGAAGATGGGGTGGGCTTTGCCGCAACGGTAGCAGGTGTGCTTGTAAGTGCATTAGGTGTTAGGGTAGCGCTCCTCGTGGGTATGAAAGGAGAAACAGAAACCGTTAGGGGCTTCTTTGTGAGAAGAGGTGGGTTTGAAGGAACGAAAATGCCTGGCTGCAGACATTCGCAAGAAAATTCTGCTAAGCGCGGATGTCTAGCCTGGCTTCTTTCGTGAAACGGACATAATAATGAGGATGTTTTATGCCTTTCGTGAGCTCTAAGAGCAGACGATGAAAAGACCGTCGCGGAAACCACCACATTGCAAGCAAGCATGGGACTGAATCTGCCTCAATGTGACCGATCTTTTCTTGGAGAATTGCTGGCATAAATCGAAGGCTTTTTCCAGCCTGTTCTTAGGCAGCCTGGCTTCCATAGCCACGGTATCGGGCGACTGTCGCGGTCCAAGAAGACAAAATCGTCAAGAATATGCCACAACCAGAGGACACCATATTTGTGTTGGAAGATCTAATGCAGCCCGCTGCTGAAAGCTTCAAAAAAGCTGCAAAAGACGCTGCATCCCATAGGCAAGCACTTGTGGAAGAAAAGAGACGATGGTCGTCGGGATGTATCGGCAGGAGCCTGAACGCCACCCGATATCCCTATTGAAATTCTGGAGCTCGGGAGTCCCCCGACTGTTTTCACAATCCCACCGGAAATGCCCGATTTCCCCGCTACAAAACATGTCTTTTTGGAAGTCCCTCATGCACATTGTCCCGTGCTTCTAATGTTGCTAGTCTTGTCATATTCTTTCCAAGGGCGCGGTGTTTCACCTACCTGTTTAATTTTGCCGGCCGGTCTCCTGATCTTTTTTTGTAGCGTCATCATGTGGTCTTCCACGGCCATCAAGTTTTCCATCAGCGTCTGGATTCCATCAGCGTCTGGATTCCATCGAGAGTAGGGTCACGCATGGCGAAAATCTGTCGAGCCAGCTAGTCATTGCCGACAGCCTGAGCGAGGGCCGGGATGATGCTGCGCCTCAGGTCATCGGGACCGACGTCTCGAAAGGCCCCGGAGTGGGATCTGAAACCTCCGCCAGAACACGGCAATAGACTCATCCGTAACCGCAAACCTCCTCATGGCCATCCGCTCCGTGAAGGCCCGCCGCTCTTCGTCACCCGACACAAACTGTCGGACACGACCAGGATGTCGACCCAGGGCGCCTGACCTGGGTGATAGGCCTCCAACAGCCCGAGGAGCGCACGTTGGAGCTCTTCCCCTGTGCCACCACGAGAGCTACCTCCTGACCCGCACCGGGCACCTGGCCTTTCAGATGTGTCGATCTCCCGGATCCACTCTCGGGACACCAGCTCGGCAACGTCAGGCTTCATCCCCCAGCTCCACTAACGCTGAGGGGACCACCCTGGCACCGGCAGGATTCCCCCTCCTCTATTAAAGCTGAGGGGACGCTCCCCTGGCAACGTCAGGATTCTCCCCCCACCCCCACTGACGCTGAGGGGACCACCCTGGCACCCTCAGTATTCCCCCAACCCCTACTAAGGCCGAGGGGACTTGGGACTACTGGGGTCTAGATCTCGCCACCCCCTCCCGACGCTGAGGGGACCATCCTGGCAACCTCAGGGTTCCCTCCACCCCCTTCCATTCGCACGCACGCTCAGCGCGCCGTTTATCCCTGTCCTATGTTTTGTTCCTAACTTGCTAAGTTTCGCTACATCAGTTCCTAACACTATCTCCCACCTGCTAGGTAATCTCCTGATTACGTGCTGCAGTACTACTCTAAACAATAAAAGATAAACGTAACAGAAATAAACATTGCACGAACAAGATCTGTTCATCATGTATGGCTATAATGCTATGACTCAGCATCAGTTCAACCTATCCCTGGATATTATGTCCAATTCCGCATGAGTCACTTGTTCTCATCGGCCCACTTGTGAGCTTCTGCGGCCAGATTGGCTAATGCCAGTGTCAGGCCGGGCGACAGCGAGGTCGGCTTCTTCCCGCAGAAGGAGGCTAGGTTTCGCAGCAGGACCTCGTTCAGCTCCCGGCTGTAACCCAGAGCCTCTCGGTGGCGCTGGTTGATGGTCGCCACCAACCCGTCGTGAGACGACCTGCGCGCAGTCGCGCTGGTCTCTATGCTGCCCTGCAGGGCCTGCACCCGCCGCTCCAAGCCTGCCACGGCCTCCAACACGTGCCTCAACGGCTCCAACATGCCGGCCGGTGATTGGGCGCTCACCCCCGGCGACCCCTGGGACGGTACGGGAGGGAAGGTCAGCATCGTCTCCGGCGGCGCCTGCGGTGACACGGGCGCGAACCCCGAGTCGCCACTTGACGCATTCGTCGCCATGGCCGGTACCCAGTCCGCCAGCTCTGACGGGGCCAGACTCATATCCACCGAAGCGTAGGTGCTCGATTGGGCCATATCCTTTAGCTTGTGGCTGGCCGTCTGCTGATATTTTTCTAAACTCTTAGCGTCAGCGAAGCCAAGCCGACACTGGTCGCAAGCAGCGGCTCGCCTATCCCACGGCATATGCCTCGCCTTATGCCGCCAGTAACCTCCACGAAGTGACGAAGAATCTGTCACAATCGGTGCAGCAAAACATGTATGTATTCTTTGGCGGCCAGGCAGGGTGATCCGGACTCCCGCATTTACCGCCCTCTTTATGGCAGCGTTCGAGACCCACGTGGCCTGCCGCTAACTCGTCACTCCCTCCCAGATGTTTGCGGGACACCCCTGGTCCATAGTCTCACCTCCTCTGGTCTCTGGGCCCAATTTGCCGACCCACGATTAGTCCTGCCTCTTTAACGGCGACTGAGTCCGACCTGGAGACGATCCGGCTGCTCCCGTCTCCGCACTCCGCGACGCCTGCTACCGTTATCCGCCCTGTCCTGTCGACAGGCCTCTCTCTGTTTGTCGCGGCGACCACCCCCGGTCGACCTTGGCCTTACTGCTACCTTGGCCTTCTCTGGTTCCGCCACCTTCCTCTCCCTGTCAGCCCCTGCCTGGCTGACCTCTGGCCCAGGGGTCAGTGCTACCGTGTCAGTTATCCCTTGCTGCTTCAACAGCTGCATCCATTCAGGGCTGACTTCGCTCACATGTGGCTTCAACCTGTTGTGGTGCAGGATCCTGGTCTTCCTTTTGATCGGCCCTCGTACTTCTAAGAGTAAGTCACTAATTACTCTTGACACGAGACACGGACCTTGCCATACATTAGGATTTAACTTTGGGCTCCTTCCCACCTTCCTTGTGGAATCCAGCGTGTACACCAAGTCCCCCACTGTAATTATGAACGGCTGTTCGTGAGTCGTAGTCCCGTTTCTGTACCTGTGCCGCCCCTTTGAGATGTTCTCTCGCCAACTCGTAAATGCGAGTCAGCCGCTCTCGCAGCTTTGTGACATAATCAGCCGCCTTGGGCTGGTCCCCGTGCCGCGGAACACCTCTCATAACCAGCTAGATAGGCTGGTATACTTCTCGCCCAAACATCAGCATGTTCGGTAAGTATCCGCTGCTCTGGTGGCGACATGATCGGTATGCCGACGTGGGCAGGGGCAGATTTACATGCCAATCCTTCTGGTTTTCTGACACATATGCTGATATCATGGCCAAAAGGGTCTTGTAGCCATTGCGTGATATGGCGATGTCCTGGGCCCGTAAGTTCGAAACCGCGAGGGCAAAAAATCTTGCCCCCGCGTGACGTTTTGCCTCAATTTGGCCTCGCCCCCAACTTTTCGCCCTAATCGGTAAGTTCGAAAAAATCTCCCTGAAATTAGCCCCGACTTTGCCTCTACTTTGCCCCAAATGAAGGACAGCTTCTGAGCCGGCCCTGACCGCGGGCTGAAAGCGGGGCAAGGTCTGCACGCATTGGCGAGTGTTCTTGCGGACAACTTAGACGATTTGATTTCATTTCCAAGTACTAATGAAGAGCTACGCAAGAGTTTTTATGAAATTACGGGTAACTATATCGCGTTATCTGCATAAATTATAAATTTGCACAAAAAAAAACGTGTTACCACTTTTTGTATATGACGGATAATATATATATATAACCTAGGCCTACTCACGTAATGTGTCATTAGTGGATATCCATTGTTCATACACTGAAATTGTGTTACTTGTTCTTGATTATCGGCTAGTTGTCTAACGCTATATGCTTGTTATCGTTATGTATGGTGCTAACTTATTGTACCATGGTATTATCAAGGCTTTCCGGGTACAACTGGTGCAATTGATTGCACTCACGTCCTCACAAAGCTGTTGTTTCATATTAATATTATATTTGCAAAATGTTTCCGTTACAGAACTGTATTGATCGTCAATGCCATCATGGCCCTAGAAATGGAAGACAAAAGTTACAATATCCCGGGTGCGGGGCTATGGTATTTGGGTAGAGGCAAACACATTTTCTTGGGGTTCGACGAGGGGTGCATTTTTCTTTTGGGCCATGGGGAGGTTAAACTTTTTTACTCGGGCATTATGGGTTTCTTAGGAAATAGAGGAATTTTTTTTGGCAAAGGGCAAAGCACGATTGTTTTTAAAACTAACTACGGAGCCAAAGTTTTTATAACAAAACAACCATTGGTCAGTAGTCCCTAAGTGTAAGATACTTTGCAAATGTGACGGCTTTAGTCACAATAACTGAGAAAAATATGGACATAGTTAATTGCTTTATTATTGTCTGTTTAACTTCCTCGAATGTTTTCACTGTTACTACTTGAAATTCTTATGAGACATCAAAATACATTTTTGCTACTCGTTGTTGATGACAGCAAGCAGAGGTGAAGTTGCGAACCAATACTTCGAGTTTGGCCACGTATACATGACTTATGTCCCCCCCCCCCCCCACTACCCGCCTGAACTATGAATGATAAGACGAACGCATCTTATAATCTATCGTTTATTCAACTAAGAGTTACAGCTAAGAGTCACCGGACTCTAATCTGTGAAGTGTAGCTTCCACATAGAGGGTTTTGGTATCGGCCAGTCTCTGCTGCGCAGCATAAGTGGCCGTCACCTGTTGGTACACTTGCAGTTGGGTATCTGCCACGACGTGCCTAGTCTTGCGCTTAAACTGCTGGTCCGGCATTCGTGTAGCTGATGCAACTGTATACACGTGCGAAATAAAACATTGATTAACAAATCATTTTCTGAGTTAAGATCTCTGTCGTCCAGCTTTTTTCCCAATAATAGATGACTGGTTTGAAGAGTAACTACAAATATGTAATTAATGCATTATTGCACTAACAGCAAGCCCACTTACCAGCTGTGTTAGAAAACTTGAAAATGTGTGATTAATAATCATTATTGGAGTTAATAGATATTACCTTAGTTGAGATCAACAAATAATTCACCTTTATCAGCCAAGCCCCAAAAGACCTTACCTATGACAATAGCAGAATTATTAAACACAAAATCCAGTATGTGTGTGAACTTGCTGGTATCATTCACCAAGGTTCAGTTGAGTGACACTGCAGACCAATGATCACATTCTCTGAAACAAAGCTTCATATATTCTTCAACAATGAATATGTGTGGGAGGTTTATGTTTTATTTTCTTTGCTGGCATGTTAAATATTACATAAGCTGTCATAACATGCTTAAATCATAGAAATGTGCCACATATCATATATTTTGTAAGTTCATATTGTGGAGACCAATCAAATATTTCCTGTCTATGCACATGATTTAATTTAGTACTCATTAACTGTTTATACCATACTATTAGTACAGTGCTAATGTAAAAGAAAGTTTGAGGAAATAATATTACAAATATTACTATTAAATGGCAATGTCAGAATGATCCATCGCATACTCAGGATAGAATTCACAAAAAGTGGCTTCTTAAGGTAAGTAATGAATTTCAATAAAAACTCACATGGCCACAGGATATATAAACATGTAATTATAACTGATCCAATACAAAAGAGACATATAACTGTCAAATATAGTAATCAGACCAGTGACTTGCATGTAACAGGGATTGCGCACTAAGGCAAAATGGTAAAACTGATTTGAAGATCACTTAGAATGTTATAAAATAGACATGAAGACATCTGTCTGATAATATCATTTAAATCACATAAAGTTATATGAATAAAATAATGAAAGTCCATTTTTCCCAGTCAAGTAACTAATTACTGGTTCACCTGCTATAAGCCTATGCATACCATATTATTATTCTGGATTATCAACAACTGTATACTTTAATATTAGATCCATTACATATCTATTATGTGAAGAATCCATAGCCCCAATTGAGTCGATCAATTCAAAAAATACAGTCTAACCTAGAAAATGTCACAAAGAACTAACTGCAATTATAATACATTTAGCATCCACTCATATTATATATGGGTTGGACATTGTCAGTGACACTACACCACAGCCACAAGTGCTCACTTACTTCTGTCAATCACAATTAGGCCTAGTATATATCCACCATACACTAGCCTACTATGTATAATATTAATACAGTATCCATCATGCACCAGCCCCAGGCCAAGGGCATGGGGGGGGGGGTGATGGTGTGTGATGTGTGATAGACACAGTACTAATTATGATCAACAGAGGTGAACGCTTGTGATTACAGCAGCCTGAATGGTAGGTGAATGTGGCGGTTGGAGGAGGGGGCAGCTGTTAAACATGAAAGTCAAATATGTGATATAAAAAAAAATTGTAGTGTTGCCATGTACGGCCCCCTTGTTCCCACACACCACCCACCTGCCATTGGCATTGAGGCTCCAGTGCTGACACTGCCCTCGATGTCCTCGATTCTACACACACGCTCCACCCCCCCCCCCCCCCCCACACACACACCCTCCCCGAGTTCACAGGCACAGTAAATCAACTGACACAGAGGGGGGGGGGGTTCCGCACGGCCTACTAATAAACAAGCTATTAGTAGGCCGTGCGGACCCCCCCCCCCACTCCCCCTCCTCTGTGTCAGTCGATTTACTGTGCCTGTGCCCGAGTTGTACACTCTGTCACGGCAAATTTGCGAGCAAGCCCATAACTTACCTGCTAATCAAGCTTTTACGTCCATGCCATGCCTCTTCACGTTTGTCCTTCGTTATAAGAGCAGCCTTAAAAGGGCCCGATATACATGGGTTTATTGTCATTGACGCCTTTTAACAACATTCTGCCTTCACTCGTCTGGCAACATCCTTGTTTACTGTCTGCACTTCCGCTCATGTGTTGCAGGAAATAGTCTCGCGGTAGAAACGCGCCCCCGGGAAATGGTTTTCGGGGCCAAAAGCGAAATGCGTTCGAACTTACGGATCGGGGCGTTTTTTCGAAAAACGCCCCGCCTTGACCTTGCTCTGAGGCAAGGCACAATTCCCCGCCCCCGTTTTGCCCGCAATTTGCCCTATCGAACTTACGGGCCCTGGTCTTGTGGATATCCATCAGCTCACACACATAATGTCTTTTTGGAAGTCCCTCATGCACATTGTCCCGTGCTTCTAATGTTGCTAGTGTCATATTCTTTCCAAGGGCGCGGTGTTTCACCTACCTGTTTAATTTGGCCGGCTGGTCTCCTGATCTTTTTTTGCAGCGTCAGCATGTGGTCTTCCACGGCCATCAAGTTTTCCATCAGCGTCCTGATTCCATCGAGAGTAGGGTCACGCATGGCGAAAATCTGTCGAGCCAGCTAGTCATTGCCGACAGCCTGAGCGAGGGCCGGGATGATAGTGCGGCTCAGGTCATCGGGACCGACGTCTCGAAAGGCCCCCCCCCCCCCCCCAGAGTGTTATCTAAAACCTCCGCCAGAACACGGCAATAGACTCATCCGCAAACCTCCTCATGGCCATCCGCTCCGTGAAGGCCCGCCGCTCTTCGTCACCCGACACAAACTGTCGGACAAGACCAGGATGTCGACCCAGGGCGCCTGACCTGGGTGATAGGCCTCCAACAGCCCGAGGAGCGCACGTTTGAGCTCTTCCCCTGTGCCACCACGAGAGCTACTTCTTGACCCGCACCGGGCACCTGGCCTTTCAGATGTGTCGATTTCTCGGATCCACTCTCGGGACACCTGCTCGCTCTCACCCCCAACACGGGATGATCCGCGACCAGAGATTTGTCTCCTGTCGCGCTAGTCGGGAGTCCGCCAGCAGCTGAGCAGGAGATGCGATGAGCGCATAGGCTATCTGCCTCGCCCCGGCCTCGCTAGGGCCTCCCCACTGCCCCTGCCGCCACGTCCGGCAGTACTGGTTCTGGCACACAATTCATGTTAACAACCACTTGCAATAGTCCTCTTGCCAGTTCCCCACTTTGTCGCTTGGCGCAGCACTGTTGCTCGACTTCCGGTAAGTTGAAATCCAGAAGGCCAGGCAGTGACGGGGTCGATTCGGCGGGATTAAGAAACAACTAATCAAAAAATAATGGCCTAATCTGAATATCACCACAAGCTTATTGTGAGAGTTTTTTTCCACGTTTGATCCTGTGTGAGAATAGTTCAGCCATCCTTCCAGAGATATAGAATTTTGTCAGCTTTGGTACCATCTTGTTGTACCAAATATCAGCATCGAACAAGATTCTTTGTACTGAGAGTCCCTTCCGGGTCCAGAGGACGAAATCGACCCATGATCGTCGACAGAATCCCATCTGACCCTGAACTTGGTACATGTAGTTGTGCTCCGACTGCAGAATCGACTTGCCGTCTTTGAATTGAGTACAAAAGTCAGTGGCTTCTGCACATATTTCTGGTTTTAAGTTCCTGAAGGCATGTTGCTTGGTTCCATACGGGCACTTGATTTCCACTATACCTTCTCCACATTTCAGACACTGGACATGACCATCAATACTGGCACCGAGAAAAGGCAGTTCACGACTGACGATAAGTCCTCTATCTTCTACCACAACACTACCACACTGCCTAATGTGCCACTTGGCATACTCTCGACGGGCCTTACATTCATTCTTGTTGCCGTATGTCAGGCTCTTCTGTCATGAGATGACCTTGGGGTAGGCGATGGTCTTCACCAGGGCTTCCAGCTCCACCTTCTGCCTCTTCACAATGCTGCCCATGTGTGAGGCTGTTAGTACCACACTACGTGCCTTTCGCCAGTTGAGGTTGATTCCTTGGCCACGAGTTGACCTCTCAAGGTTTTCAATCATAGTCTCGGTCACACTTTCTGAATACCCCGCCAAGAATGCCTCGAAGAGTGACTGATTTTGAACCGGTCTACTTCAAACAAATCTGTGAAGTCAGTGACGTCGCCAGGCGTGTTACGGAGAGTGAGATACACCGCCGACTCACTGTTGCAGGTAGCCATGCCATCCAATAGGTCCTTCAGGAAGGCATCTCCATCTGCTGCTGGCCTTGCACTGTAAACACCTGGATATGGACGTGACTTGGCGATGGTGTCTTTCTCAGGGTTATATATCCTGATGTTGGCAGATAAGGCTGGTTCTAGCCGTACGTTACCAGTTGGAGCTGTTTTCCATTGGCAGGTTTGGCTCGTACACGCGTCGTAAATCTTGACCAATGACAGCAAAGCGACAAGGTTTTTAATATTACCCGTAAATGTTGATTGTGGCGCAAGCTCCGTATTGTGGGCGACTCGGATGGCTATGAGGGGACGAGGAGGCCATCTTGTTGAAATGGGGTTCTGACATTTAACTGTAAGTGACATCCATCGTTAGGGTAATCAGGCTCCAGACCAAGAAAAGCCGAATTGGTCATGGAAAGTCCAGTGTGGAAACCTTGTCTAAGGTAACCATCCTCCTATTATTGGGAAGGGAGGATATGATAGTAGGACAATGCTTAATCGTGTTTCTTTTATTTCCTGACAAGTAATGACTAATCACATGATTAAACTTTCGTGTTTTACAATAAAGTGTTTATAAGTGAATACATTTCATTCATATAGATAAGCAAATATTCGTACATCTATATAGACCAAGAAAATCCTCAAGGAAAATCATGAATTGGTCATGGAAAGTCCAAAAGTGTGGGAGCCTTGCCTAAGGTAACCATTCTCCTATTATTGTGAAGGGAGGAGATGATAGTAAGACGATGCTTAATCGTGTTTCTATTATTTTCTGACAAGTAATGACTAATCACATGATTAAGCTTTCTTGCTGTACAATAAAGTATTTATCAGTAAATATTTTTCATTCATATACATAAGCAAGTATTCGTGAATCTATATAAGTATACACGACAGTTGACTATCTCCGCTAGGCGGCTGCGCAATCTGCCTCGTAGTGGCGCGGTGTCATTTACATTTAAGGTGTGGCCTAGCAAATTCGAAGTGAAGATGAGGCTTAATTAGTTCCCTCCGCTGGGACAGTTCCCCAATAACACATGTCGGTAACCGGAAGCTGTTTTGGCCAGTGTCATCGAGGCATGCGGGTCTGCATTCGTCTTGTTTTTCTTGGCGTCCTTGATGCTGCGCATGGTCGTGACAGTTGGCACCAATGCCTTGACCGACACATCTTGGTATCTTTGGAATTTTAAATGCTACCCTTGGGTGTTCGCTTGTGGCTGACCAATTTCCGACAACCATTGCATCGCACATTTACTCGCCTTAAGTTCTTCGTTTTCTCGTTAACTCGTCACTCAAATTGGCCCGGAAGACCTGACGTCCGTCATCGTCTGGCTGAAATGATCGTTGTTAGCCTTTGGCATGAAATACTCATCCGACGTTGTGCAAATTTTCTAGTGGCTCCGTTTCGCGATCACGATTGCAAACAGTGTTTTGCCGCCACAGAAACGAAACGATAAGGTTTTTAATAGAAACTAATCGTTCATATTGACAAAAACCAATCATAATACATACAATTTTATGTCTATATATAATGAAAGTGGCGCCTGGTCAAGGAGACCTCATGAGAGCCGACCGTTGGCTGTTACATTTTCACCATTACTGACTTGCAGGGTTTTAATGCCCTGTGTTGAATTTATCGTTTCACCATTACTTACTTTCAGGGTTTTAATGCCCTGTGTTGAATTTATCGTTTCACCATTACTGACTTTCAGGGTTTCAGTACCGTGTGTTGAATTTATCCTTCCGCCATTGCTGACTTTCAGGGTTTTACTGTATCCGGTTGTCGCAATTGTACAGTTTTTGCCCATTGATTGAGGAGTGCGGACTGGGAGTTTCGCGACTCTAATGTTGAAATCAACTGTGAAGCCATGGGTGAACCCTTGTTCGAGCTCAAGTTTTGTGGGTTTTTTACGGGTATTCTTGAAGATACGGCACGAGCTTTGCGATTGTCGTTTGTAGAGTTGTGCTATGGTCTGTTGTTTTGACTGGGGTTGGGCTGGCAGTGGAAGATGGGGTGGGCTTTGCCGCAACGGTAGCAGGTGTGCTTGTAAGTGCATTAGGTGTTAGGGTAGCGCTCCTCGTGGGTATGAAAGGAGAAACAGAAACCGTTAGGGGCTTCTTTGTGAGAAGAGGTGGGTTTGAAGGAACGAAAACCCCTGGCTGCAGAAATTCGCAATAAAATTCTGCCAAGCGCGGATGTCTAGCCTGGCTTCTTTCGTGAAACCGGCATGATGATGAGGATGTGTTATGCCTTTCGTGATGTCTAAGAGTCGACGATGAAAAGACCGTCCCGGAAACCACCACATTGCAAGCGAGCTCCAGGGAACCTACAAGGGACTGAATCTGCCGCAATGTGACCGATCTTTTCTTGGAGAATTGCTGGCATAAAACGAAGGCTTTTTCCAGCTTGTTCTCAGGCGGCCTGGCTTCCATAGCCACGGTATCGGTCTCGATCCTGATCGCTGTCATTGTGGTTGAGGAGCGAAACGTTTTAGACTGCTTGAGCGGGACTAAGAGGTACTCGGCTAAAGACAGGAACTTGTCTTTAGGTGACTGTCGCGGTCCAAGGAAGACAAAATCGTCAAGAATATGCCACAACCAAGAGACACCATATTTGTGTTGGAAGATCCACTGCAGCCCGCGGCTAAAGGCTTCAAAAATGCTGCAAGAGCCGCTGCATCCCACAGGCAAGGACTTGTGGAAGAAAAAAATCCCCTCAAAAATAAAGCCCAAGAGATGGTCGTCAGGATGTATCGGCACGAGCCTGAACGCCGACTGTATGTCGGTTTTTGCGATTAAGCTCTCACACCCATCTGTCTGACCAAAGAGACCAGTGAATCAAAGTTCATGTACTTTACAGATGATAACGTAGGGTCTATCCCCGCGTTAACTGAATGCCCCTTAGGGAAAGAGAGATCATGAATCACACGGAATTCGTTAGGCTCCTTCTTAGGAACCAATCCTAAAGGGGGGAGGGGATGGAAGCCCTCCGGAGGGATGTCCTCAAATAGGCCAGCAATACGACCGGCAAGGAGTTTTCCCTGGAGCTTACACTTAGCGGCCTCGAGAATCCGAACAAAGGACTGGTGGTCTGCCAAAGAGGACTGCATTGCGAGACCTGATCCTTACTTTGGATTCTGAAGCCTGAAGTGAAATCGTCAGTTAGGAAAAGTTTCTTCGCTGCATCGTAACCCTGTGCTACACAGGCGCTACACCTGTTGACTGGGTGGGGGGGCGTTATATTTGACGCACCTGTGGCGAGAACGACAAACCAGTTTAAAAACACTTTTCCTTGTTTTCACGAGCCTCAAAACATGGGGACTGAGGACGGGACTCTCTCGTGGCCCCCTGGTCTGACAGACCTCTGTCATATGACATGAGGTACAACTCAATGTGAAGCTCGCCCCACGGAATGACCTTGTGTCCACTAAATTCCTCATTGCAGTATATTACATACGGTATATTACGAATATTATTAAACAAGTAGCATTGACTGTTGATTGAGACGCAGACAGAAGTAAACGCAGACTTGTCCAATATGTACCATAACATAGATCTCGAAGGGAACGCAGCTCGTCCCTCAAGCCGGCCATGACCTAGACTGTCACTTCCTGGACGGGAGCCTTGCGATCTGCTCCGGAGCAGGCGTGGCTGCTGAGCTGGTCGCAGCATCGGTCACTGCTGCTTGCCAAGACCTTCCCCGGCCGCTTCGCCTTGTTGGATGCTCTTGTTTTAGGCATGCTTCAACCTACAGTAACAAAATAAAACAGTTTTAGTCCTGACCCGTGGGTTATTTAGATTGAACTAAACCAGCATAACCACTCTTTTTTACTTCCGTCTCCACCTCCATGCCAGAGCCTTTGGAAGTAAGGAGATTCTTGCGCACGCCCGCAAAAGAATTACTGACATAAACTTGCAGTATATTACATACGGTATATTACGAATTTTATTAAACAAGTAGCATTGACTGTTGATTGAGGCGCAGACATAAGTAAACGCAGACTTGTCCAATATGTGCCATAACATATATATGTATGTAATTAATATACAATACAAGCCATTTAAATATCATGTAATGAAAGTGACAAGGTATCTTTCTCCAATCCTCCTTGAAGTGTACGTATAGCGTATTTTACAGAAATACACGTAAATCACACAGCAAACCCGTAATACATAGATGATTCAACCCTGAGCTTCAGGATACTGAATGGCCTCTTGCCCCCCCTTCCCCTTCTAGTTAACGACTTGCCACACGCACCAATGAGAGGCGCCTTCAAGATCCGCTTTGTGCAGTCTTTGACAGACGCTTCTCCTACCCTCTACAGCGTGGTGTAATGAAATTTTAATGTTAACAAGTGAAGATTGTATGTGGCTAAAGGTTAAAGTTTAAAATATAATTAAATAACAAAGGTATTGATTATAGACTGTATTACACATAGAATTCATACGTCGGGAGGGTTACGGCCTGCATTACACATAGAATTCATACGTCGGGAGGGTTACGGACTGTATTACACATAGAATTCATACGTCGGGAGGTTTACGGACTGTATTACACATAGAATTCATACGTCGGGAGGGTTACGGCCTGTATTACACATAGAATTCATACGCCGGGAGGGTTACGGACTGTATTACACACGGAATTCATACGTCGGTAGGGTTACGACCTGTATTACACACGGATTTCATAAAATAAAATAAGGTTAAAAACAATTAGAATCTATAAGTTTACACTCACCGTATACTAACCATTAAATGTTACCTACCCCTGCTGGTTTCATATTGCCGTTTCCATAACGCCCATGCGCTGTGGGATAATAAATTTACTTACATATAGCGTCATACATAGATAACGTCACATCACATTATGACATCATTATACATAAAACCACCACCGTGCAAAGCAGTAAGGTATTAGTTGGGTAAGAGTCACATCACACTATGACACACCATTATACATAAACCACCACCATACAAAGAAGTAAGGGATTATTAGGGTAAGAGTCACATCACCCTATGACACATCATTATATACAAACCACCACCCTACAAAGCAGTAAGGTTGGGTAAGACACACATCACACTACGAGACACATCATTATACTTGTCCCATTCGCAAGAGGAAATTGCTGGGTTGGTGTGAGGAATACCTTTCTATTGTCGAAATACAAAAAAGAAGTGTCCAGGAATTTCAGTGTCAAGCTCTATATAGCACCGTTCAACGCCACCGTCACTTTTCTCATAAACGTATCAGTTTTTTTCTTATTCCAATGTGCAATCATGAACTGAAGGAAGAAACAGAAATGGGATTGGGTCAGATGTGTACCGGTGTACTTGATGCACTGAATGAAAGCATTGAATTGTTCACAAATCTCAGTGTTTAAACCTTGCAGACTTAAAATTCGAGATGACCGAAAGTTTGCGCCACATTTGTGAGAGAACCCATGAAATAAATCATGCCAGAATCTGGTGTGCCGCCAGAAATGCGGCTCCCTGTTGAGACTGTACTCCGACAGTGAACAAGAAGTCGTAGAACAGCTCTTCTGGGGCTTCCTCCATGTAACTGAGTGCAGAGTGAAACGGATCTTTACGACCCTCTGCACCTTTTATCAGATGGAAACCAAAGCAGTGACCATGTATGGGACAAACCATTAGAAGACATGGCACCAGCCACCCACTGACACCTTGGTGTAGTGTTTTTGGCAGTTTTCTCCCTCGCATGGCGCATCGTCATATGAAGCTCTTGCGTCCATGGTGTACTTTGGAGTATCCCTGACTTTGCAGCCATGGTTGGTGAAATAATAGGCTACCCCACTTTCTGGATTATATGTGTGAGGTATCGGGTTGGCGGGTGTAGACGGGGGTCATGAGAGTGGACGTCTCTAACAAAGGACGACAAGTACATAAAAAATAAACGTATCTGGTCAGACAGGTTGCAATCAAAAGCCCTCTTCACCAAGGTCTGAATTTCTGGGCAAAACGATAGATCAAGAATGGCCTCCAGCCTCCCACCATTACATGCCTGTTCAAGGACATGCAGGTAGCGAATTGGGTGCATGCTTGTAACCGGGGCGTCACTGGCCAGCATCAACATGAGTACTGCCAGAGCATGCTTGACCTCAGCCGGATACGTCCCAGCCAAAAATGCTGACAAGACCTCAATACATCTTCGGTCTTGGGGACACAGCAAGGACCTGGGTGATTTCGTCAGACAGCAACTCGCCTGGACCCACTTTTGAAAGGAACTTCCTAGCCATGTACTTCAAGTGGTTTCGGGTATCCCGAACATCACTGTCTGGGCTTCGCTCTGTGTACGGCAGGAAAACCCGATCATACCTACGGTGTGAGGGATGCACCTCGTGATCTGAATCGGCCTTCTCAATGCCGTCTATATTAAGCTTAAGGAAAGACAGACCAACATGCGTGCCATCGCAAGCTAGGTATTTGGGGTTCGTGCTGCTCCATGGATCAGAAATTTCCCTAAAATCATCCCCCCTCCTAGCTGCCCAGGAAAAAAACCAACGAACAAAAGTTGACTTATTCATGAAGCTTGACAATTTTGCTTGACAGGATGGCGTTAACAAAGTCCCACCCGATCTCATCTCCGGCACACGTATCTTGGGTGAGACAGTGCAACCTGTCCCCTTGTCCTCTGTAGGACAAAACACACCTGTCGCCCGGGCAAACCCTCTTCAGTACCTGACAGCTGACTGGGCCCTGCAACAACATAGGGTAGCAAAGTCTTGTTATCCCCTTAATAAAATATAAATACAACTTGTCATAAGCTCCTACCGGTGAGTCGGCGGTCACTGTTGTCTGTTAGTTCCCTTCAGAATGTGTCCGAAATACACGGAATCCGACAGTCTTTTTGACTGTCAGCCTTCCTTTTCAAAATCTAATGTCGGAACTGCAGACGACAAGCGTCGTTGCTTTGGTAACGCGCCAGGTTTCCAGGAGACCTACGTCACCCACTGGAGATTGCCTCTCGACGCGTTCCCAAAGCACGGATGTACGTAACACATTAAGGAAACTAATAACCTAATACCCGGAATACTACACTCCCCCTCCCTTTAAATCGTTCGCCCTCGAACGCCAATCCCAACTTAAGAAAACGGAGGTATTTAAATCGCGTATCACATAAAATACAACATAAAATATGCACAAAAGTTCAAAGTTTGTCGGGCGGCTCCACGACGGTTGCTGGTGGCGAAGTCGCGATGGCTGGCTGGGCGACGTCGTAGTCTAGACTGGGGGCCGATATGGCCTGCCCCAGTCCGACGCTCCTGCCCCACGCTCCTGGGTTGACGAATGAGCTTGACGCTGGCGACGTCGCGCTGGCTGTTCTGAGCGACGTCGCCAATGCGACTGGGGCCGATGTTCTGGCCTACCCAGCCCGGCGCTCCGATCAATGTTCGGAAGCGAAGCGCCGTGCGTCGTGGATATCGTTCCACAAGCGACGCATGCTACTGTACTCCGCATCCAGCACCCGGAACTGAATACTACACACGCACGCGTGCTTCCAAATCCCACGTCCACTAAAAGGCCGGTGTCTTAGAGACTGGGCTAGTCGGTTGTCGGGACGAGCAGTTAAGCCATAGGAATGCGTCCTTGTCGACGGATGGTAGTCTCATGTCGAGGGAAGACAGTGCATGGGCAAGGCTAAGGGCCTCGACCAGGGGGCTGCTAGCCGAAGCGGAGTGGACGGAAGATTCGGGCCAGCTCCATTGGTAGGCGGCACAGGGGTGGCGAGGCATGTGGCAGTGACCACATGGTTTGGTGTCGGGAGGTGGAGGGGGGAGGATCCCCTGTACAGAGGGGGACTCCTAGAGGCAGAAGGCGCCGTCGGTGGGAGTGTATGACGAGATAGGGGTGGCAAATTTATTGCGGTCCTTCCGCTTCGCATTCCACCGGTATAGGATGAGCATAAGCAGCGCTATGGCCACGCGCGGACTAAGGCGACCATAGGCAAGAGCTGAGTTATTGAGCAGCTGGTGGAGGCGCTCGTTCCTATTGGTACCTGCCCCAACTGGAATGTTACTAAGGCAGCCGCGATTGACGTGCGTCCTGAGGTGCCTGGACGCGTGCAGGGTTTCCCGTGTGAGATGGGCGCAGGCGGGTATGTCCCTAGACTGCCACTTGTCCTGAAACGCGTCCAACGCTGTGTGCATTTCGGGGGCACTGGCCGTGGGGGCAGTGCGGGTGATACCGTGGTCTCCCGGGGCCCTGACAAACCAGCGGATATCTTGCACTTTCCGCTCACGGTTCCCCTCCTTCTGACTTCGGCAGTGTAGATGTCACCCGGCGAATTGCATGGAAGACATCCAACAGGACACGCGCCCGGGGAAAGACAGTTTGAAGGGCGCTCCGCCAACTGCAACAGTTGTCTATGCTGAAAGAATCGACGGCACATCCCAGGCTACGAAGATTGTCTGCGACGTTGCGCAGAACCGGGCGGACCTCTTCGAAACTATTGCTGCTGGTGAAGGCGAAGCCAAGGACTTGGCCCAGTTCGTTCATGACTAGAAAGAGGGTGCGGTACAGCTGGACCCATTTATTTTCGCCGCTGCCGTTGCCTCCGACGGTCACGGATACCTTGAAGGTGTGGTCGGAAGACAGACGTCGGGTAGCTGGAAGGGTCGACATGGCCGCGTCATAGAGAGGTGCCATGGACTCGACATGATGGACCATGAACATCGACGACGAGGTTGTCGGAAGAGATGGGATCGTATGTACGCAGGTAGTCCGAGAATGGCTGGAAATCTTGAAGGTCTGTGTGGGTGGAGGTGCGGCCACTCACAACCAGGTGTTCCACGTCTTGGCAGAAGGCCCGGCGGCCGTCGCTGTACCGGGACATGGCGGCTTGGCGAAAGCGGCTTTCCATCTGCCAATCGTGGAGACCGTCCATGAAGCTGCAAAGACATAGGACAATTAGCAGTGAAAGGTCGTGCACTAGGTGAGCCGCATGGCCTGTGCAGCAGTGTCGCACAACTGTGCAACGGAAGCCTTGATGCATCGGCGAAGCATTGGTGGGCGCGTCATGGCACGAGAGAATTTAGGCGATGCAGCATATCTGAGTGTACCACTGTTGTATTACCTACTTTAGCGCATGCCAATACCGTCAATACCGCATCTCCCGCCTGGAGGCGCGAGCCTGTGATTACGGGGTATGGTGCCAATAATTGAACCATAGAGTTACCATTAGGTAGAGGGGGAGCGGAACTTACTTGGTTAAGATGGCCTCCTCGAATGCCACGGGGTATCCCGCACGGTGGGTCAGCCGGAAGGGCGGTGCCCAGCACTGTGGTAGTTGGCTTGTGATGAGCACCTCCGCGGAGGAGAAGGAGTGTCTGTTGTTGGCGGAAGGGCGATGTACGTCCTTGCAATGAGGAAGATGACTCCAGCCTCATCGTACATCCACCGTGGCCGGCAGGTCGGGGTCGAATGCCACCGGCCCTGTTGCAAGCGAGTGCCATGCTGCGGGCACAGAATGCCGTTGGGGAGCATGTGAATGTACTGGCCTAGAGGATCCCACAGTAGGCAACGTGGAGCAAAGTAAAGCTCTATGGTCGGCGTGTATTGTTCCTCATTCCAACGTAGAGGTCCTAGAGATAGTATGGTGGGAGGACCTCCGTGATGAAGTACAACCGAAGCTAGTCTGTCCGACACCAGTGGGGGAAGGTCGCTTACGGTCGCAGCAACGACAACGTAGGCTGCCAGAACGGCCCCAAGAGACGGCGCCATCAAGCGGAGACAACCTGCAAAACACAGACGGAAGCTTTAGGATGGAGACGTTCACGGATGGACGATGTTGTAAAATTGAAGGAAGATGTATTATGCATTGACAGTATGTGTTTGTTCCTACTCGGGCACCATCATTTGAAATGTCATTGCGTATGGGAGAGTCATATAGCGCCATTAATGACCTGTCCCATGAGCCCTGTAATGTCATTCCTTGGTGTCTCATTATCTGGCTGACACGCCGTGCGGGATACTCATTATGACGAAGTCCTTCCAGTCCAGTTTCCATACTCAGACGTTAAGCCGTACATCCAAAATTAAATTAATAAAAATTAGCAGTCGTCCTGTGACGAACAATCCTCCAATAATTTACAACGGCTTCAACCTACTGTGGGTACCAAACGGCCAAGAATCCGCGGTAGGCGGAGGGACGTTGTCATTCGGAGACTCCGAATTGGACATACGTACCTCACCCATTGCTATCTCCTCAAAGGAGAACCACCGGCCGAATGTGTTCCCTGTCAGGAACCCCTGAAAGTGGAGCACATTGTGTTGAGATGCGTTGACTTACAAGAAACTAGGGATGATTATTACCAAACAACAAATTTAAGACAACTATTTAATACTGTACCACATAAAAAAATTTTAGACTATGTCTATATGTGTGAAATCTAGTCAGCGTGTGCTGCCAAACGGTGCATGTTGCTATATTTATTAATCTCGAAAGTGTGGTTTTAAATATCAGCATCAACATTCATGGTTTTATATTCTGAAACTTATTGACTTTATCTTTCCACCATTCTTCACTGTTTTAAGACATTTTGCTCCATCATAATACTTGATATCCTCAGGGTTTTATTAATATCTTGACATTGACTGCAGTCATGGTTTTATTCATATCTACTTGACCCTTTATCATTGTTGCAATTGTTTTATCTTCAATATCACATGTATTAATTTTCAGGGTTTTAGTATTGACTTTTTGAGTTATTTAGAATGAACGAAACCAGTATGGCACGATATAGCCTCACAGGCTACGTTAAACCCTAATCAAATCAAATCAAATCAAAATAGGCCTACGTGTACGTCAGGCCCAGTACTGTCGCTGTAGGACAGGACAAATTAGACAGGGCCCTCACAGCCACAGCGCAAAAGCAAGCTTGTGACCCCTGAACTAAGCAGCACTAAGCGCCAAATCCAGCATGGTTTAACTCCATGGATGTTATGTTCCTCGGTAGCACCGTTGATGTCTTTCAACAGACGACGATATTGCGTTTGCCCCAGTGTCTCCTCGATGGAGACGATCGTCGCTGCATTCTTCCGAGACAAATGTACGCATTTGTACATGCTTTGAAACGATATTTATTGGAAAGTATATGCCTTCAACATTCCATGTGTGCAGTCCCACGCGTTATATCCGAATCATGATCGCTAGAATTATGACGCGAAAAGACGATTATCGGTCGAGCGCCGTCGATTTTTGCCCACCAGCTACCATTTGGCGTGACGTCAGTGCGGGAAGACGACATGGCTATAGACACAAAACTTACATTCACAATCGCCATTATACCCCTGTTTTGGGACATCAGGGTTTGTTAACTGAAACTGGGCGTTAGTAGTGGAGTCTGGTTCTTGGACTAGGCCAATTTCACAACGCATATAAGGACTGGTTTCCTCCTTTCTGTGAGGTACATTTAACGTCGTGGGACTTTATTAGCCCCAGGGCCAATAAGTATTTGCAGGTTCACTCCAACTACAGCGATATCCATCATCGCATCAGCTCCCTTTGATTCGTCTACGGTAAATGCATAATCTGCATTTTTCCCGTCAGAGCTGATGCTATTCACATTGTAACTCTCGCGAGACTTGGTCGTGCGCTCTTGATGAAGGGGCTTTTTCCGCCGCATTCCGCACGTTTTCTTCATGGTTGGACATGATGGGTCTTTTCCAAAGTATACCGATGGCTCAAAAGACTCCCACAGGGTGGCCGCTGCAGCTGTGGCTGGTGAACACCAGTGCAGCAACCGCCTCCCAGACCAATGCTCGATATACACCGCGGAAGCGGTGGCTCTAATGATGGCACTTGAATATGTAGAACAATCACTTCATGACAACTTTATCATATACTCAGATTCATTATCTTGTATACAAGCCATAAAATATCGGAAATATGAAAATCCCTTAATACAAGATATACTTATAAAATGTCATGATTTAATATGCAATGGAAAGGCGGTAGTGTTCTGCTGGATCCCTAGCCATATAGGCATAGAGGGCAACAGTCTAGCACGAATTTTAGATTATTTAACTACTAGTTAAATGCATATGATATATTCTACGTTTACTGCCAAACAGTGCAGTTTGCTGTAATTATTAATCTCAAAATCTTGGTTTTAAAAACCAACTCATGGTTTTATATTCTGACAATTTTTGACTTTACCGTTTCGCCATTCTTCACTTTCATGGTTTTATGACAATCTACTCAATCATTTTACTTGATATCTTCAGGGTTTTATTAAACTATTAATCGATTCCACAAAGACTGCATTCATGGTTTTATTCATATCACGTGTATTGATTTTCAGGGTTTTAATATTGACTAATATTGACCAGTATGGCACGATATAGCCTTCCAGGCTGAAAGTGCCGTTAAGCCCCAATCAAATCAAATCAATCAACCAAAATGACCTTTGCCACCACATCTGTAACATGTCACCTCCTTTGCTGTTTTTCAATCCCTGGTGTCACGTCACTGCCGCCCCTTCGTTCATAACTTAGGCCGTGGTGTTTTGGCACTGGCGTTGGGCCCAGACACCCTGTTCCCATTGACAGTTAGAAAGCGTTAGTCCTCTCATCAAACCCATCTGCGCATCCACCTTCTCGGTCTGATCTGCTAGCTATAGAACACGGGTCAGAGTGAGGTCAACACCCTGCTCTAGCAGCTTTCGACGGATGTTATCCAATGTGCACTTGTAGATCACTTCTCGTATCTGGTTATCCAGGTCAGCACTGTAATATCGCAACATCTTCGTTCTTGCTCCTCCAACTCCCTTCCTATATTGCCCCACGGTGCATTTCATATGACGATCCACGGTGATGTGGGTATCCATTTTGCCCCGTGTATTAACGGATTGGGGGTGCCTGTTCGTCACACCCATGAATTTTATGCTCAGTGTGTGCTCAGTGTCCTTGTATGTGCATTTTAAGTCGCTTGTTCCCAGTGTTTCAGCTGCTGCCCTTCGTAGCTATGAGTTTGACCCGGATTGGTTGCAGTAGACCTACATTCAGTTTATCAAACACAGATTTTGGCAGCACATTTACGTGGGCACCGGCGTCCAGCTTCAGGTTGACATGGTTTCCTTCACATGTGTAAGAACCCTCCTCATTAGACCGTGATGATCTGAGGTGGAATCTTGACATATGTGTCCCTGATATCGGGGTCCGGCCAGGGCGTGTAACAGACACCTGGACTTATTCGTGAGCCACACAACGAACAAAGTCAACAACAACGGATATGTATAATGAATATCAATATTTAATAATCGTATTTACAGAGTTCATCAGTTCTTCAATCTTCTTTGTTCATCGTACTTCTCGTTGTATCGTTATATGTAGATAATAACATCATCTATATAATAGACTCGGGTACCAGCGGACTCAGGAGGTGGCAGCGGAACGAACCAGATCTTGAGACTTGTCTTGGGAGTGTTCTCCATGGCCGGGGTCGAACTGCTGCGTCTTGATTCTTTACTGCTCTGCTCGGGACATCTCCGGTCTTGAGTTCTGGTCTGGGTCCTTGGTTCGCTCCTCGCTCCTGGTCCTGGTGAGTTCCGAGTTACTTTTCTACCTCTGAACCTCTGGTATTTATACCCATTGGTCCTCACATGCTACTGGTTGAATGTGTAAGCTCCTGATTGGTTTACACCCCCAGGGCTCAATTATCACGTGAATGCCACCTAAGCTATTTGTAATTGTATACATAACGTTATTTACAATAAACCGTTACATGCTGTCACATAAATCACTTCACTTCTTTGAAAGTAACCGCGTTTGACTACATATAGAGGGCTCGACGTTGGGTAAGCTGATACTAAGTGTTAGGCCTTCTCAACCCATGCTTTCTCTCTTTACCAAGCCATTGGGGTAGGCATGACCTCCAGCAGTTGTGTAGCGCGATAACAATGATTCATACCGGGCGTTGCATACAAATTGTTGACCTTGAAACGTGGGATTCGTGTTCCCTTGTTTTGTCGACCTCTGCGTTCTCCTTTCATGTTACCATGAATGACTGTACATAGAGAACTCTACGTCGGGTAACGTGACACTTAGTCCTGGGCTTAATAGAATTAATGTTCTTCTCTTCCACCAGTCATTTGGGTAGGCGCGACCTCATGAACCCTCCAGCAATCACCGCGTGACTGTGACATTAGGACATATACCATACAGGGCGTCGCCGAACCCACTAATTAATGGTCGTTTAGATCCCTTACTTGTTTACCCAGACTCCTTGGTCTGTTTGACAACCACGCTGATCTATGGCGTCGTGGCACATCGCCTCCCAGGCATATCTAATTACGGTACAACCTCGTACCACTGAACACGTGTCCTTGGGATTGAAATTACTCTCACCACAGTGATGACGCACCTTCTCTTTAAATATAATAAAATAAAATAGGCAAATACTGCTAATGTTAATTCTGTTAATATAAGGTGAGCTGGGCGGCACGCCACAGCATAACCTTTACACACCTCCCTTCCTCAGATTAAAAATCACATTTGTAATCAAATATATTGTATACATTAGCAAACGATATATCGGCATTTACATCCTGCCTTTAACACAAGCAAATAATAATACCCGTTAATGAACAGCTTACATGTTGCTGTTGAAACCGAACCCGTGAGTCTGCGTATTTCGCAATTTTACTCACATTCCATGTCTACCTCTTCACGCAAGTCAATACATGCCCGCTTTTCAGGCGGAGCATCTGATACAACAGGACTCAGGCGCTTATTTTTACCTGAGATACCTAGGGCTGGTAGGATATCAATGGGGATGCTGAGAGGTTGCAGCTCATGGGGATGGTAGATAACTGCTTCGTCAGCGAGAGGGCGCTTACGCTTAGGTAGTTTCAGACACTTGGTACGATATCTTCGGTACAAGCAGCAAGCGAGTACCAGAATCGTTACCATTACAGTGACTATAGTGCAGATGGTGTACACACTCTGATTACGACTAAAGGCGTAATATGGGATAATAGGTACCTTATTCAATGGCATAGGGACGGAATCTGGAAGGAGGCCATCTTCAATATCGTCTAGGATTTGAATTGCTATGGCCTTGGGGATGGTGATTGTTAGATTCAGATGAATCGGGCGGTTGGGGTACTGATAGGACGTGTTAGAGGACGTGTAGAATATTGAATGAATGAACCAGTCATGAGTGCGTAGGACGCACGGGGCGCTTATTGTGACGATGTGGGTTCCTCGGGGGAGACTTACCCTACGTTCTTCCTCTCCAGGACAGTTGTAACGGGCGGTCTCTCCGTGGGTCACCACAGCGTAACGGTTAGGCCCTATTTCTTGGATGAGTGACTGAGCGGGTTTGGGGCTGATTTGGAAAGGACAGTGACCAAACTCAGCTGCATTGTGGGTGATCAATCCACGGAGGCATGAGGTCATGGGTGTCCTGAATACCGGGGAGTTATGACAAACCATGGGATGATTTCCCATACACAGAGTAGACAGGATAACATCTCCTGTCTCGGTATTTATCACAAAGGAAGGTGGTACCTTCAGTTCTATCGTTACATTGGTCTGTTCCTCATACGGAACAGGCCACGTGAAAATATGATATTGGCGATAACGTTCCGTGCTTATCAACGGCAACGATGCGCGGAACAATACTCGTTCCGTACTGACATATACAGGATACACAATAACATGAGCGTAATACCATAACGTGGATAACATTTCTAAGTCATACTTTTGCACAGCCTGAGCGATTAACTGCAGTTCTGCAGGCGGCAGGTTTTCATTCGTCAAACGACCCATTTCGACTGTTGTTCGCAGTCTACTAAAATCATGCTGTCGTTTTTCGTTAACCATCGCAATATCTTCAATAACACCAAAGATTATCTCGATTTGCATGTCGAGCTCCAACTTGCCCACACGTTGATCCAGTTCTTGGATGTTTCGTCCAAGCCGATTGTTCATAAAGTCCGTAACTTTGGTTACGTAACTCGTCAGACGTTCAATCTGCCGTCGATGGTTGAGTAGATCAGCTTGCGTTCGGTTCACGACTGTCACGAGGTTGTCAACGACGTGGATGACAGCGGCCTGCTGTTCGGCAGTGTGCTGCATCATAGCGTTCATCTGCTCGACTTGCGCCTCGGTAGCGGTACCGAAGAGAAAGTTAAGTACATCTCCACCGAAGTTAAGAAGTCCACGTTTGGAGCGGTGCAATACATAAGGCCGATTGAGTGTCGTCAGATCGTCCAGACGACGTAACCACATCGTGAGACTGGTATTGTCTCCGATGTCGTGAAGACTCCGATAGGCGTATAGTTGGCTGCGTAGATCGAGGAGTAGAGTGTTGATCTCCTCGGTACCGGACGGAGCGTCAAATCCCATCAGCACTGTCCACTCGCCAGCTTGATGGCGAACAGGCGATGCGTCAGAGACCAACACACCGTCAGTCAGAGTTTCGATGCCCGGTTGCGCAATCACCACAATGGTGAAGCACAGGATGAGCAATACGCATCTACCTGCATGCCGTCGGGTGACCCTGGTCGTTCGATCCATTTTGGTTTCTTGGGGTCTTCACACGGTGTGTCTTCTTCTAGTTCAAGTAGTTTTCTCTTGTCAGCCCGTCGTGTTGCTCGTCCTCTGATGAAGCGAACTCTCAATGAGTTGGGTTGGAGTTCCGCAGTTGTGAACTGTTCTGGTCCTGGATGCACAAGTGAAGGTTGGTAAGACCGTTCGGTCTCTTTATATGCTTGGTCAGGGTAGGCGGAGTCGTCACTCCTCCTACGCTTCTTCGCTGCAGGGGCATCGCCGCCTGTGATTGGCCATCCCCATCCTATCTTCTCATTGGTCGGTCGTCCTGGCTCCTCATTGGCCGACGCCGGCATCTCGTCTGCTGAGTCATCTTCTCCTGACTCTGGATGACTGCCAACAGGTCCTCCTGTGGTGGGAACGCCTTTTCGCTGGCCACGTGCCAAGGCCGTTCTCTGGTCATCGATCAATTCCTCCTCTCCCGCTGCTGGACGATTCCCTCTACGAGGCCTCTCGGGAATATGGTCCCAGCAGATATCAGGATCCACTAGCTTAAGGCGTCCGCGATGGATTACCTTAGTCTTGCCAGTTCGTTGGTTCCGTAACCAATGGGTTGTACCCGTGATCCTCGTGATCACGAATTTCGGGTCCCATCTTGCTGTCAGGGGCTGCCTGGCGCCGTTCAGCACTATGACAGTGTCACCCACCTGAAAGTCCTTAGCATTGGCCTTTTGGGCCAACCTCTCCCGATTATACTTGCGGCTCTCACGCGTGTGCTCTCGAGTTAGTTTTAACGCGACAGCCAGATTATCTAAGCGGTTTCGGAATGCGTTGTGGCCACTGGTGAGACAGCGCGAGAGGGGGATACGCGGCTGTCTACCGTACATCAGAAAATAAGGACTATACCCAGTCACGGAACTGGTTGCGATTCGATAACTGAGCAAAGCATCTGCCAACTTCTCTTCCCAATTAGTTAACCTATTATTAACCAATTTGGCGATGAGACGTTTGAGCGTTTGGTTGAAACGTTCAATTTTTCCATTACTTTGAGGATGGTAGGGGGTCGTCCTTACGTGTTTAATGCCTAATTGACCCAGATAATTCGTGAACTCACCGGCGCAGAACTCGGTACCATTATCGGTAATTAAAACTTCTGGTACCCCATGTCGCGGCAAGTACCACTGGGCAAACGCATTCCACACTTCATAGTTAGATTTATTCCGCAAGGGCAAGGACTCTACCCAACCAGAGCAATGGTCTATAATGTTCAGGCAGTACTTACTGCCTTCTTTGCTCTCAGTCATGGGACCGATAAGGTTCATCGCAATGATTTGCGTCGGATAACTACCAATGGGCATCTCACCCATCGCAACTCTATCTCTCCGACTACTGTGCACACGGCACGTCGCACATAGTGATAACCTCACTGTTACACTTTTCTTCATTCCAGGCCATACGTAAGCATCGCGCACTCGATCAAGCGTTTTGGCGGTTGACATATGGCCAATTTCTTGGTGAGCCCTATCAATAACTTTGTCCCTGAAGGCGGAGGGTAAAACTAGTCGAGGGTATACTTCTGCAGTTGGGGTAGGGCGATAAATACTATATAGGAGGTCACCCAGCTTCATGTACTGACTATCATCTTCATCGACTTTTTCCATTAAGTCACTAAACTCGGTTAACTGCGCTTTCTGTATTTCTATCCTGTCTAGACCGTCTAGCTCTAGAGGGAGCCTCTCATCACTTTCTTCATCATTGAAAGCTTGGGGATCTAACCATTCCTCCGTATCCATTATTGCTATGTGAGATTCATGGCTGCATTCGGGCGTTATCCTTGATAACATGTCAGCACGAATGTTGTTTTTGCCTTTTCTGTATTGAATTTTGGCGCCATCTTCGGCAAGAAGCACTGCCCATCGTTGGATTTTAGTGTTATCCATATTCTTAGTATAGAGTGACAACAATGGTTTATGGTCTGTGTAGACCGTGAAATCAGCACCATAAAGGTAGGGACGTAGTTTCGTTAGTGCATAAACTACTGCATATGCTTCTTTTTTGATTGTAGCCCAGTGTAGCTGTGGCCCAGATAGTTGATGGCTGATATATTGGATCACTTTCTCGTGACCATCGTGTTCTTGAACCAAAATGGCCCCTACTGCGTATCCACTTGCGTCAGTAAAGAGTTTGTAAGGTTGATTTATCACAGGGAAAGTTAATACATGTCGGGAGCAAAGTAGGGTTTTCAGGGTTTCAAAGGCTTTATCTTGTTCTTCCTCCCATAACCACGTTTGGTTCTTTCTGGTCAACTTCACTAAGGGTTCTGCATGGAGGGCATAATCAGGGACACATTGTCGGTAGTAGCCCGACATTCCAAGGAACGATCTTACCTGTTTTACTGTACGAGGGGGTTTCATGTGTTGGATTGCTGCGACTTTGTCAGGGTCACTGGTGAACCCACTTTCATTAATGATGTATCCTAATAGTTTAATTTCTTTTAAGCCGAATGCACATTTTGAGGGTTTTAGTGTTAAACCTGCTTCTCGTAAGCGGTCAAATATCATTTGAAGATGTTTGGGGTGATCTGCTGGATTTTTGGAGAACACTACGATATCGTCGAGATATACAAAGGCGCACATTCCAATCAATCCATGTAACACATGATCCATGATTCTTTGAAAAGCCGAGGGGGCGTTTACTAGCCCGAATGGCATCTTAGTAAATTCAAAGAGGCCTTTGTGGCATCGAAAAGCTGTCTTTGGGATGTCTCTTGGCGCTACAGGGATTTGCCAATAACCTGTCTTTAGGTCAAGGGTGGAGAATATGGAACTGCCACCCATCTGGTCAAATATATCCTGTATTTGGGGAAGGGGATATTGATCTTTAATCGTGATATTGTTTAGCTTCCTATAATCGACACAAAATCGTGTAGTGCCATCTTTCTTAGGAACTAACGTAATGGGGGAGCTCCATGGTGAGGACGAGGGTCGAATGACTCCGTCCGTTAGCATTTTCTCAATTTCATCCTCTATGATTTGTCTTTTTGTAAGGGGCATTCTATAGGCTTTTTGGCTAATTGGGGGACCCTGAGTATGGATTTCCATCGGTATAAGGTTACATATTCCTGCTTGTTCTGTTTTAGAGGAGAAGATATCTTCATTTCCCTGCACTACTGTTTTCTATGTCGCTATCACCGATCTGTGGCATTGCCTCATCAAATCCATATATCGTGGAGAGGTCCAGATCAGTTCTCAACGCATACATTTTTCCAAACCACTCTAACTGTTTCTGTCTAATATCTAATATCTAAAATCAATTTTGGCATCACCTGCCTCCAACATATCCTGTCCTAGGATCATTTCCTTGTTGATATGATCATCATTAACAACAATCACTTCCTGCGGGATTAAGACTTTGTCTATCTTAATGCTGGCCTTCCCAACGGGTCTAATTACTTCGCCTGACACAGTCTTGATCGAGTTAGCGCGCTTAAACACCGTAGGGCGCCTTCTGGCCTGGAGATACTGGCGGAATTTTCCATGTCGTAATACGCTACAACTCGCTCCTGTGTCTAACAAGGCATTAACCCGAACACCGCCAATGGTAAGGGCAACGGATAGACGGCCCGTCGTAGCGTACACTAGTTTTTTGGCTTTGCACCGTACTGTGCGCGGTTTGGTTGAGAAGAACCCTGTCTTTCTCTTTCATCTATTTTGCCCTTTCTCTCAGTGGCATGTTGCTTCCGCGGCATATAGTTTCGAGGGCCTGACCCATCTCGGTCCCGAGCGTATGACGCATCTTTCGGACGCCTACACTCCCGCCTAACATGGCCCAACTGTCCGCAATTAAAACATTTTGGTCGAGAGCACTCGCGGATCAGGTGACCTGACTGTCCGCAATTGTAACACCGGGGTGGAGGTCGGTCTTCACGGGCACTAGCAAAGGCACTTACCGGTGGGTGTGTCACGATGTCCAGTGCTCTTGTGTTCGCCTGCGTCTTCTTTTCGACCTGGTTCAGCTGATGCTTGATGTCTCCCAGCCTGGCGTCGAGTCTCTCCATGACTCCTGCAATGGTGCCTACCGTGTCCACTTCCATGGGTGCTTCCATTCGGGACGTCTCGGCGCGACCCAATCGTTGAAAACGGTCGGTGGCGTTGATGAAGGTCCTCACCCATTGGATGGCCTGATCGATCGTGGTGACGTCCGGGCGGCTAACCACCCGACGGCACAGGTCAGCGTTCTTAAGCCCTCGTAAGAAGGCTTGCAGCAGGATTCTCTGCTGATCCGGATTGTTCGCATATGAGGGGTATGCATCGGATGCCAGACTTCTAAACCGCACAATATAGTGCTCTTCAGGTTCATACGCCTCCTGCTTTACCACATCGATCTCGGCGCGTTTGCGCGCGGCTTCTTCTCCTCCGAGAAAGATGGCAAGTACCTCTTTCTTTATGTCGACCCAAGGCACTTGATCTTTCGCCACGACGTGCTGTTGAGCGGTGTTAGTGATGTATGTGTCCAGCTCTCGTCGGAGAGGACCCATCGTGGTCCTTTTCAGGATGGGGTGGACGTTCACGGCATTGTCATTGTTCACCACATCCATGTCCGCAATCCATTTGCGCACCAGGTCACGGGTGCTACCATCACACGGGGTCATAGAGTGGAGGATGCCCTGTCTTTCTTCGGAACCCAGTTGGACCGCGGTCCATCGGGCCAAGAGTTCTTGTAACTGTTTTTGATTGGCCTTATACGCCAGGTCTAACATTTGATCGGCGGTTACATTCGGAACTGCAGGCCCCGCCATATTAACATCATCGTCCCCCGCCATGGTAATGACGTTGGGAACCGTATACATGAGTTAAAGTGTTACCTCCGTGCCCACGGGAAACCTGCCGGATTAACGTCTGAAGGGTACACAACTGATGACGCCGGGGTTGATTCTTCGTCGTCCGATATACACACGACCTCAATCGGTGTCGGCCCCTGGTCGCACAGCGGAGGAGATTGGGGCGAGTCTCTGATATCAAGTTCCTCTCGCACCAATCGGCGACACAAATCTCGTACTCTATCTAGAAGGACGTCCGGCGCCTCTCGTCTGAGAGTTGTTGTCGACGTTGCTGATGTCGATGTTTGTGGCGGCGTAGTGTGGGGCGCGGATGGCGTCACCGTTTGTTGTGGTGTCTCAGTCCACTCTGGCCACGGTATCGATGTGTCCGGTCCTGCTGCTGGTGTTGATGTTTGGAAGCTTGGAAGGGTTTCCACCGGCCGGAATAAGGGGTTCCACACGCGGACTGTCAGTTGCTGCACCGATCCGGGGGAAAAGTACGTGTTAAAATAGGGACAGTCGGTGGAATAGAGTCTCCATCCGTTTTCAGGGGTGTACTCAACAGTCAGATCTCGAAACCGGGAGATTGCACTGTTCGGCTCAACTTGAAGCGAGGCACAAATGGGGTGTCTCTCAGCGGGAGGTGGGGTAGGTGGCTTCCGATGACGGCGAAATGACATCGCCTCAGTTAAGGCCCAGTTTCCTTAACTCAGCCTGAAAAGCACAATCGCACTGATCCCTTTTCCAGGCTGCGGGTGTGCGAAATGGGGCTTTCTTTCTTTCTTGTGCATCACCTGCCGGTTCGTGGTATTGCGTATGCTGGCCCTGCACCACCGACAAGTAAAATACCCTTGACGCACACCGTACGTTAATACGTTCGATCGGAATCCCCGGCACTCCTGGCAGTACCAATCGGGGCGCTCACTCAGCGACGGGGGGGGTGGCGGCACGTGGATTAGACCACGGGGGAAAAAGGCTCCACACGTTGGTCGGTTCTTCAACTGTGTCCCAATTTTCAGTAGCAGGGACGTCCTCGTCCCAGTTTTCCGTCGAGGGGATGGTTAGCTCCCAGCTTTCCTTAACAGGGACGACCTCGTCCCAGTTTTCCGTACAGGGGATGACTGTGACTTCTTCTTCAGCACACAACCAAGACGTTGGTGTCTGTGTCTCCCGAGAACACACTCTTACATCACCACCGGCTCGATCAATATTCATTATGTCCGGTTCGACCCGTTCATTGTTAATGGCTTTCCGATATCCTGGTCACGGCACCAATTATGTAAGAACCCTCCTCATTAGACCGTGATGATCTGAGGTGGAATCTTGACATATGTGTAACCTGATATCGGGGTCCGGCCAGGGCGTGTAACAGACACCTGGACTTATTCGTGAGCCACACAACGAACAAAGTCAACAACAACGGATATGTATAATGAATATCAATATTTAATAATCGTATTTACAGAGTTCATCAGTTCTACAATCTACTTTGTTCATCGTACTTCTCGTTGTATCGTTATATGTAGATAATAACATCATCTATATAATAGACTCGGGTACCAGCGGAGGTGGCAGCGGAACGAACCAGATCTTGAGACTTGTCTTTGGAGTGTTCTCCATGGCCGGGGTCGAACTGCTGCGTCTTGATTCTTTACTGCTCTGCTCGGGACATCTCCGGTCTTGAGTTCTGGTCTGGGTCCTTGGTTCGCTCCTCGCTCCTGGTCCTGGTGAGTTCCGAGTTACTTTTCTACCTCTGAACCTCTGGTATTTATACCCATTGGTCGTCACATGCTACTGGTTGAATGTGTAAGCTCCTGATTGGTTTACACCCCCAGGGCTCAATTATCACGTGAATGCCACCTAAGCTATTTGTAATTGTATACATAACGTTATTTACAATAAACCGTTACATGCTGTCACATAAATCACTTCACTTCTTTGAAAGTAACCGCGTTTGACTACATATAGAGGGCTCGACGTTGGGTAAGCTGATACTAAGTGTTAGGCCTTCTCAACCCATGCTTTCTCTCTTTACCAAGCCATTGGGGTAGGCATGACCTCCAGCAGTTGTGTATCGCGATAACAATGATTCATACCGGGCGTTGCATACAAATTGTTGACCTTGAAACGTGGGATTCGTGTTCCCTTGTTTTGTCGACCTCAGCGTTCTCCTTTCATGTTACCATGAATGACTGTACATAGAGAACTCTACGTCGGGTAACGTGACACTTAGTCCTGGGCTTAATAGAATTAATGTTCTTCTCTTCCACCAGTCATTTGGGTAGGCGCGACCTCATGAACCCTCCAGCAATCACCGCGTGACTGTGACATTAGGACATATACCATACAGGGCGTCGCCGAACCCACTAATTAATGGTCGTTTAGATCCCTTACTTGTTTACCCAGACTCCTTGGTCTGTTTGACAACCACGCCGATCTATGGCGTCGTGGCACATCGCCTCCCAGGCATATCTAATTACGGTACAACCTCGTACCACTGAACACGTGTCCTTGGGATTGAAATTACTCTCACCACAGTGATGACGCACCTTCTCTTTAAATATAATAAAATAAAATAGGCAAATACTGCTAATGTTAATTCTGTTAATATAAGGTGAGCTGGGCGGCACGCCACAGCATAACCTTTACACATGTCAGTGTTGCGAAGGCTTGATCGTTTTTATTTAACTGTACGCATTCAATGTAGAAGTCATCCTGTTCATGCAGCTGGCTTCTTGGTGGATGGTCGACGTTGTGTACAGCTTTTGCGCGGCTAAATACGGTTAGGTAGTCTCTTGCATTCAACGAACAGTCTGTATCATGTACACTATAAGACACGTTTAAGGAAGTCCTTCAGTCTTGTGTTCGGCTTCAGCAGTCTGCCGTAGCTCGATGTATTCACAAATGCGCCTAAAAGACTTGATTAATAATGTCCTCCATCAAAAGATTTTAGACTATTTAACTGAAATCAAATGCATATAAACCACCATGAAAAGTTCTTCACTCCTAGTGACATCATAAGCCGTTGCTTCTCAAGATTCGTGTTTTCCAGGTTCACCTGCAGCGCAGGGTTTTAAGGGCTCGAGCGACAACGCTACACTTCGAGTACATTTCGATGTGTACTTTATTCCATCAGCGAATATAAACTTCATACAATCATTCCGTCCCGAATCTAACTCCAACCGCGTGGCAGCGGTCCGCTGGAATTGCTGCCTTGGTCCATGGTGTTCTTCGTCTTGGTGGGGGTCCCGGTCTGTCCGTTGCTCTCTCGGTCTCTCTCTCTATATATACTGTCTTACCAGTCAGTATCTCGTGACTTCTTTGTTTCCTTTTATCGCTTTGATGCGCATTTATATTTCTAATATAATAACTTGCACCTGCTGCTTAATTGGGGAAGGGGGTATAAAGTTAAGGAGTAAAAATGCTGACGATAGTAGTACGTTGCAATTTGACTATAAGCGAAGTATTTTTATAACCTAATTACCTCAGGTCAGAGACCCCTTATCGTCGCACTCGGATGCACCGTTGTCACGGTCGGTGAACCGGTGTCCAAGTGTTTACAGTTTAGAATAAATCTTTATGGTCAAGGTTTTAAATACCTTTACATCAATTAGGCCAGGTGGCTGATTCATCATCACATATCTGCAGAGGGTGGCGAATTCCTCGGGGGGATAATTGGTTATTTGGTCGGCGTAGTAACGCTAACAGACACGCAAACTTGCAATAACCTGGGCGGCGTGAAGTACCCTCCTCAATATGCTTAAGAAACGGACGGCGCATTAACACCGCCGGTATAAAGGAGATACACGTTTATTATAGTACTGGTCGCGCGATTTCTTACTTAGTCGCGTGGCCTTGCAAGAGCTGTCGTTGTCGCAAGTCATCGTGACTTGCAGAATTATAGCTTCGATCTAAAATGAACGATTTTACACACGCCCCCTTCTTTTGGGAAAAAAACATACAATTTGTTTTTTTCATATAACGTTATACCCGTCATCGTAAATACACCGTAAAGCACGCAGTTATATTGATACTATATTGACATTATATTGATACCGTTCAATCCTAGTCTATCCGTTTCCTACTTGATTATACAATACATTGTTATACGTCCATTTCATGATACAGCTTACTCGGGTTTGTCGACCCCGAACGTGAAGAGCGTGGAGGTACTTGGTTTGACAATATTCGTACGCTTCTCCGTCTCGCGTTCGTTGACTGCGTCTTCGTTAATCTGTGCAGCTTCTAACCTAACCTCTTCCCGTACCGGTGATACACTATACCCTTGCCTGCATCGTTTGTGGCAGCCAATTATCTTCCGTTTGTACAATACGTAATATAACATGCTGATGGCGGCGGTCATACCACTCATAGCTATTACGATCGTCCATGCCATGCGTCCGCCATGGAAGCCCCAAGGGACTGGTGGCGGCGGGTATGGTAGTTCGTGTAGAGCGTCCAGGCCGATGTCGGTTATTTCGCCCATTGCCTTCCAGGCAGGGGCGTCAAGGTGGTGCGCGTGGGTCTCGTTCGTTACGAGGTTTGATAGTCCCATCGGGGCAACTGGTAGAGGTACCAAGGGCATGACGAACGCGGAACTCCGGGTCGTCAGGCTGCTTATGGTCCATCCGTGTCCCCGAATCTGGCACCCAGAGAGCAAATGGACGGAGTATACTCCTGGTGTCAGGGTGTCGTGTCCGGTTCTCCGTTGCAGTAGAGGGAATAACCCTCTCCACTGGTAGAGATGATGAAGATGCCCGGCCTCAGCTCTTGCACCTTCGTTCCGTCGTCTGGTGGGCTACTGAGTGTGACCCGGCAGAGTTGACGTAACGAGGTGTCGTCGGTGAGGACTCCGCGGGGGCATTTCAAGGCGTTTCGATCATAAACAGGGCCGGTGCGGCAGATCGTTGGACGTGAGCCTTGGCATGCCTGGGGTTCAAACATGCCACCTGTTTGGGTGTGGATCGCCACGTCGCCGGGAACCTGCAGTCGTACGCTGATCCTCGAATTTCCGTGGACTGGCCATGTCCAAATACGATATCGAAGGTAGGTTACGTCGTCCGTTAGGGGCAATTCAGCTCGAAAAACGAGTCTTCGTTGATCTTGCCACATGGGTTCGATTCGAGAATGCTCGTAGAACCACGGAAGGGGAGGCGCTTGGAAACCCGCACGTCTGCCGGCTCCTATGATACGCTGTAGTTCCGTGGGTGGCAATATCTCCTCGGTGAGCCATCCCAGCTCTAGCGACGCCAGCTGACAATGGTATTTGTCCAACTGGCGTAGCCATAAATTATGAGCAGCCTCTAAGTTGTTTAGTGCTCTATCAATACGTACTTCCACTGCAAGGGAGTCCATCTTGTCATGCTGTGTCGCCAACTGAGTCTCGAAGCTTTGAACTTCCGCCGCGAGTTTGGTGACTTACTCCTGCAGTGCCAAGACATGCTGACGATTTTCCCGGACTTGGTCGTGCGTCTGGTTCACGACCGTCAGCAGCCTGTTCACCGTGTGGATTACTCGCTTTACTGACCCGCGTGCCTTCTCGATTTGCCGTCGGCATTCCTTGACTTCGCCCTCCGTGGCGGTGCCGAAGAGTTTGTTCGACAGATCGCCGACGAAGTCCAGTATTCCGCGCCTAGCCCGTGCCCTGGATTCGGTGAGAAACATGGTTTATCGGATGTCGCGTTGTTGCCTTATTAATTAAAATTAAATTAAATTAAAAGAAAACTAACAACACTTCACCAGGGCCAGACAATATCCCATACCAATTCCTGAAACAACTACCCGATACATCCTTGGAACTTCTTCTCGACATATTAAACTTCATTTGGCAAACCGGGCAAATACCCCCATCGTGGAAAAAGGCGATAGTCATTTCTATCCCTAAGCCTGGGAAGGATCACACCAATCCTTCTTCCTACCGACCAATAGCTCTTACAAGTTGTATATGTAAAACACTAGAAAAGATGATAAATAACCGCCTTACATATTTTCTGGAAACAAATAATATCATCACTAAGTTCCAGAGTGGCTTTCGACAAAACAGAAATACCACCGATAATTTAATAGGATTGGAGACCTATATACGCGAGGCATTCATCAAAAAAGAACACGTGGTGGCAGTATTCTTTGACCTTGAAAAGCCATATGACACCACATGGAAATATGGTATTTTAAAAGACCTCCATGATATGGGACTCAGAGGTCATATGCCAAATTTTATTCAAGAATTCCTAAACAGACGTCTATTTCAGACAAGGGTCGGAACTACCCTCTCCGAAGTATACGATCAGGAGATGGGGGTTCCCCAAGGCAGTATCCTATCTGTAACCCTTTTTAGTATTAAAATCAACAGCATCATAAAATGTCTCACTAATAACATAGATCCTTCTCTATTTGTTGATGATTTTTTGGCTTGTTTCAGGTTCAAACATATGCACACAATAGAAAGGCAACTACAAATGAACCTCAATAAGTTACAACAATGGTGCGATGAGAATGGATTTAAATTTTCAAAAACTAAAACAGTGTGTATGCACTTCTGTCAACTCCGGAAACTCCATCCGGAACCTGAACTTAAAATGAATGGGGATCAAATACCAGTTGTGCCAGAAACAAAATTTCTCGGCCTTTTATTCGATAAAAAACTGACTTTTATACCCCATATCAAACAATTAAAACAGAAATGTACCAAAGCACTTAATATAATTAAAGTGCTATCTAATACAGAATGGGGAACAGAAAGAGAGACATTGTTAAATATCTACAGAGCCCTGATACGGTCACGGCTGGATTATGGGTCGATGATTTACGGATCAGCACGCAAATCATATTTGCAGATGCTGGACCCTGTGCACAACCAAGCACTTCGTTTATGTCTGGGAGCTTTCCGCGCATCTCCTGCGGAAAGCCTGTACGTGGAGTCTGCTGAGCCATCTCTATACTACCGTAGAGATAAATTAGCACTACAATACGCACTTAAGCTCAAAACAAATCCCAATAATCCTACCTTTGAAGACGTATTCCATCCAAAGTTTACAACACTATTTGAAAACAAACCAAAGACAATACCCACCTTTGGAATTCGAGTCAATAACATTTTGACAAGATACAATATCAATTTCAACGATATACGAACCTGGCATCTTCCAGAAATCCCACCATGGGAAATAGAATCTCCAAAAGTTCTGTTAGAACTAGCAACTTACAACAAATCTGACACAGACCCATCACAATTTATAGAACTATATTCTATAATATATAGAATATATACCGATGGCTCAAAAGACTCCCAAAGGGTGACCGCTGCAGCTGTGGCTGGTGAACACCAGTGCAGCAACCGCCTCCCAGACCAATGTTCTATATACACCGCAGAAGCAATAGCTCTACTGATGGCACTTGAATATATAGAAAAATCACTACATGATAAATTTATCATCTATTCAGATTCATTATCCTGTATACAAGCCATCAAATATCAGAAATATGAAAATCCCTTAATACAAGATATACTCATAAAATGTCATGATTTAATATGCAATGGAAATGCGGTAGTGTTCTGCTGGATCCCTAGCCATATAGGCATAGAGGGCAACAGTCTAGCAGACGCTGCCGCCAAAGAAGCTCTAAATGACGACGTCCTTCCAGTCCAGTTTCCATACTCGGACTTGAAGCCGTACATCCAAAACGAAATTACTAAAAATTGGCAGTCGTCCTGGGACGAGCAATCCTCCAACAAATTGCAACGGCTTCAGCCTACTGTGGGTACCAAACGGCCAAGAATCCGCGGTAGGCGGAGGGACGTTGTCATTCAAAGACTCCGAATTGGACATACATACCTTACCCATTGCTACCTCCTCAAGGGAGAACCACCTCCCGAATGTGTTCCCTGTCAGGAACCCCTGACTGTGGAGCACATTCTGTTGAGGTGTGTTAACTTTCTACAAACAAGGGATCAATATCACCGAGCAGAAACTATGAAAGAACTATTCAATAATATACCACAGCAAAAGATTTTAGATTATTTGTCTGCAATAAATCTAGTAAAATGCATGTGATATCTAGTCAACGTTTACGGCCATACAGTGCAAACGATTTTAGATTATTTAACTACAATAAATCTAGTCAATTGCATATGATATATTCTACGTTTACTGCCAAACAGTGCATTTTGCTGTAATTATTAATCTCAAAAGCTTGGTTTTAAAAACCAACTCATGGTTTTATATTCTGACAATTTTTGACTTTACCGTTTCGCCATTCTTCACTTTCAGGGTTTTATGACAATCTACTCAATCATTTTACTTGATATCCTCAGGGTTTTAATAATCTATTAATCGATTCCACAAAGACTGCATTCATGGTTTTATTCACGTGTATTGATTTTCAGGGTTTTAATATTGACTAATAATTACCAATATGGCACGATATAGCCTTCCAGGCTGAAAGTGCCGTTAAGCCCCAATCAAATCAAATCAAACCATCCACAGCCTCCACGATGTCCTGGTCCAGGAGCTCCCGTAGCTTAGCCTCCACCTTGCCTCGCAGGTTTAATGGGGTACGCCTCAATGGCTGGGCTACCGGCGTGACGTCTTCATTGATGTGAAGCTTTATCTGTTTGTCCTTCAGCTTCCCAACCCCTTCGAACACTTTGGGGTACTGCTGTTGCAGGCCTTTCCCCGCTTCATGGACTGCAGCGACGTCATTTCCAAGTTTCAGGACTCACAGGTCTATTGCGGTCTGCTTGCCTAGCAGTGGTACACCTCTGCCCTCTATCACCCGGAATTCTGCCTTCACAATGCGCGTTCTCACCTGGACTTTGCAGACAAATGTTCCTTTCATTTTTCTGGGTTCCAAAGTGGCGTAGGGACTCAACTGGTTTCCCCCTTTCTGTGATGTACACTGAATGTTCTGGGATTTAAGGTGTTCCCAGGTCTCTGGGATTTGAGGTGAAACCAGTTGAGTCCCTACGCCAAAGTGGCGTAGGGACTCAACTGGTTTCCCCCTTTCTGTGATGTACACTGAATGTTCCGGGATTTGAGGTGTTCCCAGGTCTCTTCGTCAACAATATTGCTATTGGCCCCGGAGTCAATGAGTATTTGTAGGCTCACCCCACCTACAGTGATTTCCATCATTGCGTCAGAGCTCAGGCTGTTAACATTATAACTTTTACAGGACTTTGTTTTGCATACTTTCATGAAGTGGTTCTTCCCGCCGCATTTCTTACATGTTTTCCCCATATCTGGACATGTGGGATCCTTCCCAAAGTGACCTTTGCCACCACATCGGTAGCAGGTGCTTTGCGGATTTCCAGTCCCTGGTGTCATGGCCTAGGTCACTGCCACCCCTTCGTCCAAGAGTTGGGCGGTGGTATTTGTCACTGGGTTGGGCCCGGACACCCGGTTCACGTTGACAGTGTCGGAAAGTGTCAATCCACTGAGCAAACCCATCTGAACATCCACTTTCTCAGTCTGGTCTGCCAGCTCTAGAGCACGGGTCAGAGTGAGGTCAACACCCTGCTCTAGCAGCTTTCCACGGATGTTGTCAGATGCACACTTGTAGATCAGTTCGTCTCTTATCTGGTTATCGAGTTCGGCACCATAGCCACAATCTTTTGCCAGCTTGCCTCAAGTGACAAACTGCTGTACTGTCTCCCCTTCCTTCTGCTTCCGCTCAGGGGGGGGTTGGAAGACTCCGCGCATGCGCGAAAAATGAACCATACTAGTGATATTGCCGGAAGTTTCGGCTCAGTGTGTTTTGAGAGAGCAAGGGAGGCGGTCGTGTGAGAAGAGTGCACGGCCGTTTCACTGCTTCAGATTTTCAAACCGCTCACACTCAGTTAAATATGGTCGTGTCTTCTTTTATATACGTCTATTCGATTCCATGACACGTGTAATATGTATAGTGATGTAGAATTTAAGCGATTATCCTATCTTCCCTCTTTTATAGCTATTTGAAAAGTGTTATCCGCGTACAGGAAAACGAGCGATAATAGGAGAGAATATAGGCTCACACTGGGGTAGATCAGCTAATTTGTCAGACACTCAATAGATTACAAACAGACCGTCCAGTCACTGGTGAAATCAAAAATTGCATTACTTTGACATATGAAAACTAACCATGGGAGCATCAATGGTAGGAACTTATACTTATTGCCTGTAGTAGGAGGAGGGGGGGGGGGAGGTTTTAGTTTCCTTCTGTTAAAGTCAAAAGGAAAAACGAATAAACTTCATTTTAATCATTTCAGCCTCTGTACAGCATTTTGCTATTTGTTAACTGTCAAAAAGTCAAAATCCTGCAGTCAGCTGCTTTACCAATGATTTATAATAGGATCATATTGGCAGTGGATAGGGGCTACCTAAAAAATGCGAGCGTATATTCACTAATTCAGATATTCCGAGGGGATACATCTAGATTAATATTCACAATTAATCCCAATTCGGTTGCTTAGAAACTCCCATTGTGACGTTATGACGTAAAGGGTCACCGAAGTTATAATTGCCGGCAATTATGTTTTAGTGTCCATATGTAATCAACAATGTAAATCTGTGCGTAAATGTGCATGGAAATGCTGATCATAGATCTAAGTTTTATGCATCAGGAGTCTAATCTGTACAAAATGGCCTGTCCTGGCGATTTCGACCGGCATTTCAAGTGAGCAATACGGCTTTATAGACTGGGGAGCTTTGGGGAGCTCTTCCGGAATTTGATAGAGTAGTCTTTTATGATGTATTTCATGTTTTTGAAAAGCTGGGTTCGTCTTCATAAATTGGAAATATTTTCCATTGAAAAAAATGGCCATGTTTGTTTACTTTTTTGCAGTATTTTTTTAGTCGAGTTTGACTGGAAAATACTTTTCATAGAGGGTCAATCTAAAGCATCTAAAGAAACTGCTTGGATAATCGGTCTTCTGTTAAGCATTCCCCAAAAGGATTTTTCATATGTTGATACCTTAGTGGAAATATAAACAAGAAGTCAACACCACCGAAAACCAATTAATCGAAGCGAGCACGTGTACGGCGAAAAAATGTAAACACACATGCGCATGCGTCGAGTCTTCCAACCCCCCCCCCCCCCCCCCCCGCTGGCTTCCGCTGACGGAGCTCGTGTCTGGCTTGTGCCACATTGACTTTCGGCACAAAGTAAGTGTTCAGGGCCTCCACAGCTTTGGTGTATTCTGTCGCATCACCGGTGTCCGGCAGCGTCAGAAAGATGTCTTGAACATCCGTCCCTGCGTAGTGCAACAACAGGGCTCTTCTCCTTAGCTTGTGTTCGTAGCGCCCTCCGCGACTATCAGTCCTTTGCCATCAGCAAACAGTTCAAATGAAAGTAGCCACCGCTTCCAGCGGGTACCAAGCGTGGCGGGTTGTGAAAAACAGTCAAATTTTGGAAGTGGTCCTTTCTCACCATCTATCTTCAGATCGTCCGCAATATCACACAGATTCAGACTAGACTTCGATTTTACTCATCGTCGCCAATGTTATGTCTATTATTCCGGATTAAACATAGATTCGACGGATTAAACCACGACAACAGTTTTGTACTTTCTTGCTTTCTTTTATTAAACCGAAAACAGGAAGTTGCAGACTGGAACTGCGTGACAAAACGGTTGGCATTGGCGCTCGCCGTCTGTCTTACCTGCGTCTGTAATGGCCCCGCCTGACTGCGAAATTGATTACTGCACCAGTCTGTCGCGTTATAAGACGGGATAGGCCGCTGCCATCCGGCAGACAGGGTTACAATGGTCGTAGTAGTCATCGTAGCAGGTCCGCTATGGTGTGGCTGCGACACCTGTGGCAACCGTTGGGGACTGGATCGGCTCCTCACGTCGAGTGGGCAGAAACACTCCCTCATTAATGATGTGTCTCGGTGGTTCCGAAAAATGTACCTCTCTCCCCCCTTGCGCCCCCGGTGCGACTCGATCCTCATCCTGCTGGAGATACCTTTTGGGCAGGTGAGGTGATGTGAGATGACGTAACCCGCCCTCTCGTATCATCGTACCGGTTTCGGACATAGGTGGACAAACTGCCACATAATACTGGCCGTTAATTCTCAACGGTACGGCATATGACAAAGGTCCTCGCAATGCCTCCCCAGTTCTAGCATCATATGAATCAAAATGTAATTGCTGCCGTACCGTTGACAGTTTGAGCGACTCAGCACCGCTTACCTTAGCCCAGTTATTGGTGAAACTGGTTGATTTCAGATCCAGATTGTATTGCGCCTCCAGACGTTGTCTCTCTTCCTTGGCATGTTCTTCCGCATACCTGGCTTCTTTAATGCATGCCGCAAACTGGCGGGAAACAACTGCATGAACAGCCCTAATGAGTGGCAACATGCAGGACTGGCACAATATTTATCTCAATTCACTTTGATAACTGGAAGATGACGTACGTGAGACATTCTTGATAAACTTCGTGAGGTTGTATATGATTTCTTCTTCTACATCCTTCTTCTCTGTTTGCACTGAAAAGGAAGGTCTGAAGAAAGAAATCACTTCCTCAGCCGATGTCGATCCTCCTTCAACCGGCAACTGCGCGGCATCTGCTGGGTGCTTCTTCATAGCAGAAAGACATTAAGAAATTGCAGACCTACAATTAAAACAATTATGGCATTATTTAGAACATACATTTTTTGTTAAATGAAGTAATGTAGAAAGTGGTCTAGGTGGTTTACACAAATAACAGCTAAACCAGTTGAAATTTAGTCTTTAAAAAATGTATTTATACATATATTTATTAGTTATTCTGATGCAACAGTTACATAGTCACCAAAAGTATAACTGCTATCTTCGGAGATAGGAATAATTGTGTACTATCTGCACATTGCAATATTGAACAAAATTAAATCGCCATACATGAGTTTTTGCAAGGGCATACCTTACATGTATTGCTGCACGGAAGCCAAACGCCTGGTAAACCTGGTAGTATGTTTTCAATGCGTTGACAGCATCGGCTTTGCTGTCAGCGCTTAGGGTTTTCACGAAGCCTGATGTTTGCAGCAAATTTCCATGCTCCACAGCAAGATCCTGCAGTTGTGATAGATCGGAAGATGAAATCTGATAAAATGAAAAAGATAAAGATCCATCCGTTTGTACATTTAAGGTCTTTAGGATATTTTGCAAAAGTTATACCGGTACACACAATAGGACTATTTCTTTGACAGCACTGTTAAATCCATGGTATCCGGCGTTCGAGAAGTATTGACCGAAGACACACAAAACTGAGGGGTAGACCGGTTTACATGAAAGCGAATAAGAGATAATACCCTTAATCTTTATGACACTGTTTGTTACATGTTATCTTTAAATTCTCAAGGATGCATTTAACGGGAATCAAAGATCCTCAACCTCGACTATTTACCTCTTTTATGGCATTGGCCACCTCTTTATTTTGGACGTCATCAAACGAGATGTCAGCTGTTTCAACTTGTCCAGTTAAGATATATGTTGCCAGTGATTTGTGCAGGCGCCGGGGACCTGGATGACCAATGATTAAGGCGTATGCGGTCGCCTTTCCCAGGAGTCGGTAGTACTTGGAACCTAACAAGTCTGTTTGAAAGGAAAAGGAATTTTGGCTAAAAGCAGGAGACAGACGGAAGAGCAAGGTAAAAAATTCCCTGGAAAGTCCGCCAGCATCTACCCTTTCTTCTCCGATGAACTTCACTTTCATTTGGGCGTTCCAGTCTGAGTCGCTGCCCTCTTCCAGCTGTTCATTGGCCGTCTTCATAAATTTCCGCCGCAGGACGTTGACCGACCATTGCGGGTGTCCAGTCACGTTTTCGGATGCACTCTCCAGCAATTCACACAGTGTTTTGTGAAAGACATTGGATAAGCATTAAAATTAATATGCGCGAGGTCAGATTTGGCCCGGTCTGATCAATCGGCTCGTCACGACAAGTCCAAGGATTCTTGTTCAACAACATCATATCAAAAACATTTTCACCCTATTATTCATACAACCGTATGCAATGAGTCTTTTGAGACACCTCATATTTCAGTTGCTCTGAACAAGATCCTGTTAGGACGGTGGCTTGGGCTAATCAAGTGGCAAATACCTCTTTTTTTCCAACAGAAGAATAAGTATTTGTTATGCGAGTATACCGTCTGTGTATCCTTGGCACTGGGTGCTGGAGTACCGCACCGAATCAGTGTCCCGAGAGGGCTCCGAGGTGGGTGGGGACCACGGACGGTGAAATATTTAAACCCAACATGAGTGCCCAAGAAAAAAAACCCACACCTGCAGAAACATTATAACTTTTACAGGACTTTGTTTTGCATACTTTCATGAAGTGGTTCTTCTCGCCGCATTTCTTACATGTTTTCCCCATATCTGGACATGTGGGATCCTTCCCAAAGTGACCCTATAACTGTTCTTCTCCGCTCCTTTCATTCTTCGTCTCCATGCAGTTTTTCACACTATTCATCAACGACACGCACCGGTCTATCGCCACAGACACCGGCGCTGGGCCCACTACCCTGGACTGCTTCGGTGGTTGTGACCGCGGTGTTGCGGGCAGGGAAGACCTCTTGCGTTTGCTTTTGCCCTGAAGCTTATCGAGCAGGGCCTCTACGTCCGTCTTTTCTGTCGGCACGTCGTCGTTTAAGTCAACCTCCGTACCTTCAGAACCGAACTCCTCCTCCATTTCCTGCTGCTGCTCCTCCTCCTCCTCCTCCTGCGATGCTTCTTGGCTGCATGTTTTCTCCTGCGATGCTTCTTGGCTGCATGCCTGCAAGGAAAGTAACATATATTTAAGGCATTTGTTTCGGAGGAAGCGGACTGGCTTGAAGTTGCCAAGAAGTTCCAAGAGAAGTGGACCTTTCCCCACTGCATTGGTGCAATCGACGGAAAGCATGTGTCCATACAGAAACCGCCAAAGTCAGGCTCGGAATTCTATAACTATAAGAAGTTTTGCAGCATAGTACTCCTGGCCGTTGTGGATGCAGACTACAAGTTTTTACTTGTGGACGTTGGCGCTAATGGTAAAGTGCCTGATGCGACAGTATTTCAGAGCTCAGGTTTCGCCAATGCATTGACCAACAACACAATGAATATACCCGAGGCCACTACAATCCAAGGCATCGATGAAAGCGTCCCATACTACCTGGTCGGTGACGAGGCCTTCCCGCTAAAGCGCTACTTGATGAAGCCCTATCCTCAAAGAAACTTGTCATTAAAGAAAAGGGTCTTCAATTATCGCTGCTCGAGGGCAAGGCGCATTTTGGAAAACGCATTTGGAATTCTAGCGAGTAAATTCAGGATATTCCAAAGACCGATCCAACTCAGTGTTCAAAATTCCGAAAGCATTGTACTTGCTTGCCTCAGCTTGCATAACTACTTGCGCACGAAAGCAGACCGATGTTATCTTCCGGCCGGCACGCTGGACACAGAGACACCGCTTGAACACAATATTGTAGATGGAGCATGGCGCTCGACGAACGATGACAATCATTTTTCCAACCTGCCACCTCAAGGAGGGAATCGGACAACGTCCGACGCTCAAACGATGAGAGACAAACTTGCGGAATACTTCTGTTCCGACAATGGAGCAGTGCCGTGGCAGTGGAACAAAGTTGTCACAGGAGAAAAATAAATCCGAAACAATGTGTTTTCGCTTACATATCTTCTTATCGAATACCGTTATACAGGGGTTCGCAATTCTTAAGATCCATTACTTACGATGTTGTTTTTGCTCTTTCTGGGAATCGAGCAGGGTCGCAGAAACCCATCCATTATTTTGTACAGCCACCATGTTGGCACATGTATCGCCGCCGCACCGACACCGCTCCTCGACGATTGCTCGATCTTTCTGAGCTCTCTCGTATAAGTTGACTTCAAATTATTCCAGTTCGATTTCACATGCTGCACTGGAATAAACAAAAATGACATAAATGCAATTAACAGCCACGAATTGTGTGATTCGTTACTCATTGGATAAGGTCTTATAGCCAGCACTTGCCTCTTTATAAGTTGCAAATAAAAATTGTATTTATTCTGAGTTGTTTGAATATTATAAGCCGTACCCGTGTTCTCTCAGGTTTTATCTATGTTGTGTAATTAGAGTATTTCTCTGCAGTATGAAGAATAAGCGATATCTTTGCAGTTATATTTTTCATATCACATTTATACACAAAGAATGTTAAATGCACTTCTCCCTTTAGACTGTCTCGTATACCCCGCCAGTTTCTTGATGGAGTGACCCCCTGCCCTAGTTAACTGGTACATGTCACCCAAGTGAGCACATCCAGATGGCGCCAAGCCGGCACAGCGCGGGAAGCGACCTGACTCCAGGGTGTAAATGGTTGGCCTTCGTCACTCGACTAAAAATTATAAAGCTATCTCTAGCAGATAATAGTCCCTTTAGTGCTTATTTGCGCCTACATGACTAATTTATCCAAACTTTTTATTTATACCTTCATTACAATAGAAAACTCTTCTACCCTGTCATATCCAGAGATCAAGCATTCCAACCCTGCACCCCCTCCAAAAATAAATGAAGACTACCAGGCAAATTCTTAACTTACCAGTCCAGTTTCTGCCAATTTTCGCGGCTATGGCTTTAAAAGCCAAGTTCCGCATGCCGGACTTCATATATCCGGGGGATGACGTGTTCCACAAGACTTCGTTGTCTTGCACAAGTCCAACAAACATCTCGGTTTCCTCAATATTGAGTGTGGTGTCGAGCTTTTCTTTCTTGTTGGTCGCCATCTTGGAAGTCGTTTACAAAAATGACGTCACGTCCTGCCCGGGGCTGATTGGTTGAGGCTTCCTGAGTTCTTTCGATTTGTCCCAAGTTTAGAGCATGTCCTATTTCAGAAAGTTTCGAATTGTCGGCAGTTTGGTCGTCAGGTTTGTCGTAACATTTGTGGCAAGGGCCCAAACTTACGACAAATCGCATCGTGTGAACGGGGCTTAAAGCAGGACCACAACCCCATAGCGTTCTGTCTCCAAGAAACATTCATCAAAAACCAAGGCGATATAACAATTAGTGGATATACATCATATGATAATCTAGGACTTAATACGGGAGATAAAATCACAGGCGGAGTTAGTATCCTTATAAAGGAGAAAACTCCACACAGCCAAATACCCTTACAGACCAACCTACAAGCTATGGCCATACGAATAACATTACACAAAACCATAACCCTGTGCTCTATCTATATTCCACCTAATTTACGTCCAACACAACTATAACTAGAAAATGTAATAAAACAACTTCCAGCGCCGTATATACTTCTTGGAGATTTCAATGCCCATCATACGATATGGGGTTGTAAAGACATACAACCCAAGGGCCGCCTGCTAGAGGACTTTATCTTAAAAAACAATACCGTTCTGCTCAACAATGGCTCAATAACTTATATACACCCTGGGAATGGTGCCAAAACGGCTATAGACCTAACTATAGCCCATCCCAGTCTATGCCTTGATTTCAACTGGAAAGTGGAAGATGATCTTCACGGCAGTGACCACTTCCCTATCATTCTTACTAGCCAATTTCCCGCTCCAGATGAAAATATTGCTCACTGGAAGCTAAATAAGGCTGACGGGACTGCTTTAAAAAAAATGTGCTTTGAAAAACTCACAACAGCCAACTTCCAAGGTATACCAGGCCCAATAGCGCTCTTCAGCGAAACACTTCATAAAATAGCTGAAGACCATTCCCAAAACCTCGACCAATCTCAAAATACAAAAGAAGCCATGGTTTAACGATGAATGCCGTGAGGCCGTACAACAACGAAAACAGGCTCAGCGAGAACTCCAAATACATCCTACCCCAGGAAATATCCTCAAATATAAACAAGTGCGAGCACAGACCCGCCGCACAATACGAACAACAAAAAGGGAATCCTGGAGAAACTATGTCTCCAAACTTGGAAATAAAACAAAAACTAAGAAAACGTGGCAAGCCATACAGAAGATCAGTGGGAAAAAAGCAAACAACAGCATAAACCACCTGATCCATGAAAACAGAACCCTCACCGAACCAGTGCAAATAGCCAATACCTTGTCGAAAGCCTTTGCAACAAATTCTTCCTCAAATAATTACACGGCTAAATTCCCAAGATACAAGGCGGTTAGTGAGAGGAAAAAACTCAATTTCAAATCCAAAAATGATGAATATTACAATAGCCTCTTCTCCATGGAGGAACTCCAGTCTGCCCTGAGGAAAACTAACAACACTTCACCAGGGCCAGACAATATCCCATACCAATTCCTGAAACAACTACCCGATACATCCTTGGAACTTCTTCTCGACATATTCAACTTCATTTGGCAAACCGGGCAAATACCCCCATCGTGGAAAAGGCGATAGTCATTCCTATCCCTAAGCCTGGGAATGATCACACCAATCCTTCTTCCTACCGACCAATAGCTCTTACAAGTTGTATATGTAAAACACTAGAAAAGATGATAAATAACCGCCTTACATATTTTCTGGAAACAAATAATATCATCACTAAGTTCCAGAGTGGCTTTCGACAAAACAGAAATACCACCGATAATTTAATACGATTGGAGACCTATATACGCGAGGCATTCATCAAAAAAGAACACGTGGTGGCAGTATTCTTTGACCTTGAAAAGGCATATGACACCACATGGAAATATGGTATTTTAAAAGACCTCCATGATATGGGACTCAGAGGTCATATGCCAAATTTTATTCAAGAATTCATAAACAGACGTCTACTTCAGACAAGGGTCGGAACTACCCTCTCCGAAGTATACGATCAGGAGATGGGGGTTCCCCAAGGCAGTATCTTATCTGTAACCCTTTTTAGTATTAAAATCAACAGCATCATAAAATGTCTCACTAATAACATAGATCCTTCTCTATTTGTTGATGACTTTTTGGCCTGTTTCAGGTCCAAACATATGCACACAATAGAAAGGCAACTACAAATGAACCTCAATAAGTTACAACAATGGTGCGATGAGAATGGATTTAAATTTTCAAAAACTAAAACAGTGTGTATGCACTTCTGTCAACTCCGGAAACTCCATCCGGAACCTGAACTTCAAATGAATGGGGATCAAATACCAGTTGTGCCAGAAACAAAATTTCTCGGCCTTTTATTCGATAAAAAACTGACTTTTATACCCCATATCAAACAATGAAAACAGAAATGTACCAAAGCACTTAATAGAATTAAAGTGCTATCTAATACAGAATGGGGAACAGAAAGAGAGACATTATTAAATATCTACAGAGCCCTGATACGGTCACGGCTGGAAAATGGGTCGATGATTTACGGATCAGCACGCAAATCATATTTTCAGATGCTGGACCCTGTGCACAACCAAGCACTTCGTTTATGTCTGGGAGCTTTCCGCACATCTCCTGCGGAAAGCCTGTACGTGGAGTCTGCTGAGCCATCTCTATACTACCGTAGAGATAAATATTCAGCAAGAGGAATTCACATAGGCAGTGTGCCTGTTTTCCAATTGCCAATAAAATATGTTTAAACTATAAATATTAGCACTACAATACGCACTTAAGCTCAAAACAAATCCCAATAATCCTACCTTTGAAGACGTATTCCATCCAAAGTTTACAACACTATTTGAAAACAACCCAAAGACAATACCCACCTTTGGAATTCGAGTCAATAACCTTTTGACAAGATACAATATCAATTTCAACGATATACGAATCTGGCATCTTCCAGAAATCCCACCATGGGAAATAGATTCTCCAAAAGTTCTGTTAGAACTAGCAACTTACAACAAATCTGACACAGACCCATCACAATTTATAGAACTTAAACATACTATTTACAATCAACACCCCAACCATTTCTCTATATATACCGATGGCTCAAAAGACTCCCACAGGGTGGCCGCTGCAGCTGTGGCTGGTGAACACCAGTGCAGCAACCGCCTCCCAGACCAATGTTCTATATACACCGCAGAAGCAATAGCTCTAATGATGGCACTTAAATATATAGAAAAATCACTACATGGTAAATTTATCATCTATTCAGATTCATTATCCTGTATTCAAGCCATCAAATATCAGAAATATGAAAATCCCTTAATACAAGATATACTCATAAAATGTCATGATTTAATATGCGATGGAAAGGCGGTAGTGTTCTGCTGGATCCCTAGCCATATAGGCATAGAGGGCAACAGTCTAGCAGACGCTGCCGCCAAAGAAGCTCTAAATGACGACATCTTTCCAGTCCAATTTCCATACTCGGACTTCAAGCCGTACATCCAAAACGAAATTACTAAAAATTGGCAGTCGTCCTGGGACGAGCAATCCTCCAACAAATTGCAACGGCTTCAGCCTACTGTGGGTACCAAACGGCCTAGAATCCGCGGTAGGCGGAGGGACGTGGTCATTCAAAGACTCAGAATTGGACGTACATACCTTACCTATTGCTACCTCCTCAAAGGAGAACCGCCTCCCGAATGTGTTCCCTGTCAGGAACCCCTAAATGTGGAGCACATTCTGTTGGTGTGTGTTGACTTTCAACAAACAAGGGATCAATATTACCAAGCAGAAACTATGAAAGAACTCTTCAATAATATACCACAGCAAAAGATTTTAGATTATTTGTCTGCAATAAATCTAGTCAAATGCATATGATTTCTAGTCAACGTTTACGGCCAAACAGTGCAAACGATTTTAGATTATGTAACTACAATAAATCTAGTCAAATGCATATGATAAATTCAACGTTTACTGCCAAACAGTGCATTTTGCTGTAATTATTAATCTCAAAAGTTTGGTTTTAAAAACCAACTCATGGTTTTAGATTCTGACAAATTTTGACTTTACCGTTTCGCCATTCTTCACTTTCATGGTTTTATGAAAATCTACTCAATCATATTACTTGATATCCTCAGGGTTTTATTAATCTATTAATCGATTCTACAAAGACTGCATTCATGGTTTTATTTATATCATGTGTATTGATTTTCAGGGTTTTAATATTGACCAATATGGCACGATATAGCCTTCCATGCTGAAAGTGCCGTTAATTACCCAGCCAGCATGGCAACCATCTGCCAACCGTGAAACAACGTTGTCGGCAATGTTGGCTCAATGTCGGCAAAGAACATTGGGCCAACGAGTGGGTGCTCATTGGGGAATGATTGTTTCAACGTTGTCTGCCAACAATGGCCCAACCATCTGCCAACCTTGGGCCAACATTAGCTGCCAACGATGGCCCAACCATAGGCCAACAGTGGGCCAATTTGCGCCGCCGACGTTCTACCGATATTAATCCACTATTGAACCACTGCAAATGTTGTTCACTAATTTATTGACAAAAACCTTAAAAAGTGCAATACATGAATTCATAATAGGTATACATGACGCGTAATGTCTGAAAAAAATCGCTCGTGACCGCTCATACAGGTGCATGGCCGCTCATAGAGGTGGTCGCTCGTAGATGCGGTCGCTTCCACTCATTCCTGATTCTTGCGTTTGCCAGCTGTCACGCTCAAGTCGCCCGTCATCCCGCTTCCCAGCAAATCGCAGCCACTTCTTCACCACCTCTGAATTTGTGGCGCAACTGGCAGTCCGGTTGCTGCGAGTACCCCCTGAATTAAATCAAAGTAGACTCAATGGCAAAGCTGTTTAAAATATCATGCTGGTCCGATAATATGCATGAATAGCATTTACCTATACTGGTATACTTAACACATGTTTTTTGTTAGCTTAATATTTCTGGAACCCTGTTAAAGGCAATACAGTGGTAGCCACATACAAACTAATGATACTGTTCATAATTTGCAGTTGGCAGGATTTTTTGACAGATCTGTCATATCACGTTGAATAGGTAACGCAAATGAGTTAAGTAGACAGTGGGAAAAGTGGAAATCCTTATCTTATCAGAAGAATACAGCCACACTTACCATACACCACCTGGCGTAAGTTTAGGCGAGGGAATGGTACTTTCCCACTCTTTCACTGCCAATGTATTTGCTTTGCCACACTGTTTGACAGCACTTAGTCCATCAAACGCTGCACTGTCTTGTCGAAAGTAGATACGCCCATCAAGGTGATGCTGCTGACCTAATTGGACATATGCAAAATAAAGAGTCAAACTGAAGATAAAATAGACATAAATTAAATTACACAAAGCAATACAAAAACATGGACAAACCTATGAGAACTGAAAATGCTGGTCTCTTATTCGTGCATACTTGACTAAAATTGAGCCAGTGGAAGCTTTTGGGGCAACGAAATGATGATGAATGAAATATGCCCCATATGGGGACCGTCCACTAAACCATGGATGCCTTGATGTCTAGTCCAGTACACTGACCAATAGACTAAGGGGGTTCTCTGAGACTTATGTATAGCTGTGTTTTGTGTGGCCAGGCTTTAACAGCAAAAAATATTAATCGTTAAATATTACAGCATACCGTTTTCCACACGGTCTCGTCATTAGCGAGGACCTCGTCCAATGTGTGTAGGGCGTCTACGGTCAGGATGGGGAAGGGCATTCCATCTGGCGGAGGGGTTGGCGTGCAAGTCATGTTGAGATGCTGGCAAATTTTGCCAAGCATCACACCATTGTGCTCCTGCTGCTGTTGCACGCTCCAAAGCGTGCAGCAGGGCTATATCATACTCTGTCACTGTCAATGAAATTTAAACAGACTGTAAAACAAAATGTGAACAGCATATTATTATAGGTAACACTATAACCACTTGGCCTAACTAAATAAAATGATCTCTTAGTTCCACGAGAAAATAATTCATATCAACATAGAAGTTCAGAATGCATCGGCAGATATATGGTTCTGACCACCCACCCAGATACGTGTTCTCTATATTTGTCTACACCCTTCTTCTTTTGGACCAATAGGAATAATCCATTTATATTTTCCATAATTATGTGCCTTGTTTAATAAGGGGCGGATACATGATATAAATTGGCCATTTCCCAATTCAGAGTTATTTAATATCAAAATTCCCAGTTCACGATTAATGAAAATACTTGATCACTGCTGTCGGCTAATATCCCATTCCCAGTTCACGAAGAATTATTTTCCTCATTCCCAGTTCACAGTGAAATGAAAAGCCCATTCCCGAGGAGGGGAAATACCCCTTGCCCAATCCCTAATAAGTTTAATGACATCAAAACCTTCAGCCAGGGGCAGGCTAGCTAGTCAAACACTGTGGTAAGATTAAAGTAAATCGTTTGAAGTGCTATTCAAGCCTTCCCCTGCCCATGGCTAAAGGTTTTGCACTGGTTTGACCGTGTTTGATTTTAAGAAAAAAGCTCCAAAAGAGCTAGGCACTCGTGTGAGCGATAATACAGGAAAGGTCAGAAACTGCATACTCAGTGACGTTTTCATCCGCTGTACCATTATATTACAGTTCTAATTAAGTCAGTGCATAAATTACATAATCCGATACTATAAAACAGACCGACAAGACAATAATAATGCGCCAAATGAATCAAAATCTCAAAATTTACGATAACTTACAGTCACTTGGAATGGAAGTGTCGCTTCAAAAACTCGCTAGATGGCGCTGTGTTTTGCGCTAACGGCACTACGCTGGTACGTAGGCGCAATGTTGGGCCAACATTCCATTGCCAACGGTTGGGTGCAGAGCGCAGATGACGGTCGGTATTACGTTGCGCCTATGTATACTAGCAAACTATTGCGTTGCCTACCTAAAAACAACGTTGGGCCGATAATGCCATGCTGGCTGGGTAAGTCCCAATCAAATCAACCAACAAATTGCAACGGCTTCAGCCTACTGTGGGTACCAAACGGCCAAGAATCCGCGGTAGGCGGAGGGACGTTGTCATTCAAAGACTCAGAATTGGACATACGTACCTTACCCATTGCTACCTCCTCAAAGGAGAACCACCTCCCGAATGTGTTCCCTGTCAGGAACCCCTGACTGTGGAGCACATTCTGTTGAGGTGTGTTGACTTTCAACAAACAAGGGATCAATATTACAGAGCAGAAACTATGAAAGAACTATTCAATAATATACCACAGCAAAAGATTTTAGATTATTTGTCTGCAATAAATCTAGTCAAATGCATATGATATCTAGTCAACGTTTACGGCCAAACAGTGCAAACGATTTTAGATTATTTAACTACAATAAATCTAGTCAAATGCATATGATATATTCAACGTTTACTGCCAAACAGTACATTTTGCTGTAATTATTAATCTCAAAAGCTTGGTTTTAAAAACCAACTCATGGTTTTATATTCTGACAATTTTTGACTTTACCGTTTCGCCACTCTTCACTTTCATGGTTTTATGACAATCTACTAAATCATATTACTTAATATCCTCAGGGTTTTATTAATCTATTAATCGATTCCACAAAGACTGCATTCATGGTTTTATTCATATCACGTGTATTGATTTTCAGGGTTTTAATATTGACTAATATTGACCAATATGGCACCATATAGCCTTCCAGGCTGAAAGTGCCGTTAAGCCCCAATCAAATCAAATCAAACCACCTGCAGATATGCATTTTTCAAGTCAATTTTGGAGAAATGCTGAACACTCTGACCATCACTCTTGTTCACGGGCAAAATAGGAGCGGCCCATTCACTGAATTCAACTGGCGACAATACACCAGTTTCCACTAATCGTTTCAACTCAGATTCCACCTTGGGATACAAAGAGTAAGGCACAGGTCTAGCCTTCATGAATTTAGGCTTAGCATCCTTTTCCACGGTCAATTTGGCCTTGATTCCTTTGAGGGTTCCCAACTCCTCAGTGAAGACAGAGCTATACTTTGACAACAATGCGGCTACTTCCGGATCTTCACACTGTACTGTTTTAAGAGAGAGAATTTCTCCCCAGTCTAGTTGAATCTTTCGCAGCCAGTCACGTCCAAACAAAATTTGTCTGCCGTTGCGTATTACATACAAATCAAGGGTCACTTCCTTTGACTTATACACAACCTGCACGCTAAGTACACCAGCAGGGGTAAGTGTTTCTCCGGTATAAGTTTTCAGACGAAGAGTGGTTGGCTGCAACTTTGATCCCTTGAAATGCTTCAAGTATTGGTCATACGGAATGACTGAATATGCCGATCCCGTGTCTAATTCCATTTTCAAGGAGCATCCGTTGACCATGGGAGTAATCCAGATAATTTCTGGACCAGAGCAAACGCGACCACTAAGATTATACAAGTCATCTTCAGAGTCGCTTTCCTCAAATTCTTCTACACGGTGCACGGTTTTCCGACTGCTCTGTTTCCGAAAGTCTTTGACGGTTTGCGAGCTTCACGCCAAGTGACATGCTGGTTTAATGTGACCAACACGTCCACACTTGTGACATTCAGCTTCCTTGAAACGACATTCACCAGGATCATGACCTTGACGTTCACATCTGTAGCAGGGTTTTCCTTGGGCTTTCTTTCCCACTGTCGACACTTTATGTATGGAAGATTCACCAGGCTTCACGTGAAGATCTTTCAAGTCCCTTACAGCTGTCTCGTCTAACTTTGCACTGTTCACAGCCATTTCCAAGGTCAAATTTTGTTCCTTTAGTAGTTTTTGCTGAGAACGTTCATCGCGCAATCCAAAAACGAATTGGTCTCGTAGGGCAATATTCAGGTTGTCGCCATAGCCACAGTTAACTGATAGCTTACGCAATGCAGCAATATCTCAGAGGCAATCACGCCTCTGAGATCAATTTATTGACGGATACACTGCCACAATCACTAATAATATGATCCTGCCTTGCTCAGCTCCAATACATGTAATACACCTAATAATAGTACGTGATGAATAATACGGGATTAAAGTACACCTTTGCCCATTGAGGGTATATCCGGATCGCAAAGTTCCTGCAGTCAGTCAGTTACATAAACTGATGTGTTCCATCCATATAAGTGAGAAATATATTTAGATAGAGACAGCATGATGTCAGAATGACAACAATTCAGAGAATAAGGATAAGTTTATCGCGTGTAGAACAAGTGGGGCACAGTCGGTCGTCTGCTTTCAGGCATTCATATGTTTGTACAATATAACAATGAACTTTATATGTACTTACTGATAATTATTTGGCAGATAGGCAAGTCTTGTAGGGCACGTTTTCCCTTGCGGCCTTTCAGGCTATACGCCGACCAACGTTTGTTGGTTCCAACTGCTCGAACAATCCTACGGACAGTCTCCAAGACTGGTCCCCCCAAGGGTGCTCAGGTAGCGAATCTAAAAGAACAAAATTCATTCCACGTGGTGTGAGATGTCTCCTGGCCCCGGGGATATTGTCACTTAATCAGTTCACAAATCAACACAACACGTGTATTACTAGTCGGCCATATTGAATCTGCTTTATTTCCACAGGGAGCATACATTACACACATACGCACGGGGGGTCATTCCTTATTCCATAATACTACATCCCTCCCTATCACGGTACCGATCCAAATGGTGCTCTATTCGGGTTACAACGGAGTCTATAGGGGTACAAAGGTTTCTATTCGAGTCACATGGCCGAAGCAGAAGTGCATGCGGCTTCTGCTCCTGCGGAAACTGACCTTAATACAGCGCCAGGCAGAAAAAGAAGGTAAATAATGAGTTGCATAAACCCCCTGTACATTTCATCTTTGTTTCCAAGTGATGTTAGTGCGGTTTACATAGAGTTGAAGAGAAATATCATGATCACAAATCGACGTGTCACGCCACGCTAGTGTTGATAACATTACAAGATTTATCAATTTCTCCATATATCTTTTCAAATACCATCCACTGTACGTAGCTTGGAAGTAGGTTCTGTTTCATAGATCATATGTACATCAATCGTTTTCCTGCCAATGCATCATTTAGTAGTTTTACGACCCAAACAAAGCCATTAATGATACAACGTGTTCTAGTTCCTCATGGCAAAGGCAGCAAATTTTGACAACATGTTCTATTCAACTTTGGAGTCGCAGTGTCGAGGCGGTCCCGTTGTCACTGACACTGTCGCACAGGACTAGAGCAGCTATAACATGACACTTTTCAGCTTTTATTATACAGCTCATATGACTTTTTTCGTTTAGCTCTACTTAGAATTACTTGTTATTATGCAACCTAGGTATAACATTTACTTAAAAGCCCTCACTGCGATCATATTTAAGAATATGATTATTTCAACAGTTTTTTTAAGACCATTTGTGTACTAAACTTACTGTACTCATTTGGATTATAGCCAACTAGCAGACTGGGGTATCAAATGAAAGGACAAATATTTATCTGTTTTATTTAACTGTTATAGCTGCCAATGCAGCAATTTTGTCACCTGTATTGTGATTGCCAAAATGTTTTTGCAAAAGGGTTTTGGCTAAAGAAATTGGCTTAAACATGTCCAGTTAATTTTTGCAGACAAGTTTTGTGTACTTATATGCTAAGAACAGACATCTAAGAAATCATATTTAATAAAAGCAATAAAAAAAGTTTTTTTATTGCTGTATGAGAATGCAAACAACACTTATGTATTATGTATTATGCTTATGTACTTCAATGCCCTTAAGTAGACCTTCAGTCAGCTGTCACCATGCATGTCACCATGCAGTAAAACTATTTGAAATATATATATTTGTCCTACAACATATGGATGTTATCATCAGATACATGGCTCCACCCCTTATCTCTCTCCACTCCCCAAACTCAATTAATGCAATTAAACTCCTAACTTTACAAATTTACAGACAAAAAAAATGTCATTAACAGATGTGAAGATTATATTTTATGTTTAATAAAGATTCAATTTGCAGGAGCTCAGTCATATACAGACTATCTATAAAACGCAAAAAGCATCAAGGTTAGTATTTTTTTGTATAGTACAAGTATTTTATTTCTTTCTCGGGTTTATAATTGATAGTAAAATGTTCAGCTTAATATTTTTAAGTATAGTTAAAGAATTAAAAATGCTATAATATTTATTGCCGGCATTTATACCTAATAGTTAAGCAAAGTAAGTCAAGTTAGTATTTAATATTATTAATTGCGATGAGGGGTTTGTGGCCTATGTGTATCAGATTGAGCAGCCCACATAGGACTCAAGCAGGGCATTACTAAGATTGCTGACTGGGATATAATTAAAGAAGTAAAATTAATTATTGATGACTATTGATATGGTATTACTACTTATGGCTGAGACATATACTCAATTTCAGTTAGATGATGTATAGAACGCTTATTGCTGCAACAATCAGGGATTTCTTCCCGAAACATCTACATCCAATATTTCATTACTTTAGTGTTCGTTTAGCTAATCTGAATTCCATACGATTGCTTTTGTATATGACAGTTACTCGACATGAACCAGCTATGAAAACAATATGAAGGTGTAAAATTAAGCTGCATGCATAACTATCAAGCTAAGTACATTTAGGCCCATATAAAAACCTACCCTGGTGTAACAAATAAACAATGGGATTTAGCTTCACTTTGACTGTTTGCATTGTGGGGCATAATCCCCTGCAGACACCATTCACACCTTACCTACAGCCGGAACGCATCGTCGCCTCCGGCGCCTACCCCGCCCCCGCGGCCGCCGCCTACCCCCCCCCCCCCCCTGGCCCCCTCCACCCCATCTAAGGGGTGTGGAGATCGCGTGGCCCTTACGTCGCGCGGCCTTTATGGATGTACACCACCTTGGATATGGATCGAAGCGCCTGTCATATTAACGACCCGATATCATAGCTCCACTCCGGTGAAACTCCGTTGCTCGCGTTTCGGATAGAACAAGTTGTATTGCTCAACTAGACGCCGTTGTAAATCAAGATACACAACACAATGCGTTACTCGTGCTTATTATGTTAAAAAATAGCTTAATTCACAGTAATGAAGCTGCACTACACGTATTGATTCCATACACTGTCAAATTAGTCTCAAACAACCTTGACAAAGGGGTATAAACCGAATGTATACGCCCAAACAATAACACAACCGCTACTTTTCGACGGATGTCGACAACCTATATCGCGAATATTTCTTGTCCTGTTTCCCTAATCAGATCGCAACTAATATTTTATGACACTATAGCGTTATGCGGGGTTTATGCACCACATTTGCGCACTATTACAAACCATTTAATAGTCGAATTTCATCAAAACATTGTCCCCTACCTTGACTTTTGCCTCGCGTGCTCGAATAGAAACCGTTGTACCCCTATAGACTCCGTTGTAACCCGAATAGAGCACCATTTGGATCGGTACCAATAAATATAGCAACTTTAACTTGAATACCGCAAATCAAATTATACCCACATACCACAAATCAAGTTATGTGTATCGGTACAAAATCAAAGTCAAGCTTCATACGCACATAAGTAATTCAGAAACATAGAAACAGCGGGCTTGGCTCACACAACATAACTCAAATATTGAATGCAGATAACCCAGAGAACAACAACTCGGCAGGTGGTTTGCCTGTGGTGTTGTGCGGTACTACCGCAAATATTTGATCAACTCATGTCGCCAGTTCTTACCGGTTGCTTGCGCGATTTTTATGCATTTCAACATGGACCGGTTTTGCCTTTCCACCTCTCCGTTAGCTTGAGCCCACAGGGGTGTTACGGAATGGTGAACAATGTTGTTCTCAGCTAAGTACTCATTGAACTCGGCTCCGAACTGTGGCCCGTTGTCTGACTTAACACTGTATGGCAGGCCATGAACTGCGAACATCTTTTCAAGGATCTCTTATTCTCTTGGTGGTTACAGAGTGCGTTATCTCCACCTCATAGTACCGTGTGTAGTAATCTACTACCGCCAGTAATGACTCACCAGTAGGCATAGGCCCCAGCAGGTCGATTGCTAGGTCCTGCCATTTACCCGGCGGCAAATCCGTTGAGCCAATCGGTTCTGGCGGCGTAGACATGGCTACCAGTTGGCAACCTTGACATGCTCTTAACATAGCGTTCTACGTCTTTATCTAGGCCAGGCCACCACACCTTGGTTCTCAGCCTTTGTTTGGTGCCGGTCATGCCCAGGTGACCTTCATGGGCCACGGCGATGACACGTTCTCTCAGAGAACTTGGCACAACCATTTTGGTTCCGCACATCACTAGTTTGCCAAAAGTACACAATTCGTCTTTCACAGACAGATAACCCGTGTTTGTACTACCAGCCCAATCGCACATTTCGATACATTTTCTGACTTGTGTCAGTTCGGGGTCGCTTGCGGACGCTTCTTCCACCTGGCGGGTGGTGACTGCTCTAGGCGTGGCCTCGGCGGCCACAAATCTTACGTACGACTCTGCCTCTTCCGCGAGCGTCGCTGCTGAACCCTCATCACTCACGTCTGGTTTCAATATACGTGACAACGGATCCGCGATCATCTTTGTACCGGCCACGTGGACCACATGAAACCAATAGGGCTGCAGACGCAGAACCCATCTCTCGATTCTCGCTGGGGGTTTCGACTTGGGAGAGTAGATCGCCTCTAGGAGCTTATGATCTGTGACTAGATCGAAATCTAGACCGTCCACGTACGCGTGAAATTTCTCGCACGCCCATACGAGTGCTAGCGCCTCGCGCTCTGTCTGCGAGTAGCGTCTCTCCACTGGTGTCAGGCTTCGGCTCGCGTAAGTAATGACTCGCGGCTCTCCGTCTTGGGTTTGGACTAGTACAGCGCCTAAGCCGTACGGGCTTGCATCAGCTATCACTTTCGTTTTGGCTTTCACATCGAAGTAGCCAAGCGTTTCTGCCTCCGCCAAATGTTGCTTGAGCTTCTCAAACGACTTTCTCTGCTCGGCGCCGAACTCAAAGTCTACCTCTTTTCGGGTCAATTTTCTCAGCGGCTCGGCCGTTGTGGCCAGGTTCGGTATAAACCGACCGAAGTAGTTTACCAGACCTAGAAAACTTCGTGTTTCGCTAACACTTTCAGGCTCGCGCGCCTCCTTGACTGCCTTGACTTTCTCGTGCCAAGGGTCTACACTGCTGTCTGACAGTAGGTGTCCATCAAATACGAGTTCCGGTTTGAACAGCTCGCATTTTTCCCAGTTCACCGTGAGCCCGGCTTGTCTTAGCCTATCGAATAGCATCCATGGTTTCTGAATACACTATCACATCGTCTGACTTGTTCGCCACACCCGGTATGCCCTGTACTACTTTTCGGATCTCATTCTGAAATATTTCCGAGGCTTTATTGATACCGAAGACCAGGCGTTTATAACGAAACATCCCAGCGTGTGTCGTGAACGTTGTTAGGTTTCTTGAATCCGGAAGGAACTCAAGCTGATGATACCCCCATTTTAGGTCGATTTTTGAAAAGACTTTGCTTCCGTTCATTTCCTGGAGCATCTCCTCGATTGTTGGGATGGGGTGACGTTCACGCTGGATGGCTTCGTTTACACGCCGCATATCAATGCACATGCGAATATCATCTTGTTTTTCTTTCGGTACTATCACGATCGGGCTTAGCCCTGGTACATGCCTCTCTGACCACGCCCGTAAACGGAGCTAGTGTGAGAGCCATGCCGCTGAAACGGCCGAAAACAAGAAATTGGCAGAAATCGCGGACCGGTGGCTCAAGTTGAAGTTCATAACAGAAAAAATATACAGTGCCTACCCGCCAATGTGCGCCACGACGTTCCTAAAGCTTTTTGGACTTTCGTCGCACTTTCATTTCTTTGCTTGATAACGTATTTTCTTTTAATCCGGGCGATTTTTTTCACCTCTCGCTTCGTTTTGAATGCTCCGCCGCTCACCGGAAGTCAAGAAACGCCGCCTGGCAGCGAATGCTCACGCTAAGTTTGTTTAAAAACAAAAATCGCCCGGATTACAAGGCCATGTTACTTCACCTCTTGGACCCAGCGAGGTGAAGTAACATGGCCCTCCTCCCTCGTTTGGCTGTTCGTTGGGCTCGAATCAGGGCCGCATCATCGCCTGGATCCTCTATTATGAGTATCTCCTTGCCGTCGGCATACAAGTTGAAGGCAGCCAACCACCTCTTCCACCTCTTTCCCAGTGTTTCTGGCTCGATATGGAAGTCAAAGGGCTTGATACCTCTGGCTCCCTTTTCCTCATCCATTTTTCATCCTCGTCGCCACTGTGAGATTCACGGATGTCTCCTGGCCCCGGGGATATTGTCACTTAATCAGTTCACAAATCAACACAACACGTGTATTACTAGTCGGCCATATTGAATCTGCTTTATTTCCACAGGGAGCATACATTACACACATACGCACGGGGGATCATTCCTTATTCCACAATACTACACGTGGTATATATATACATGTCAACCACGGCCATCTGCATCAAATGAAATACAAACTGAAACAGCTCACAATTTATCGTTGCAAAACGGTAACAAAAGGTACCAATTTAAACATTTAGGTTCGATATATCTATCTACTTATTTTGTATGGGAATAAAATAAGAGGAAACAAATCCTTACCATCTTCTTCTTAAAATCTGTGTCATCCAGCTTCGAGCACAGGTCTTCAAGTTACGTCACTGAATCCATGGGCTCAGTAAGAAGGTCCTTAATGTCCTCTGACGCCGTAATTCGTTAAGCAGCCATAGCCCGCACCATGCACGACAGTGCCTTTTGATGCTGGAGCAGCTCTTCCATCTTCATCAGCATTGTGAACTGAAAGGCTGTTGAAAGAAACACTTAATCATACAGGAGACTCGTTCTTGCAGCATCAGCTAATTGCGTTGAGATATGAATGGTGATATGTGATGGGTAATTTAGGCGCGGATCCACGGGGGGGGGGGGGGGGGTAGGGGGGGGAACCTGAACATAAACTGTTAAAGTCGAGTTCTACGAGCACCCCCCCCCCCCCCGGTCGCACGTTTTCAGAGAGCACCCTCCTCTCCTGGCAAATTCCTGGATCCGCCCCGTAACTAAAGCCAACATGTGAGTTAATTCGTCCCTTTTTCTATAACTATACCTGGATAAAGATGAATTGCGCCCGCCATCTAGAGCCTCGGTAAATTAAGGTAAACTACTTAACGAAATTCTCGTCTTTAACTGACCACAGGGGTATCATTGAACTCAAATATGATTCCGGAGACACAAGTAGTATGAGAAACATATCCTATATAACACATAATACACAATTTACCACGTATATCATGAGGTGAATGGCCCGCTGTTTGTGGCTCTGTCAATCATGTGTCCGCTCTTGGTCGTGGGGTCCGAACATAGGTCTTTACGTTGGGAGGGCTTGGCAGTAACCCTGCCATCTATTTCGCAGGGGCGGTTTCTTCTAAAACATTATAATTACATTGATATATACCTATATGATGTCAAGTGAGGTTATGGCTGCTTGCACAAATGGGTCACCAAAACAACAATTAAGTAAATTGGCTGACCCAAATACATAGGGACACCGGTAACATGCCACATGTCCTATACACAATTTACCATGTATGTCATCATGTGAATGGCCCGCTGTTTGTGGCTCTGTCAATCCTGTGTCCGCTCTTGGTCGTGGGGTCCGAACATAGGTCTTTACGTTGGGAGGGCTTGGTAGTAACCCTGCCATCGATTTGGCAGGGGCAGTTTCTTCTGAAACAATACGAAACATAATGTCCATGGCCCGCGGCTCAAGGCCATGAAGTGTTCATAGAACTTTGGGCGCAATATATTTTTTAGCCCAACTTTTCCTGTATAGAGCAGAAATTGCCTGTACTCCGTCGCCTTCCGCGATGATACATAATAACAGGCTGACAACCGGACGCTCTGTAGTTTGATCCGGCCAGAATCCATAGGCTTACTGGCCTGGAATGACCTGGAACAACAGCTTCCATTTGGAAAAGTGGGCGACAGACAAGAATGAATGCCAACACGTTTGTTCGCAAAAGACGGACGACGTACGACGCACGACCCTCGCGGACGCGGCGACGACGTACGTAGGGAGCATCAGCTTGCCACCGGGTGGAAAACAGAGGGGGGGGGGAGAGGTGATGACGGATTGATCCCAGCCACAGGCACTGGTGATCAACGGGGCGGGGCTGGGTGGGGGCTCAACATATCCAGACTGTCGTAAGTTGTAGCTGTAGGCCTTTACTAAATTAGGCTTTAGTGTGTGAAGAGACCACTTGACTTGCGGCCCTTGCCCGTCTTGGCCTTAGGCTAGCGGCTATAACATATTTGATTTATATATCCGTACACGACGCCCACCTTCATTTCTACATTATTGTTTACTTACCTCAAACTGTACCTCTATAGATTCTTCCAAAAAGTGTGTTCTTCCAAAGAATGTCGATGCTTCTGTCGTCTGACGCTGAGACATAAAATGCCGCTGATACAAATATTCCCGCCAAGAAATTCTCCCGTCCAATAACATCTAAGGAGGTCACTATACGACACAGAAATGATCCAGTTGCCATGGCGTCCGCGTGGCCGGTGTCAAATGTAGAGCATGTAACTAACGTTGCATCGTTTCATGACTTACGTTTTAACATAGACATAAATGAAATTTATGTCTGTGGTTTTAATTAGCATGTTGGGGTTTATAACAGCGTTTTTTAACGCAAAATTGATGCCATCTTATCAGGTGTGGATCGAACCCCTCCCCCCCCCCCCCCACCTTTTTTCAAAAGTCTGGCCGGATCCGCGCCTATATATTGCCAATTAGTGCATGTCTATATGATTAATTAATGCGCCTGGTGCTTGCATGGCATATTAAGATGGATGCAGATTTACGTCTATATGTAAAAGTCAATTGTTATAAAATGGCAAGACCTTGACCGCCCTCGTCAACCCCTGCCCCCGGCCTAAAAACATGCACGACGTGCTCACCACGTGGCATACACGTAGTTAAACTACCTTTGGGTACAACGTGTATACAACGTGGCATACACGTAGTCATACAACAAATAATAATAAAGACAAATTTGATATTAAATCGTGCCCGGTACCTTACCTAAACCATATCTACATAAAACTTACATTTTTAACACATATTTTGTATTTTCTCGGAATTGCGGCCATCAAAATGGTGACGTGGGTGCAAAGTTATTACCACGTTGTCATCACCACTAAATAATCACCACATTCAAGCAACGTAGCAGCCAAGTAGTTTCTATGTCGTGAAAGTTGCGACATTCATACCACTTTCAGACGACGTGGTAACAACGTGGTGTGTTAACTGGGTTGATCAATTACGGCTTTGATTGCTTTGAATTTGATCCGGCCCTTCCACAGGCACAGTAAATTGGTGATGGGGGGAGGCTGGGTGGGGGGGAACTAGGGGGCGAAGGAATTCACAACGCATACTATAAACACACATGTTTAGTATACATTGTCAAGGGGGGTAAGGGCCCCACAACGTATACTAAACACACCCCCCTCCCACCTCGACTGATTTATTGTGCCTGTGGCCAGTGTGGGCCCTTCCAAATTATTGTTTGATATTGAATATTACTCTCCATAATTCTTGGGGATTTGCTACTCAGAGGTTACACCAGTCTCACATGTATGCAAAGGCCAGATAAATTTGTTTCGTCACGCAGAATGATCAATCAAAAAAGGCGCGAAGCTGTCAGTCAGGGGAGAATTACTTTTCTCATAACGGAATCAAGTGTCGCCACCTGGCGGCCAGCGATCAAATCAGCATTGTGCAAGTTAGCAGTTCCACGTTCACTTCCACCGTGCTACATGACAGATTCCATACGCAGCATGCGATATGAAAATCGCACCAAACTCACTACGAATTTCGAAGAAAAGTACTTACAATGTGGCATTATGAAGTGAGTATTGTGAATTGGAATATGAAAAGATCAAATTTGAAACTCCGGAAGATGGAATTGAAACGATCAGACGTGGAACAGCATAATGAAAATCAGAATATAGCATAATGGAATTTTGGCCCGATCCCCTTCCATAGAATCTGAGCAATGGACGTCCCAGGGCGGGCGGGGGGCGGATGGAGATGGGGGGGGGGGGGGGGTGTGGTCGTAGTATAGGCCTACAGTCGCTAAAGTCAAATTCAAAACTCTTCGCAACTCGATTTTTGCCAATTATTAGAAAAAAAATGTACACTTCGATTCTTAAACAGACGGCTGAAATGTTGTCTATAAATATTCTGCAGATAAGTACATATCAGTCTCGTCCGAAATATCACAAAAACAGCAGCCCCCTGACGGGCAAGATTGCCACGATCGACCTATTTATTTGCGCCCTCTGGCGTCAGTCTGTCGCACCAACCGGAAGTTGTTTCTGTGATCGCTGATTGGCTGATCTTGAATTCAAAGCCGAAGAGGGAATTTTATGAAAGGGGCAGAATCAGAAAGATCACCACAAGGTTTGACATTTTAGTACACTTTCGTTTGTTTTACCCATTACAACTCTATTGCTATGCAAAATAGATATACCTTAGTTTCTACTTTTGAAAGTCAAATTACATATGGGCCAAGGCTTTGTTTTACAGAATTATTTTGGTTTGACATGTTGACATGCCCGCCAAAGCGGGAAGTTTAAAGTTTACTTGTCTTGGGGCGGGTTTCGACACCACCTGTAACTTTGTAAGTTTACCAGGTACCAAGGAATCTGTCTGTCTATATATAAGCTTAGTAAATCAGTGGAAGGGTAGGAGTGGATGAAATGTATACAGCACACACAAGTAATCCAATTCCTCTGCTTTGATCCTAGTCCCATTTGTTACAGTTGTAGCCTTGTACTTTTCTAGGCTCTTGTCAGTGGACAGGCGACAATAAAATGTGGAATGCTGCTGTTTGAAGTGTTTCTGTAGCAAAGATGTACAGTCCTATGTGATCTGAAAGCCATAACCAAAAATCCAACATAAGCTTATTTAATATCCTTTTGACAAAGATACACCTTGTCGAGCAGTAATAGATCACTTCGCTATTTATTGTTGAATTGTTTCTATTAAAAGCTACTGCACTAGGCCTAAATGTGATTAATTAGAACTCAGTTCAAAGATAATTAACCGCTGACTTAAAATAAGTCTAAAAACGTGAGGTTCCACCAACTTTTACAATCATTTTTACCTCAAATGCTTTTCTGGTAGCAAGCTCTTTGCTCAGCGAGTTTTTGTGCCAAAGACGTGAGTATATCTGTATACAACTGAGGTAATTTTAACATATCTTAAACTTTCACAAAAATAATCAGATCCCTCCATAAAGCAGAATTGCTGTTTTCATCCAAATTGTGTTCGCTGCTTTCTCGGCAGTAGCTGATCAGTGATGCATGTCTTTGCCGCCAAGCTTTACTGCCAAATGGCATGAATCATTGGCCCTATAGCAGTAGCGGTACGACTCCTAAAATATAAAAATAAGCTATAAATTATTATTGCAAACTATAAACTATGTTACATTACAACGTCGACAACTTACTTTCAGATTTTTGAGACAGTTCCAGCATTAAGATACCTACTTCACTGTGAAAACAGGCCGCAAGATGGTGTAATCCGCTACTGCCTAATACAGTACCCAACAACATGGACCATTTTTAGACAGGTTGTTGCCAGAGAATGAAAAAGTTTGCTGCATTTCTGGACAGAATAAGCCTAAGATGATGCATCAGCTCCTTAGAAAACATTCTCAATCAATCCTTAGACAAAAGTGATCCGCTACTGCCTGACAAGTTGTATGTCAATTACTGTCAAAGGCTATTATTTAAATGGTTTACACCCATTTTGACCACAGTCCTTTTGGCAACCTGTGGGGTTGGGGGTTTGGTGGTTAATGATTTAGGGGATAGTCATTCCCAGGTGAAGAGGGATTGAAATAACTGGTTGTCATCATTAATCAGCTGAAACATGGCAGCTGTAATGAGCAGCAGGAGAGGGCATCACTCCAGCTCCAGCTGCACCATTCAAATGTCCCATTGGCGGCATGGCAGAAATGTTATGCGACTTATATGCCAGAAATGATAGTACTTAAATCTATGGTACATTGTTATAAGTTTTAATATAAGACTTACCAAACCTAACTGACAGTCAGAATAAACCAAAACCAAGCTGCATGTTTAAGAAGCTCAGAGAAGAATGATATTAAGGTAGAAACATAAATAAGTGGAACAAGCCATAAGCAGATAAGTCTAATAATTTAATTGCTTTCTTGTTTGTCACATTCACTGTACCACAGACACAGGTCGCTTGGTGGAGCCACTTATTGGACACAAAAACACAATATCTAAGTTGAGTGCATAATTAATATATTATAAACATGTGAAATCAAACCAGGCTAAAAATTCACATTAAATAAATACAGACATGTTAATGACACTGTGGTTGTTTCAGTCCTTTTCGTCTTGCATTGTTCTGGTTTCTCACCCCCATTCATCTGTGCCTTTGTCACTCCTTGTTCATCCGATGTGTGCATCACTTGGTCATCAACCTAATTAAACGTCTTGTCCACTCCTACATGTCTAAGGACTGTAGACCAGGCAGCTGGTCCAGAGAAAACAGAACCATCAAAGATTTGCCATATGTGTTCTTCTGTATAGAGAATCTTGTATGGCACTTTGCCATGTGCAGTATCGGTAGCAGTTGAACAAGGGTGAGGTGACTTATATGCACTCCAGACTCTTCATTTGGCCTGCAAAGCTACTGCCTGTACTTCAAGTTAGTTTTTCATTCTGCCTCTCCCTGTATTTCACATCCCAAACTTGCTGTGTGTTTAACTTGCGGTAGTGTCAGCTTAGTTGTACCATGATGGGACTTCTTAGACTTTACCCCAAGCTTGATGCGATCTAGTTCTGTCCGGTTCATATGCCAGCATTTTGGGTGCTACGCCAGGGACATTAGAACATTCAATATGTCCTTTGTACTGATACACTGCAAATTTGATAGCTGTCTCCACTCCTGATCTAAGTGACAAGTATTTTGTATGTAGGAGACATGAAATGTTTTTGTAGTATCTTTGAATGATCAGAATATCAGACTACAAAAGCTTGTCTTGTTCATAGCTCCTCAAGTGACCCAAGCACCACAGTCATTCCAAAACTGGCTGTGCTTGCCATCCTTTCTTCTTCATGAGTTCAAGCTCTTCTTTCGCAACCGCCAACAGCTCTTAACTACTTCAGATGGAATGGTGATTCCACTTGACTCTCTTTCAAGTCACTTTTTTGGGGTTGATTGTAACTGTTGCAGCTGTTGTAATCAGACTAACTTCTCTCTTATTTTGTATGGAGCCTTTGAATAGTAAACTCTTGCTCAGAAGTATGTCCAAGGACTTGAGGTCATCAAAAAGGCCTTTTCTTCACCTTTGGGTATCTTGCCCCACCGCTCTTATAACAAGCTGCCTCTCATTTAAATGGCGGTGAATGGTGGAAAAATTTGTTTCAATAGATCTGTATTAGGCTGATGATGGGTGGAATGCCTACTTACAGCAGCTGACTACAACTGGGGCCAATTTAGATGTTTAGAGTGCTTGGGATGTCACCTGAGCACTCAAGGATGGATCCTGCTTGTGCATATTATATTAAATTACATATTCTTGTCATTTGTGTTACTGTCTGGGCTCGCGTTAGCATTCGTCAAAAGCCATTTGGCGAGAAAATTCGGGATTTGCCGATAAGAACTTCCTGGACACTCGCCAAAATGGCGAATATAAAATTTCAACTACAAACACATTTTTATTCATGTTCACATTACATCGTAGATCTACTACATTCATCTCCAATTATGAGATTTATAACCAATTTAAAACCAATATATTTGGCTAATGTTTTTCCACGGAATTAGCCAAATTGGCTAATGAAAAAAATATCCTAGCGCAAGCCCAGACTGTAAATTAAAGAAAGAACTCCAGTAGCAAGTCTTGCTTTTATCATAATGTCCTCGTTCAGTTTGTCTGCAAAGATTTAAATTAAGATAATAAAGTACAATAATGACATGAGAACCCCTTTTATTGAAAAACCATATCAAAGTACAATTACAATTGACGCTTGGTTCATTTGTTGTCCTGTCATTCACTGCTCGTTGACTGGTGTCAGAGGGCACATGAGGCAGCCGTTAGTGGATATGACCTTGTTCAGCTTTTTAAACATTGTTGAGCACCTTCTTTGTAAATTTTCGCAAAGGCTTGTGTGTCACCCACTGTGGCGTGTGAATATACTCCTCCTAGCCAGGAGACAAGGCATAGCTGCCTCGATCTTCCATGGTTGGATAGAGGTCCTTATAAGTGGCAGCAACCACAGAATTCAGATGCTAGATCAAGTCTGTCAAGCTGCACAGCTTCCAATCAAAACTATTTTGTCATAAGTGAATTATAGAATATGTATATGATCCTATTTGAACCTCTTAATTACTGTCGCTGGTAAATAAAATTATGTGAAGGACCCTGAAAGCTTATGGTATGTAAATATGGACTCTCCCTATGCTTTTCAGAAAGTTCATTTTATACATCCAGCCATATTTAGCCACTATGGCAGACACGCGACTCACCATTGTTGCACAATATGATGATATTGTGCGCAATAGAAATATCCTATCAGAAGGCATTGAAGCAGGTGAGTCCAGATTGATGTACAGCGAACATGATACCTTTACCATAATATAGGTATAGTTCTAGGTACTACTGAATTTTGACTACAGTTCTTTAATTACTATGTCATGCTCTTCATGTATAGAAAGTGCATCTCAGTTTCAACTAAGATACCAAATATTTGTACAGCTTTGTAGACATGGGTATGTTAAAGCCATGCTTTACCCATTCTTCTCTCCCATATGAAGTTTCAACTAAGATACCAAATATTTGTACAGCTTTGTAGACATGGGTATGTTAACGCCGTGTTTTACCCATTCTTCTCTCCCAAATGCAGAGTTTCTTAAATTTGTCTGGAATCAAGAATCCTGTCGTAAGCAGTGGCTGGAAGCAGATAAGTGCTCTCGTGGTTTAAGAAGCCGTATAGAGTCCCTTGAGACTGAAAATGCTACACTTCAGACAAAACTTAAGCATGCACGGTAAGCATTTCCGTTTTTAATACTTTATATGCTGTAACCTTTAATTAATACACACCTTGTAAAAGATATTCTGCTCTTTTAGGACTAGAGTATTGCACAGCTCTTCAATCTCTAGTTTATCATGTTTCGTCAGTGTAATTATGTCAATAGACTGAGAAGTTTCACCCCTGCAGAGTGTTTGAAAATGGATGCATACATGAACAAAATGCTGTAATGGATGTGTGCCAATGTATAATACACAGCATTTTCCGGTTATTGAAAAGCTGTCTGGATATTTATGTCAACTGGTATGCATCTTTTAACACGCCATGGTTGCATATATAAGTTTTCAATGCCGAAATTCAATGTGACTTGTTTGTAATTGCAGAAATCAGATTGATCATGAAATGAGAAAACGAGTGAAAGCTGAACAAGATCGGGATTCTCTGGTATGATAGTCTGAATAGGGCCTGAAGTGACAATATTTTAACCAGAGGCAGACATTTTTTTTTATCCATATTTTGGTTCAACCAACAATTATCGTCCGTTTTTCCAATAAGATAATGGACCATTTAGAAACTAATAATTTAGTTGTTCCCAAATTCCGGCAATGTACCGGTACTGCTAAACGTTTCGCATATATATGGCAGTGAAGGAATGACTGTGATTGAAATAGTTGTTTATTGACACTTTATTGATACATGAGACCTTCTTTGTCCGTAATCAATATGTAGAAAATGAATCTAATATTACCTGGCATAGATAGTTGTTTTTGTTGACACCTTGTGAAGAATGCTGCAGTTACAGCATCACTTAACCTAGATACGTTGACTAAAGTTACATAATCCATTGCGAATTTTGTGTAGCCCAGAACCTGCATCTGTCTGTTCCAGGAGCGCCAAGTGGTGTTAGTTCGTGAGTTGCTCAGCAACAAGACCAACCAGAGCATGTTAAATGACAAGGACAGGGAGAAGCTGGCCTTCCTTAGCACTGACTTCCAAGTCTCCAACTGCGACTCGCCGGGAAAGCGGTAGGTACCACATGTCTCAGGGTTCCCACAGGTCAGGGAACACAGGCAAGATGATGGGAAAAAAATTCCCTGCAGGCAAAAATCAGGGAATTTCAGAAGCTTGGATCACATCTTTGTAACTGTTCAATCACAGTTAGTACTAATATCTGGCAGGTAATGAAGTCCCTGTCTTATGTGGCTTTTAATATACTAATATGATTAATTCATGGTTATTCAGAATAAATTATCTCCTGCGATAAGTTATGGGCCTGATCCTGAACACTTATGCAATGGCATGTATGACCTGAAAGCCCTCTTGCTATGGTTTAACATTTAAGAAAACTGATTCCGTGGTGTGGGTGTGGCTATGAATTTTTTTTTGAGGCCTCATGCTTTTCAGTTGCGCCCGGAAATGGCTCAGGAAAAAATCAGGGAATTGTTTTTGTGTTTCCTGTGGCAACCCTGATGTGTCCCTAGATGCCCGGATGCCTCCATAGCTCTGACTGAGCTGCCGATCAACAGGTCGTGGGTTCGCGCCTTGGCACCTACTTCTGGGGCATTTATCATCCAACCACCTTTCATTTTCTTTGGAGGTGGGAGGTTACTTTGCACGGTTTAGCCTGCATGTGCACAAAGTGGTCTAAAGCACCTTCATTTCGATTTGTGGCCATACGCCCCTATCTCTATTCACTTATGTCAATACATTACCATTTAAGAACTTAAAGCGGGTAAAAACGTTAATATAATCGTGAGGCCTCATTAATGTTTTGGTCCTGAATGCAACTTTGCAAAACACGACACGTATTAGAGAACATAGTTCTCTGGTTCAAAGAAATAAATTTGCAATTCTGTCCACAATAAATTCAAGCGCCGTGCCATTTTGCCACAGAGCGTGACGTCATCGAGGATCATACATGTGGCGCCCACATGCAGTTGAATTTGGGTTTATCTCGCTTGTCCAGGGGCGAGCGAAAACACGTGAAAAGATATATACCGTGGCTTCGCTTCGCTCGGGAATTGTTACAATTCCAAGCCGCACAGTACACCATCTCTTCTAGAAATTAGGCCGAGAACCACTTTCGATTTAGCAACTAAAAAGTCAACAGATTGTATCCGTCTAATATGAGTGTTTAGAATATAAACTGCGTTTTTTTTTTATAGTGTGTTGAATATGAGCGAAGTTAGGCAAACATCGCCCGTTTCGCTATTTCCGTATTGGGACTCGCTCTCTGATTGGCTAGCGCCAGCCACGCCCACCATGTGGGCTGCGCCCGGGAAAGCTGCGCTTTCTCGACAGGCGGTCACTTCAAAAATTTATTGCGACCAACTGGGGCCTCACAGAAATCTGCGCTTTGGAGGGTTGACGCATGGATAGCAAATAAACGCTTGGGTCCGCTACAAGGGCTAATATTTTTATTTCCTTTAAAAATGCAGAATAAGATATCTGTAATACCAACAGCAGTCTGCATGCAGTTTGTCACAATTGAGCACCTTCTCTTTTAATGCCCATCTGTGAGAACCATTTGGCACGAATTAGAACGTTGGCTCGAGTCCGCATCAGCCCAGACCATATGTACCTGTTTTACACTGATATCAATCATGTTTGGAATAGATTAGTCCCCACATAGCCAACTTATTAACTCATTTGTCTTTAATAGTAAAAAATAAATATACTACTGCAAGTGGTCAAATACGGTTCCAGTTCTTCAGGGTGTTCAGGAAACTGAACCTTAGTACAGATATGTTTTATAAAAAATAGAGACCACTATCAGACTCTATGCGCAACACTAAGCGAATAATGTCCTGTTTTTGTGGCTTTACTGTGTACTTTTCGATTTTTGCTTTGTATGATGTATAAGTGCATTATAGTGGAATAAAAAAAATAGTAAAAAAGTTTGTCAGTCGGGCCTGCCATTAATAGGAACCTATTCGTTTTCTGCCGATTGTGAACAATGTACATATAAACGTATGCCTAGACATAGTATTCTTGGAAGTACTGGTTCCTGCAATGTGTTAGTTGTTCCCAAATTCTGCCATTGTACTAGTAAACGTTTCGAATATATGAATGAATTAAAAAATATTTTGTTGATGCAAGAGACCCTGTTTGTCCATGATCAATATGTAGAAACTAAAATACTCTCGTCCCAGTAAGGTATTTTGTTATTGATTTTCCTTTAGCCTTCCCACCATTGAGGAGTCTGCGTCGCTTTTGTCGCCGTCTGATATCAGCTACGATAAGACTGAGGATGATCTAGACGCCTCCTATCAGCTGCGCAGCGGGCAGAAGTACAAGAGACGGCCGTCGGCGCCGCCACTGGAGGATGAGGACACACCGCCGGACAAGAAGCACCGACAGGCCAGCCCGCCTAGGAAACGCCGCTCTGTGAGTGCTTTCTCTGCCCCAGCCCGCCTAGGAAACGCCGCTCTGTGAGTGCTTTCTCTGCCCCAGCCCCTTTCGAGCAGTTTTTTCTCTCCCGTTCGCGCAGTGATTTCTCTGCCCCAGCCCCGTTAGGAAACTCCGCTCTGTGAGTGCTTTTTCTGCCCCAACGTCCGTCGAAATGGGAAGGGGCGGGGGCTTTCTCTGTTCCAGGCCCGCTAGGAAACACCGCTCTGTGAGTGCTTTCTCTGTCCCAGCCCCGTTAAGAAACGCCGCTCAGTGAGTGCTTTCTCTGCCCTAACGTTGGTCGGGAGGACGGGGGGGGGGGGGGGGCTTTCTCTGCCCCAGCCCCGTTAGGAAGCGCCGCTCTGTGAGTGCTTTCTCTGCCCCAGCCCCGTTAGGAAACGCCGCTCTGTGAGTGCTTTTTCTGCCCCAGCCCCGTTAGGAAGCGCCGCTCTGTGAGTGTTTTCTGTCCCAGCCCGCCTAGGAAACGCCGCTCTGTGAGTGCTTTCTCTGTCCCAGCCCGCCTAGGAAACGCCGCTCTGTGAGTGATTTCTCTGTCCCAGCCGCGCCAGGAAACACTAGGAAATCACCCGTGTAGTGTAGTTTAGTGTTAGCGCACTACATCGCAGACCTTTTTTTTAAAATCTGGGTTCGGGTACCTAATCTGAGGCGTGTTTCCGTCCGTCCGTCCGGGCACCATGTTGTATTTGTACACTGAACACTTGTTTTCTTCTTACCAACCTTTTAGCAAAATTCTGACTAATACCCTGGTTACGACTGTTAAAGGAATATACTTACATGCGCCATCTTAGATTTTTTACATTTTAGAATCAAGACTAAAAGTATCTCAAAAATTAGAATGCATATGTTTTATATCTCTTTGAGTCTGTAACACAAACATTTAAACATAAAACTATTTTTATCGCGCGCGGACGTGATAGCGAGCCGCGGTCGACATCACACACAAAATACCGAACGGCAAACAGGCGCGCAGGGATATAAAGCCGGCCACCAACTTCTGCTCCGGTGACCAAATTGCTTCTCTCATTCAAGACAGAATGTACTTATTTGAAATAGAGAAGAGATTGCTAATACAAAAAATTACGGAATATATTGCTTTAAAGGCATGTGTAAACCCGGCATTAGACAACAATTGATGTCATGTCCTCGTCGTTGTAGAAGAAGCACCGTCGGTCACGCTCGGCCGTGATCACCACCACCTCCGTCACGGTGCAGGACGGCCACGTGGAGGCTCAGGCCGAAATCTCCACTGACAGGAGGAAGCGGCTGCAGAAATACCCCTCGGCGGGCAACCTCAAAGGTAACCAGACCGATACTAATAGACCGATCCAGGGTGTCAATCATTCACTGACGTCACTGTTGCCTGTACCCAATCATGTGGTGAAAAAAGGTCCTCCACCTGCGTTATGTCGGACAAACAAAGCAGCATGTCACTTGGTTGTCAGTTTCAGAGATGAGTACTGCTCACTCGTTTCTACCATCAGCTATGATTGTCAATTTCATTCCATTAAGGTCGAGAGCGGGTGGGGGGTCAAAAAAAATTCGTCGACAGATTTTTTAAATTTTTTCTCTAGATAAGTATCATGTATGGATCTACCTGAAAATGTACTAAAAAATATATGTCACTTCACTAAAAAAAAAGTTTTGGGCATTTTTGTCAAATTGGCTTTAACATGGCGGTCAATGGGAAAATCCTATAAATGTGTTTTTTTCTCCATGTTTTAAAATCCCCTATAAAAACTGGTCGACAGACTTCCACAAAAAACTGCCTGCTGAAGCCTAGCGTCATGGTGAATACAAAAATAACAAAAAAACGATATGTTACTGAACTAACTTTTGTTCTATGAGCTTTTGTAACCAAAATAGGCTATAAAATAGGCCAAAAAGGACGAATTGTCACAATTGTGCCTTTCGGCACATATGTGCAATCACTAAATATCTTGGTATTTGCTTGTAATACATCAAATACATGCAAATTTGGTGGAGGAAATATTATTTTATGTGACATAGATTGATATTGGTTGCCATTTAATCCTAAAAATTAAAAAAAAAAAATTGAATTTAGTTCTGAAAAAATTCGCCAGGCGCCACCCGCTCTCGACCTTAAGGGAAAAGGACTGAATCGTGGGCGGAGCTTAGGTCGGAGTGTGGATCGGTCTATTGGCCATTCTGGCTTCCACTGGTGCCTCTGCATCGCTCGGTCTGGGGGATAGCGTAGGTAGGCCTGTGGGTAGTTTAGGAATAGACCTATCTACACTCCGACACTAAGCCGCGCCCACGCTCGAGTTCTTTTTCTTCAGTGGCGAGTATGTTGGACAATCATAGCGGATGGTAGATACAAGTGAGCAGTACTCATCTCTGAAACTGACAACAAAGTGACATGCTGCTTTGTTTGTCCGACTTATTTGTCCGACCTAACGCACGTGGAAGACCTTTTTGCACCACAGGATTGGATAAAAGCAGCAGTGACGTCAGTGAATGGTTGACAGCCTGGATCGGTCTATTGTCAGATCGACAGATTTTTTTTATAGCTGAGCCCGGTATGGGTAATATGTCAAAGTATTCGATATTAAGATCTGCAAACGGCATTGATTTGAGTGCGAGATTCGTGGTTTATCTCAGTACAGGTCTCCCATATCCTGTCCGAGCCTTTAGGCGAGGGTAGGCTAGGAGAATTGTGTTGAGATAAACCCACTTCGCACTAGAAGCAATGTCATGTGCATTTACTCGGTTTTTTTAATGTTTAATTTCCCCCTAAGAGGTGATGATTCGTACGTATTTAAAAATACCCCATCGCGGAGCGCGAACTGTGTTTATCCCAGAACTGCTGTCACAATGAGCGCTTCCTGAAAATGGATTGTACCCATTTGAGGATAAAAGGCGTTCTGAAAACCTCAGTCTATCCATCTCTCGTTCATTGCGCAAAAACCATGTTTCCATGGCTTCACCTTGAGCGTATGTTGTATATTGCAGTGCCAGATTCCGAGGAAGAGAGGTCACCCCGAGGTCACGGCGGCATCGGCGGTATTGGAACGAGAACTCCAAGGTGAGAGGAGAGCAACAAACTGTCCCCAAATGTAAACTGGAAGGCCGCTAGGGTTACTAGAAATTCTAACGCGCGATATATATCGGAAACTAACTCGTTTTCTTACATCTGGTCACCTGGAAGCCTAGCGGCACGTGAATCGGTGGTTCGCACCCCGCTGTGGCCATGTCTGTGTGGTCCCACGATAAAGAACCCATGCCTTTCTTCGCAAAGAGTAGGGGGGTTACCGCCGGGGACATGGCTCCACGTTCCCTTCCTTGTCATACTGACGCGATATGACCAAAAGTGGTTAAAGCGTCTTAAATATACAACCAACCAATCGTTTTCCTACACACTTTCTCTGGGTTTGTTTCACTCACAGTTCGTCCAGCCTACACCATTACGGCTCCACCAAGTCCTTGAACCGACCTCATTCATTCGTCACCAAGACAGTCATCAAACCCGAGCAGTGTGTCTGGGTAAGTCCGCCTCTGACCTCTATCGATGACCTTGGTGCCTAAGATCAATCCGCCAGTTTGACCACTGTGAATGACCTTTGTGTCTTACGTTATTTAGCATGCAGTAAACAAATGTGTTTAGGTTTTAATTACTAACTTGAAAGTTCTACAGCTTCTAGATGAACCCAGTTGGATTAACTACTCCGCATAAAATATTGACCTATTTACAACTTTTCAAGCTAAGTTTTAAATGTATTTCACTTATGCGCACAAAGAATACCGTATTATTGAATAATATAGGTGCATTCTGCTACCATGCAACAAAATTACACAGTTTATCTTAAGTAACGTGCAACTTATTATGTAAATGTTCGTATATATTCCATGGGCCCGTGGCCCGAAAGTACAATAAAGACACACACTATGTTAAAGTTACTACATTGCCAGATCATGCAATCTGGGTGCAAGGACTAACTTTGCTAATTTATGTATCTCACAGTGTGGCAAGAAGATCAAGTTTGGCAAAGCGGCGATGAAATGCAAAGGTCAGTGTTCCGTCGAACCACATGTCTAGGCATGAACAGTGAATAGAATAGGAATGTAAAGAGTAATCTATGTATGCGAGTCTCAGTGGTAACAATACATGTCGGTGTGTATGACATGAACTGCATTACGTACAGGGGCAAAATACTTTTATTTTAGTTCTGGAAATAAGAAAAAAAATCATCTAGTGATTCGATTGTCATAACAAATATTTGATTTATCTCTCTTTGTTATTGTTACTGGCTGTGCGGCATCATCTGAATGTAGTTAGTTGACTGGTGATCAATGTCTTCACCATTACACTGGTCTTCTGATGTACGTTATTGAGGAAAAGTTAAATTATATTTTAGATTGTCGAGCTACTGCTCACCCCGAGTGCAAGGACCAAGTGCCGTTGCCCTGTGTCCCGGCAACGGTAACACCAATTAATGAAAAGGTACGTGTTTACCGGTCATTCAATGACAAGGTATGTGTTTACTGGTCGTTTAAAGACAAGGTACGTGTCTACTGGTCATTCAATGACAAGGTATGTGTTTATTGGTCGTTCAAAGACAAGGTATGTGTTTACTGGTCGTTCAATGACAAGGTATGTGTTTACTGGTCGTTCAAAGACAAGGTATGTGTTTGCTGGTCGTTCAATGACAAGGTATGTGTTTACTGGTCGTTCAAAGACAAGGTATGTGTTTGCTGGTCGTTCAATGACAATGTACGTGTCTACTGGTCATTCAATGACAAGGTATGTGTTTACTGGTCGTTCAAAGACAAGGTATGTGTTTGCTGGTCGTTCAATGACAATGTACGTGTTTACTGGTCATTCAATGACAAGCTATGTGTTTACTGGTCGTTCAAAGACAAGCTATGTGTTTACTGGTCGTTCAATGACAAGGTACGTGTTTACTGGTCGTTCAAATACACGGTACGTGTCTACTGGTCAATTGATGACGAAGTTCGTGTTATTGGCCAATGTCCATGTTTAATTGCTATTTTATGACAATAGAGGGTTTTCTTGGTCAATCACTGACAAGTTACGTGTTTATTGGTCAATAACTGACAAGATTATTCGTCGCACACTCTCCCGTAAAATTTCTTTGTTTATAAAATGTTTAAATCTGATGGTGAGTTGTTGTTGCTATGTGCTTCAGGGCACCATTGCTGACCACGCCCCGGCCGACCCGCCCATGATCCCGGCCCTAGTGGTGAGTGCTCACTCCAGGCATTGATTGATTTCTGTCGCGTTTTTTGCGCAATACACTTCCAGTTCATACGTATAGTAACACAGACCTCATGCATAACCTCCACTGGATAATATCGGAAATTTGGTATAAGCCATCAGCAATGTACTACCAACAAAATAAACACTTTTATGCCATAATGCGCTGTAGCCGACAGTTTATCAAGCGCGGTGTAATCCCTCTGTTAAGATCTCGCCGTGGTGAAGAATGTCCCTTACTACAGTTTCACTTGCCACCTTATTTTGATTATGTCTCCTTCCAGATTCACTGTGCCAACGAAGTGGAGCATCGCGGTCTGACTGAGAAGGGCATTTACCGCGTCCCCGGGTAGGTGGCGGCCCCAAGCGGCATTTCCTGCCTCAATGTCAATATGCTAGCAAGTCCCATGTCCTTTGTTCGCAAAGAGTAGGGGGTTACCATGGCTCCACTCTCCCTTCCTTCTCCCATTGACGCGATATGACCAAAAGCGGTTAAAGCATCCTGAATATACAATCAACCAACCCTAATCTAGCAACCGTAGGATAGAGATACAGATTACCTTGACTGTGCTGGGCCTATACACATAGATTTAGCCTGTGTAATTACTGGAGTCGTACCCAACGGTAAACGAAGGACTTCAGTTGTGCCATTCAATATTTTGTTTGCTCTAACGAGTCTGTGTATGTGAGGTTTGTTGTCATTTTACTGTCACACAAAACAAGAAACAAATTACTTTCATTTAGTACAGTTTACAACACATTTCCTGACGAGCAGAAGCTAAAGGCGTATTCTCTCGTTTTTAGATAACATGTGTTGAGTTTAAAACTGATATGGAAGCGAGCTAATAGCAAAGAAGAAACGCGATTAAGGAACAAGTCAAATAAATAAACAGAGAAGTATGTGAGCCGTTTGCGCTGTTTTCTGTGTTTTTCAGTTCTGAACGAGAGATCAAGGATCTGAGGGATAAGTTTCACAGAGGCAAGGGCGGGCCGAACCTGGTAAGTACACGAGTGCACACATGCCGCGGCACGACCAAGCACGGGGCCGGCCCGATAGTTCAGTTGGTTAGAGCGCTCGCCTTGAGTGCTCTGGTCACCTGAGAGCCTAACGGCGCGTGGATCGGTGGTTCGCGCCCCCGCTGCGGGCATGTCTGTGTGGTCGCAAAATAAAGATCCCATGTACTTCTTCGCAAAGAGTAGGGGGTTACCCCCGGGGACATGGCTCCGCTCTCCCTTCCTTCTCTCATTAACGCGATATGACCAAGAGTGGTTAAAGCGTCCTGAATATACAACCAACCAACCATGACCAAGAACTAGTATCTATACCAATAGAGGCAACAAGTCATTTTTAGATCGGAGCGTAAGCAGTAAAATATATATATATTATATCCCGGCTGTGAACTGTGTAAAATCAGCTTATATACAATAATGTACGCTACCGCACCAGATAGTTCTGTCAAGATCACCCCGGGTGCGTCAGCTCCATGACCATCAGGGAATTTTTCTCTTTTTTTCCCTTGCTCTGCATATCTGAACCTTTATCTCCATTGTGATTGCTAAGTGCGTCCGCTTCCATTTCTTTCCTTTCACTCAGTCTCAAGTGAACGACATCAACGTGGTGTGTGGCTGTCTGAAGGACTTTCTGCGCGGCCTGAAGGAGCCGCTCGTCAGCCAGCGACTGTGGCAGGACTTTGTCAGGGCGGCGGGTAGGTCCCCAGTCCAGCCAGGCGCTGCTGCAGGTTCGGTCCCCTGTCCAGCCAGGCTGCTGCAGAGGTTCGGTCCCCTGTCCAGCCAGGCTGCTGCAGAGGTTCGGTCCCCTGTCCAGCCAGGCTGCTGCAGAGGTTCGGTCCCCTGTCCAGCCAGGCTGCTGCAGAGGTTCGGTCCCCTGTCCAGCCAGGCTGCTGCAGAGGTTCGGTCCCCTGTCCAGCCAGGCTGCTGCTGCAGAGGTTCGGTCCCCTGTCCAGCCAGGCTGCTGCAGAGGTTCAGTCCCCTGTCCAGCCAGGCTGCTGCAGAGGTTCGGTCCCCTGTCCAGCCAGGCTGCTGCTGCAGAGGTTCGGTCCCCTGTCCAGCCAGGCTGCTGCAGAGGTTCGGTCCCCTGTCCAGCCAGGCTGCTGCAGAGGTTCGGTCCCCTGTCCAGCCAGGCTGCTGCTGCAGAGGTTCGGTCCCCTGTCCAGCCAGGCTGCTGCTGCAGAGGTTCGGTCCCCTGTCCAGCCAGGCTGCTGCAGAGGTTCGGTCCCCTGTACAGCCGGGCTGCTGCAGAGGTTCGGTCCCCTGTCCAGCCAGGCTGCTGCAGGTTCGGTCCCCTGTCCAGCCAGGCTGCTGCAGAGGTTCGGCCACCTGCCCAGCCAGGCTGCTACAGGTTCGGTCCCCTGCCCAGCCAGGCTGCTGCTGCAAGTTCGGTCCCGGCCGTACGACCTTCCGTGGGACCGGCCGATGGGCAAGATGTAACACAGGGATGGCGCGTAAAGTTGTGCTTCCTCAAGAAGACAGTCTTGTAAATGAACGCTTGGTCGTAGAACGGAGAGTTATAATGGAACGGTTCCGTCGTATAACGGATTGAGTCTCTTTAAATAGGTGGTTGGTCGTATAACGGATGGTCTTATAGATGTGTGCCGTATAACGGCGGGAGTGTATTAATGGAGGTTGTATAACAGAGGGAGCCTTATGATGGAGTGGTGTGTCGTATAACGAAGGGAGTGTTATAATCAAGGTTGTATAACGGAGGGAGTCTTATTATGGAGTGGTGTCTTCTATAACGGAGCTAGTTTTGTGGTGGAGTGGTGTGTCGTATAACCGAGTGAGTGTTATGATGGAGTGGTGTGTCGTATAACCGAGTGAATGTTATGGTGGAGTGGTGTGTCGTATAACCGAGTGAGTGTTATGGTGGAGTGGTGTGTCGTATAACCGAGTGAGTGTTATGATGGAGTGGTGTGTCATATAACCGAGTGAGTGTTATGGTGGAGTGGTGTGTCGTATAACCGAGTGAGTGTTATGATGGAGTGGTGTGTCATATAACCGAGTGAGTGTTATGGTGGAGTGGTGTGTCGTATAACCGAGTGAGTGTTATGATGGAGTGGTGTGTCGTATAACCGAGTGAGTGTTATGATGGAGTGGTGTGTCGTATAACCGAGTGAGTGTTATGATGGAGTGGTGTGTCGTATAACCGAGTGAGTGTTATGGTGGAGTGGTGTGTCGTATAACCGAGTGAGTGTTATGATGGAGTGGTGTGTCGTATAACCGAGTGAATGTTATGGTGGAGTGGTGTGTCGTATAACCGAGTGAGTGTTATGGTGGAGTGGAGTGGTGTGTCGTATAACCGAGTGAGTGTTTTGGTGGAGTGGTGTGTCGTATAACCGAGTGAGTGTTATGATGGAGTGGAGTGTCGTATAACCGAGTGAGTGTTATGGTGGAGTGGTGTGTCGTATAACCGAGTGAGTGTTATGATGGAGTGGTGTGTCGTATAACCGAGTGAGAGTTATGATGGAGTGGAGTGGTGTGTCGTATAACCGAGTGAGTGTTATGGTGGAGTGGTGTGTCGTATAACCGAGTGAGTGTTATGGTGGAGTGGTGTGTCGTATAACCGAGTGAGTGTTATGGTGGAGTGGTGTGTCGTATAACCGAGTGAGTGTTATGATGGAGTGGTGTGTCATATAACCGAGTGAGTGTTATGATGGAGTGGTGTGTCGTATAACCGAGTGAGTGTTATGATGGAGTGGTGTGTCGTATAACCGAGTGAGTGTTATGATGGAGTGGTGTGTCGTATAACCGAGTGAGTGTTATGATGGAGTGGTGTGTCGTATAACCGAGTGAGTGTTATGATGGAGTGGTGTGTCGTATAACCGAGTGAGTGTTATGGTGGAGTGGTGTGTCGTATAACCGAGTGAGTGTTATGGTGGAGTGGAGTGGTGTGTCGTATAACCGAGTGAGTGTTATGATGGAGTGGTGTGTCGTATAACCGAGTAAGTGTTATGATCGAGTGGTGTGTCGTATAACCGAGTGAGTGTTATGGTGGAGTGGAGTGGTGTGTCCTATAACAGCCGTTGTATGTCCGCCGTATCTCTGTTAAGAGCTGCCGGACTTGGACGAGGCGTTGGCCGGCACGTACCAGGCCATCAGCCAGCTGCCCAGACCCAACAGGGACACCATCGCCTTCATCATCCGCCACCTCCAGAGGTCAGTGCTCCCACCCACACACACACGCATTTCTAGAAGCCAAACAGGGCCGACCCGATAGCTCAGTGGGTTAGAGCGCTCACATTGAGTGCTCTGGCCACCTGAGAGCCTAACGGCACGTGGATCGATGGTTAGAGCCCCACTGTGGACATATCTGTGTGGTCGCAGGATACAGATGCCATGTCTTTCTTTTCAAAGAGTAGGGGGTTACCCCCGGAGACATGGCTCCACTCTCCTTTCCTTCTCCCATTGACGCGATATGACCAAAAGTTATTAAAGTGTTCTGAATAACCAACCAACCAACCAACGAACGCACGCATTTCCAAGAGAAAAAGTGTTTTTCCCTTCACAAGTACCACCCTAACGAATAAGTGCTTCCACTCAGGCACGACCCTTACCCTCCGCCCCCACCCCCGTAAGCTCAAGGTCTGCCCGTATATGTATATCGCCCCACCCCCTCCTCCGTTCTCCCCCTCCCCGGTTCTATTCAGTTGGTTTAACCACACAATTCCTCCCTTTTCCTCTCAGTTTGTGAAAACAACAATTAGTTGTTTTCCTCCACCTTGTAGCCTTCTCATTGTCGCGATAAGACCTCAGAAATTAAGTAATTACAAATTCGTACTAGAGTCAGCGTAAGAATACATGTATTTGACGAAGAAAAATATATGTGGCAACAAGGTTACCTACATTTCATGACCTAAAGAAATAACTTGGTCGGAAGACTCTCATTAAGGCCTGGAAAGCCGCCATCATGGGAGCCACCCTGATTCAAGAAACGACCATGTTAATTAAACCTCCTTCGATGACTGATTTTGGTACTGCTGATGGCCTGGTTGCAGGGTGTCTGAAAGCGAGCACTGCGCCATGGGAACCTCCAACCTGGCCAAGGTGTTCGGCCCGACCATCGTGGGCTACTCCAGCGCCGACCCCGAGCCCATCCAGATGATCAGCGAGACCAAGAAACAACAGATGGTGAGTGTCCGTCCCCCAGGCCGGGTCCGGGCATCAGGCTGGGTCCGTCCCCCAGGCTGGATCCGTCCCCCAGGCTGGGTCCGTCCCCCACGCTGGGTCCGGGCATCAGGCTGGATCCGTCCCCCAGGCTGGGTCCGTCCCCCAGGCCGGGTCCGTCCCCCACGCTGGGTCCGGGCATACCATGTATGGTGGTGGCAAGGGGTCCCCGCGACCTGAGCCCGGGTCCGGTTGCAGGCCTGTGAATGATCCATACTTTCCTACTTTTTTTAGGTTCTCCTACTTTCCTACTTTTTCTAGGTTCTCCCTAATTTCCTAATTTTGTTCCTACTATTGTTAACCCTTTTTGTTGAAATGTCTTAGATTTGACCCGAGGACCTGAAAAACATCCATTGTTTGAAGGAAATCGGGTAAGGCAACGTGGGCTAATCTCGATCCTTGGGTAACCTCGACCATGTGCTATTTTTATTGATGATGTCACCAATCCAAGTTTTTTCGCCGATTTGATTTTTCGATAACAATCTTAGAGATGCCCCTGGTAACTAGACACAGAGAAGCTGGATTACAGATATGTAATTTTTTTATCCAATTTGAATTAAATAAGTCATGCAACCCTACATTAATGCGTACTTTTGCAGCTTATCTCAAAAGTTAAGATACATGAGTTTCAAAAGCAAGCAGTATGCCTGATTAACACTGAGGATGATAATTTATTAAGTAAAAAAGAGTGACAGCAGACGATGTTTACAACATGTGTGACATCATGACAGTTCTTCCCCAGATCCACCTTGATCTTGTGAGAGATCGAGGTTACCCCACCTTTTTCACGACCGTGGTCTAACCTCGATCCCCTCTTTAATTTAACGTCATTTTCTAACAATATGTTATAAAAATATATCATGTTTTAGCAGTGGATGGTCACAATTACATACAACAATAACTGTCCGGCCCTGCTTCCCCATATTCTAACGTTGACTAATATTTAGATGTATTGTAACATAAATGAGTTATTTTGGCTTCGTAAATGGCATTCCCTTGGCATGATGGCCCATGAAGTATTCTAACTTTGCATTATGATTACCCGTGTAATAAGACTAATAAATATAGTTTCAAGCGATTGCTTTATATATCGTTGGGCATAAGAGGCACAGTTATGTGAATTAATATTGTTGCTTTCGCACACTAAGAATCACGATATGCAGATTAAATCACCCACCTATCCCAGGGGGTCGAGGTTAGACCAGGGGGTTCGAGGTTCGACCATGGCCCCCACTATCTTTCAGAAAATGAGCACTCCCCACAATCTGCCATGGTTTTCATTTTTTCTATAAAATCATATTATTTGAATACCATGGTTTACTATTTGAACAAAAAATAAGTTCATTTCATATTATTAAAGAAAATAGACGTTTTCTTGTCCTAAGGGGTCGAGATTAGCCCACTTTGCCTTACATGAGGATCTTGCCACCAGTGTCTGATTGATGCCCGATGACCTATGTCATCGTGTCACCTGTGTCATGATGCCCGATGACCACAGTGTACCACACCACACCGGTCAGAGCTCACAGTGTACCACACCACACCGGTCAGAGCTCACAGTGCACCACTCCACACCGGTCATAGCTCACAGGGTACCACACCACACCTGTCAGAGTTCACAGTGTACCACTCCACACCTGTCATAGCTCACAGGGTACCACACCACACCGGTCAGAGCTCACAATGTACCACACCACACCGGTCAGAGCTCACAGTTAACCACACCACACCAGTCAGAGATCACAGTGTACCACACCACACCTGTCAGAGCTCACAATGTACCACACCACACCGGTCAGAGCTCACAGTTAACCACACCACACCAGTCAGAGATCACAGTGTACCACACCACACCTGTCAGAGCTCACAGTGCACCACTCCACACCGGTCAGAGCTCACACTGTACTACACCACACCGGTCATAGCTCACAGTGTACCACACCACACCTGCCCGAGCTCACAGTGCACCGCTCCACACCTGTCAGAGCTCACAGTGTACCACACCACACCGGTCATAGCTCACAGTGTACCACACCACACCGGTCAGAGCTCACAGTGTACCACGCCACACCGGTCAGTGTACACTGGGTCCTGGCACAGAGTAGGTTTTATTCTGTATATAATACCTACTCTGTGGTACTGGAATGCATGTTATCTGGCCTGGTCTCAAAGTAATAATTGATTCATCCTGTGGTAAGGGTCAAAGTCATCTCGGAAAGTAAACATGCAGAAACGGCGTAGCTAATTTTCATGAGAATGCCCTACTTTTTTTCCTGGATTCCCTTCTTTTTCCTACTGTTTTGGCACAAGTAGCCATACTTTATCCAAACTTTTTCGTGAGGGGTCAATCACAGGCTTGGGGAACGTCATGTATGACTTCATGGTCATAAATGGTACAGTTTGGATAGCAATGGGAGTGGTGAGCCTCAGTAAGTACAGGTGCCGGCACGCCAGCTCACTGTGTTAGAGCTGAGTGCTCTGGTCACCTGAGAGTCTAACGGCACGTGGATCGGTGATCCGCGCCCCCCGCTGTGGCCATGTCTGTGTGGTCGCCGGGTGAAGATCCAATGTCCTTCTTCGCAAAGAGTAGGGGGTTCCCCCGGGGGACATGACTCCACTGTCCCTTCCTTCTCCCATTGACTCGATATGACCAGAAGTGGTTAAAGCGTCCTGAATATACTACCAACCAACCGTCACTGGCTCAAACCTCTTTAAATTGCACCGATAACTTATTGGCTCAATTTAAAGCAGCCTACTTACATGCGCCATCTTATTTTTTTTTCACATAAAGCCGGTAACCCCAAGTTCTGCTCCGGTGAACAAATTTGCTTCTCTCCGGATAGTCCACAGGCTTTCGGGATTTAAATTGAAGACAAGAATACACTTATTTGAAGATATTACTTTAACCTTTATGTGTACAACACCCTGATATTTGCTGTGTGGCTGTGTATGAGCTGACGCCTCGTCTTTGTCGTCAGGTGATGGAGTGCCTCCTGCACATCAGCAACGACTACTGGGAGAACTTCCTCAACATCGAGGATGACGCCATGCCGGCCAGAGACTTCACCACCCCTCAGACCCCTGAGGGCAGACCAGGTATGCACCCTGACTTCATCCCATCCGCCTCCCCCACCCAGCACCCCATCCCCCTCCCGCACTCACACCCCTGAGGGCATACCAGGTACACATCCTGAGTGACTTCACCCCATCCCCCGCCCACTCCCTCACCTAGACCCCTGAGGGCAGACCAGGTACGTACCCTGAGTGACTTCACCCCATCCCCCTCCCTCACCCAGACCCCTGAGGGCAGACCAGGTATGCATGCTGCGTGACTTCAACCCCCCCCCTCCCCCGCCCAGCACCCCACCCCCCCCCCGCCCCCTGATCCCTGAGGGTAGACCAGGGACGCACCCTCATTTCGCCCCATCCCACTCCTCCACCCAGACCCCTGAGGGTAGACAAGGGACGCACCCTCACTTCACCACTCCCCCACCCAGACCCCTGAGGGCAGACCAGGTATGTACCCTGAGTTCACCCCTCTCCCTCCCCCACCCAGACCCCTGAGGGTAGACCGGGTACGCACCCCGACTTCACCCCATCTCCCTCCCCACAGACCGCCGTAACCATCGGTCACACCCACAAGACCTCGTCTGTCCAGTCCCCCATTGCATTCCACTGAATTTTGTATGACTGCGAAACCATTTATGCGATTGAACAGTATGTCATATATCATTAAGATATCAGACCGCATTTTTCTCTTATGGCTAAGAACTAGACGTGTTCTTAACCTAATTAAAGACTTATTTTCAAAACATTGATCGACTTTAACATTTTATTTACAAGAAACGCTCAAATCCAAAGCGCTATCTTAGACCTTAAACTACATGATTTAAATCTTTAATAACGGAAATGTTTTTGATCCGAAACAGTAGGAGGCCCTTGTACATGTATGACGGTCACGCGTTGGACCCGTAGATTATAAGATAGTCCTGTCCTGAGCTAAGTTTGACTGAGTTGTTGTTTGTCGCCAGGAGCATCCGTCTCCACTTTCACCGGTAGGTTCGCGCCAATGGTCCTGTGCCCTATATGTACGGTGTTTATATATAACATTGTGGCCACGTGTCTAGGGCCCATATGGCACTGTGGCCACGTGTCTAGGGCCCATATGGCACTGTGGCCACGTGTCTAGGGCCCATATGGCACTGTGGCCACGTGTCTAGGGCACATATGGCACTGTGGCCACGTGTCTAGGGCCCATATGGCACTGTGGCCACGTGTCTAGGGCCCATATGGCACTGTGGCCACGTGTCTAGGGCCCATATGGCACTGTGGCCACGTGTCTAGGGCACATATGGGACTTGGGCCCGTGTGTGGTGCGCATATGTAACTGGGCACGATGTGTATAGACAATTTGGTACAACGGGAGTCTGAGTATAGAATAAAACCTGAAGCGGGAGTCTAACATTTGTGTTAGGCTTAACCCGTGTTTCATTATAGCAACCGTAGTTTTCACGCCTAACATTTACCGCAAATAATGATCGATCACGTAGGGACCAGCTGACACACAAGATGTATCACATATCATTGGACACGTTCATGACTGGGATTCATGAATATGCGGCACATGTAACTAAGGCCCATCTGGGGGACACAATTACATAGGTAGTACCTGTCGATGGGCACTCCTACGACTAGTGCCCATCCGTACGAGACAGGTCATTTTGGCCCATTTGTATGACGTCTCCCTGGGACCCATGCGGACACAGTTGCGGCCAAACGGACTATGTGCGCGTCACACATGTAACCGGCATTTATCATGTGGGTACGGTAGCACCTGCTAAACATACAATTTACCCCAACACGGCCTGACAGCGGCAAACGATGGTGGTGTATTGACCCGACTGCATCTCTGAGGATTGCTCTGTCCAACCCATATGGCTACAAAGTTGGCCTGAAACGGACAATATACTCCCTGATGTTACAAGTTGGGCGGTCCCCCTCTGTGTGATTGATGACTGTAAACAGACAATATACCCCCTGGTGTTACAAGGTGGGCGGTCCTCCTCTGTGTGATTGATGACTGTAAACAGACAATATACTCCCTGGTGTTATAAGGTGGGCGGTCCTCTGTGTGATTGATGACTGTAAACAGACAATATACTCCCTGATGTTACAAGGTGGGCGGTCCTCTGTGTGATTGATGACTGTAAACAGACAATATACCCCCTGGTGTTACAAGGTGGGCGGTCCTCCTCTGTGTGATTGATGACTGTAAACAGACAATATACTCCCTGGTGTTACAAGGTGGGCGGTCCTCCTCTGTGTGATTGATGACTGTAAACAGACAATATACTCCCTGGTGTTACAAGGTGGGCGGTCCTCCTCTGTGTGATTGATGACTGTAAACAGACAATATACCGCCTGGTGTTACAAGGTGGGCGATCCCCCTCTGTGTGATTGATGACTGTAAACAGACAATATACCGCCTGGTGTTACAAGGTGGGCGGTCCCCCTCTGTGTGATTGATGAATAAACAGACAATATACTCCCTGGTGTTACAAGGTGGGCGGTCCTCCTCTGTGTGATTGATGACTGTAAACAGACAATATACTCCCTGGTGTTACAAGGTAGGCGGTCCTCTGTGTGATTGATGACTGTAAACAGACAATATACTCCCTGGCGTTACAAGGTGGGCGGTCCCCCTCTGTGTGATTGATGACTGTAAACAGACAATATACTCCCTGGTGTTACAAGGTGGGCGGTCCTCCTCTGTGTGATTGATAACTGTAAACAGACAATATATTCCCTGATGTTACAAGGTAGGCGGTCCTCTGTGTGATTAATGACTGTAAACAGACAATATACTCCCTGGGGTTATAAGGTGGGCAGTCCCCCTCTGTGTGATTGATGACTGTAAACAGACAATATACTCCCTGGTGTTACAAGGTAGGCGGTCCTCTGTGTGATTGATGACTGTAAACAGACAATATACTCCCTGGTGTTATAAGGTGGGCAGTCCCCCTCTGTGTGATTGATGACTGTAAACAGACAATATACTCCCTGGTGTTACAAGGTGGGCGGTCCCCCTCTGTGTGATTGATGACTGTAAACAGACAATATACCCCCTGGTGTTACAAGGTGGGCGATCCCCCTCTGTGTGATTGATGACTGTAAACAGACAATATACTCCCTGATGTTACAAGGTGGACGGTCCTCTGTGTGATTGATGACTGTAAACAGACAATATACCCCCTGATATTACGCAAGGTGGACGGTTCTCTGTGTGATTGATGACTGTAAACAAACAATATACTCCCTGGTGTTACAAGGTGGGCGGTCCCCCTCTGTGTGATGGATGACTGTAAACAGACAATATACTCCCTGATGTTACAAGGTAGGCGGTCCTCTGTGTGATTGATGACTGTAAACAGACAATATACCCCCTGATATTACGCAGGGTGGACGGTCCTCTGTGTGATTGATGACTGTAAACAGACAATATACTCCCTGATGTTACAAGGTGGGCGGTCCTCTGTGTGATGGATGACTGTAAACAGACAATATACCCCCTGATATTACGCAGGGTGGACGGTCCTCTGTGTGATTGATGACTGTAAACAGACAATATACTCCCTGATGTTACAAGGTGGGCGGTCCTCTGTGTGATGGATGACTGTAAACAGACAATATACCCCCTGATATTACGCAGGGTGGACGGTCCTCTGTGTGATTGACGACTGTAAACAGACAATATACTCCCTGATGTTACAAGGTGAGCGGTCCTTAGCCCTGGTACATGCCTCTCTGACCACGCCCGTAAACGGAGCAAGGGTGAGAGCCATGCCGTTCACCAGGCCTAAAAGTAGAAATCGCGGACTGGTGGCTCAAGTTGAAGGTCGTAACAGAATAAATATCCAGCGCCTACCCGTCAAATTGCACCATTAGGTTCCTGAAGCTTTTATGACTTTCGTCGGACAGTCATTTCTTTGGTCGGTAGTGTATTTTCTTGTAATCCGGGCGATTTGTGTCACCTCTCGCTTCGTTTTCCATGCTCCGCCGCTCGCCGGAAGTAAACAAACTTAGCTTGAGCACTCGCTGCCAGGCGGCGTTTGCTGACGTCCGGCGAATGGCGGAGCATTGAAAAGCTTCAGGAACCTAATGGAGCAATTGGACGGGTAGGCGCTGGATATTTATTCTGTTACGACCTTCAACTTGAGCCACTGGTCCGCGATTTCTACTTTTAGGCCTGGTGAACGGCATGGCTCTCACCCTTGCTCCGTTTACGGGCGTGGTAAGATAGGCATGTACCAGGGCTAGGCGGTCCTCTGTGTGATTGATGACTGTAAACAGACAACATACTCCCTGATGTTACAAGGTGGGCGGTCCTCTGTGTGATTGATGACTGTAAACAGACAATATACTCCCTGGTGTTATAAGGTGGGCGGTCCTCTGTGTGATTGATGACTGTAAACAGACAATATACTCCCTGGTGTTACAAGATGGGCGGTCCTCTGTGTGATTGATGACTGTAAACAAACAATATACTCCCTGGTGTTACAAGGTGGGCGGTCCCCCTCTGTGTGATTGATGACTGTAAACAGACAATATACCCCCTGATATTACGCAAGGTGGACGGTCCTCTGTGTGATTGATGACTGTAAACAGACAATATACTCCCTGGTGTTACAAGGTGGGCGATCCCCCTCTGTGTGATTGATGACTGTAAACAGACAATATACCCCCTGATATTACGCAAGGTGGACGGTCCTCTGTGTGATTGATGACTGTAAACAGACAATATACTCCCTGGTGTTACAAGGTGGGCGATCCCCCTCTGTGTGATTGATGACTGTAAACAGACAATATTCTCGCTGAGCCGGTCTACCACGACCTGGATTTAGCTCAATAAAAAATTCCCTTCGCGGAAGGAATGATTCGTAGGCACATCTGCTGTACACGGCTGCGGTCGTTTCTTTTGACTGGTGATACATGGGGCAGTGACTTATAAACGGCTGTGGCCATAATATACAGGGCTGTGCGGAGGTGTGGTCCCGTAAATAATCCTGCCACACGCTGTAATATACACAGTACATGGGTCGGTGGCTTAGTTTAGAACATAGCTCGCACCACAATAGATATTGTATCCTGGCCTGGACGTCGTGCACTTACTGACCCCCAAAAAATAATACGCTTTAGTGAAGTAACGCTTTATATCCGGATTTTATGGTATATATGTCCAGTGACTAGGGGTTTTGGTTTTGTTTTAGTTTCTTGTGATGTATATATGTGTTTTATCGTAATGACTGATGTCGATTTTGTTCTTATATGACGGTGAAGTGTTGCAGCCGTTTTGAACGTGACTATAACACGAAGGACTGTACATTTCCCTTATACGTAACTATAACAGTGTACATTTCCCTTATACGTAACTATAACAGTGTACATTTCCCTTATACGTAACTATAACAGTGTACATTTCCCTTATACGTAACTATAACAGTGTACATTTCCCTTAAACGTAACTATAACAGTGTACATTTCCCTTATACGTAACTATAACAGTGTACATTTCCCTTATACGTAACTATAACAGTGTACATTTCCCTTATACGTAACTGTAACTGTACATTTCCCTTATACGTAACTATAACAGTGTACATTTCCCTTATACGTAACTGTAACAGTGTACATTTCCCTTATAACTTGTACTCGGTGACCTCTTAGGTCACTGTCGTAGCGCGGCAGTTACCCAATACGAAGGTAATCACGTTCAGATTCAATGGTTGAAGATAGGCTTTGATGACGCTAATATCGTGTTGGGCGGCCCTATTTATTTAAAGCTGCTCATACAGCCATTTTCCACGTACATTATGATTATGGAAATATTTTTGAGAAACACGGTTTGGACACACTGCTTGCCTGTGTGAATCTTAACTCTTTGAGAAGTAGTATGTTCGAAACGTTAAAACAAATCTGTAATGTTCAAATATTGATGAGGTACTACACAAGAAAGTCATTTGGCGAGAAACGGTGGCTTAACAACATGTCTGGTTATTTATTGCATACAACATATGTGTACTTATATGCCAAGAATATAAATACATCATTTACAGTAGAAAGAAAAAAGAGTTTCCCAGGAAGATATTGCTGTAGGAGTGCCTTTAATATACGCCCATTATTGACAGATATAAGGTTCATTACTGTTCGAAAGTGTTCTGTTACCACCTTCACGTTATCTTCCGCTTTGTTGTTATTTTAGCGGGTTATTAAAGTAAGTGATATCCATACGAATCTGTTTACATCTCCTTTGGGGGCCGCCCCGATAGCTCAGTGGGTTAGAGCGCTCCCATTAAGTGCTCGGAGAGCAACGGAGACCCTAACGGCACGTGGATCGATGGTTCGAGCCCTGCTGTGACCATATATGTGTGGTCGCAGGATACAGGACCCATGTCCTTCTTCGCAAAGAGTAGGGGGCTAACCCCGGGGACATGGCTCCACTCTCTTCCTTCCTTCTTACATTCACGCGATATGACAAAAACTGGTTCAAGCGTCCTTAATATACAACCAACATCTCCTTTGTACAGTACATGCGCGGAGTGGCAGTTGCATTGGTAAGGACACTAAACGGGGTCTCGTGGCGAAGATTAGCTAAGGTGATTGGACGCCGCAGCTGTTGCAATGTGGTTCGCTTCCCTTCCAGCCCCGTACAGCATCCTGGGTCCCCTGTCCAACACTGGGGACGTCGAGAGGAAGAACTCGTGGTTCACGCCCAAGTAAGTGCACAAGAATGGCCCGAAAACGCCGAGACACGACGCTCACAGCTAGTGGAACATGTAACAAATCAAATAACTTTTTATTCAAATAGTTTGATTGGGTTTCTCAAGCCTGTAGTTGATCCCTACTTTCCTACTTTTTCACTACTTTTTTTAGGTTCTCCCTCCTATCCTAATTTTTTGCACTATTTTGTTTAGATTTTGTTCCTACTTTTTTACTAATTCTATTGAAATTTCTAAGATTTGACCAGATGACATGAAAGGCACCCATTGTTTGAAGGAGATCGGGTACATCAGGATCACGTCGCACGTGTGATTGGTGCCTGTTGACCTATGACGCTGCGTACTGGCCCAGAGTAGGTATTATACTGTATAATACCTACTCTGTGGTACTGGAATGCATGTCATCTGGCCTGGTCTCAAAATAATCATTGATTCATCCTGGGGTCAGGGTAAAAGTCATCTCGGAAAGTAAATATGCAGAAATATGTTTTCATCATAATGCCCTACTTCTTCCCCTACTTTTTTGGCAAAGTAGCCCTACTTTATTGCTATTTTTTCGTAAAGGGGTCCATCACAGGCCTGATATAACCTCACAAGTCAGCGTTCCTTATCTAACCAATCGTTTTATCATGATTGTCTATTGCGCGGTAACATGTTGACGTGTGCAGTTTAATTGCTAGAGTTACTCGTTTGTATTAAGATGAAAGATTCCAGGTAATCATAACGCACTCAAATATCCCATGTGCAGGAAAACGCGAGGTAATATATCGGACCTGCACCGATGACGTGTTGGGGCAGGTCGCGGTACGAGGTACGGTACCGATGACGTGTTGGGGCAGGTCGCGGTACGAGGTACGGTACCGATGACGTGTTGGGGCAGGTCGCGGTACGAGGTACGGTACCGATGACATGTTGGGGCAGGTCGCGGCACGAGGTACGGTACCGATGACGTGTTGGGGCACGAGGTACGGTACCGATGACGTGTTGGGGCAGGTCGCGGTACGAGGTACGGTACCGATGACGTGTTGGGGCAGGTCGCGGTACGAGGTACGGTACCGATGACGTGTTGGGGCAGGTCGCGGCACGAGGTACGGTACCGATGACGTGTTGGGGCAGGTCGCGGTACGAGGTACGGTACCGATGACTTGTTGGGGCAGGTCGCGATACGAGGTACGGTACCGATGACGTGTTGGGGCAGGTCGAGGTACGGTACCGATGACGTGTTGGGGCAGGTCGAGGTACGGTACCGATGACGTGTTGGGGCAGGTACGAGGTACGGTACCGATGACGTGTTGGGGCAGGTCGAGGTACGGTACCGATGACGTGTTGGGGCAGGTACGAGGTACGGTACCGATGACGTGTTGGGGCAGGTCGAGGTACGGTACCGATGACGTGTTGGGGCAGGTACGAGGTACGGTACCGATGACGTGTTGGGGCAGGTCGCGGTACGAGGTACGGTACCGATGACGTGTTGGGGCAGGTCGCGATACGAGGTACGGTACCGATGACGTGTTGGGGCAGGTCGAGGTACGGTACCGATGACGTGTTGGGGCAGGTCGAGGTACGGTACCGATGACGTGTTGGGGCAGGTACGAGGTACGGTACCGATGACGTGTTGGGGCAGGTCGCGGTACGAGGTACGGTACCAATGACGTGTTGGGGCAGGTCGCAGTACGAGGTACGGTACCGATGACGTGTTGGGGCAGGTCGCGGTACGAGGTACGGTACCGATGACGTGTTGGGGCAGGTCGCGGTACGAGGTACGGTACCGATGACGTGTTGGGGCAGGTCGAGGTACGGTACCGATGACGTGTTGGGGCAGGTCGAGGTACGGTACCGATGACGTGTTGGGGCAGGTCGCGGTACGAGGTACGGTACCGATGACGTGTTGGGGCAGGTCGAGGTACGGTACCGATGACGTGTTGGGGCAGGTCGCGGTACGAGGTACGGTACCGATGACGTGTTGGGGCAGGTCGCGGTACGAGGTACGGTACCGATGACGTGTTAGGGCAGGTCGTGGTACGAGGTACGGTACCGATGACGTGTTGGGGCAGGTCGCGGTACGAGGTACGGTACCGATGACGTGTTGGGGCAGGTCGCGGTACGAGGTACGGTACCGATGACGTGTTGGGGCAGGTCGAGGTACGGTACCGATGACGTGTTGGGGCAGGTACGAGGTACGGTACCGATGACGTGTTGGGGCAGGTCGAGGTACGGTACCGATGACGTGTTGGGGCAGGTACGAGGTACGGTACCGATGACGTGTTGGGGCAGGTCGAGGTACGAGGTACGGTACCGATGACGTGTTGGGGCAGGTCGAGGTACGGTACCGATGACGTGTTGGGGCAGGTCGCGGTACGAGGTACGGTACCTATGTCAGTGATTGTGTGTTGGCTCACCCCCTGTTGTCTGTCTGTGTGTCCACAGGTTTGGCAGTAAGAAGAGCAGCGTGAAGGCCCCAACACAGTTCTTCGCGTCCCCACAGCTGCGGTAATGATGCCTACGCGACCCCACAGCTGCGGTAATGAGGCCTACGCGACCCCACAGCTGCGGTAATGAGGCCTACGCGATCCCACATCTGCCTTAATGAGGCCTACGCGACCCCACAGATGCCTTAATGAGGCATACGCGACCCCACAGCTGCGGTAATAAGGCATACGCGACCCCACAGCTGCGGTAATGAGCTGTCATAAAAACTTGACTGATGCCAGTTGTCAACACGAGGCCGGTGTCGGCTGTCAACATGTGACTGGGGTCAGCTCTCAAAACGAGGCTGGTGCCGGCTGTCAACACGAGGCTGGTGTCAGCTGTCAACACGAGGCTGGGTGCCGGCTGTCAACACGAGGCTGGTCTCGGCTGTTAACCCGAGGCTGGTGTCGGCTGTCAACACGAGGCTGGTGTCGGCTGTTAACACGAGGCTGGTGTCGGCTGTCAACACGAGGCTGGTGTCGGCTGTTAACACGAGGCTGGTACCGGCTGTCAACATATGACTGGTGTCAGCTGTCAAAACGAGGCTGGTGCCGGCTGTCAAGATGAAACTGGGGTCAGCTGTCAACATGTGACTGGTGTCGGCTGTTAACACGAGGCTGGTGTCGGCTGTCAACACAAAGCTGGTGTCAGCTGTCAACACTAGGCTGATGCCAGTTGTCACCGCGAGGCCCAGTCTCCGGGGTACTATTGAGTGGTGGTGGCGGTAGATCTGACCAGGGAGCTGCCCAGTCTCCGGGGTACTATTGAGTGGTGGTGGCGGTAGATCTCAAATATGGAATCGAATCCTATTCTATGATCGAAAGCGGGAAGGAAACTACATATAACTGATAGCGAGATTTCAATGTGTACGACTTTGGTCTCAGTCATTCGATACTTGACGTTTACCCAATTTTTAGCTATATATATTATACATCCCCGCACATGTATGTCTTGTACATTTCTGTATTGTACGTTTCTGCATTGTACATTTCTAATGGTAAAGGTATCTTTTGAGGCCGGTGTCGCATAGAGACTCCAAACGACTCGGTCGGTATGAAAGTGATATATTGGAAGAGCGTCCTATGTTGTCACGTGACCTGTTAGTGGGATAATACAGGGGCCCAAGAGTAACTTGGGGAGGATGTCTTTCTCTAGGTCTGTGGCTTATTTTACGGTCGTAGATCAGTCGACTACAGAGGGCTTAGTGTACTAACGTGACCTTGTATATCATGGGCGATTTTAGCCGTCTGAGGCCCGTCGCCGGCTAAACTATGTACGTGAAATAGGCCATAGAACAGACCAGTAGAGGAGCCCCGTCACTGGCGTCAAGGCCCCGTCACTGGCGTCAAGGCCCCGTCACTGGCGTCAAGGCCCCGTCATTGGCGTCAAGGCCCCGCTCACTCCACGTCTCATTCTCATCCAGTTTCGTAGCGTTTCGCTTTGAGTGAGATCTCGGGGTGTCCCTTGGCGCTGTGAATGATATGTCGGGTGTCCCTTCACGCTGTGAATGGTGTGTTGGGTGTCCCTTCACGCTGTGAATGATGTGTTGGGTGTCCCTTCACGCTGTGAATGATATGTTGGGTGTCCCTTCACGATGTGAATGGTGTGTTGGGTGTCCCTTCACGCTGTGAATGATGTGTTGGGTGTCCCTTCACACTGTGAATGATGTGTTGGGTGTCCCTTCACGTTGTGAATGATGTGTTGGGTGTCCCTTGACACTGTGAATGATGTGTTGGGTGTCCCTTCACGCTGTGAATGATGTGTTGGGTGTCCCTTCACGCTGTGAATGATGTGTTGGGTGTCCCTTCACGCTGTGAATGATGTGTTGGGTGTCCCTTCACGCTGTGAATGATGCGTTGGGTGTCCCTTCACGCTGTGAATGATGTGTTGGGTGTCCCTTCACGCTGTGAATGATGTGTTGGGTGTCCCTTCACGCTGTGAATGATGTGTTGGGTGTCCCTTCACGCTGTGAATGATGTGTTGGGTGTCCCTTCACGCTGTGAATGATGTGTTGGGTGTCCCTTCACGATGTGAATGATGTGTTGGGTGTCCCTTCACGCTGTGAATGATGTGTTGGGTGACCCTTCACGCTGTGAATGATGTGTTGGGTGTCCCTTCACGCTGTGAATGATGTGTTGGGTGTCCCTTCACGCTGTGAATGATGTGTTGGGTGTCCCTTCACGCTGTGAATGATGTGTTGGGTGTCCCTTCACGCTGTGAATGGTATGTTGGGTGTCCCTTCACGATGTGAATGATGTGTTGGGTGTCCCTTCACGCTGTGAATGATGTGTTGGGTGTCCCTTCACGCTGTGAATGATTTGTTGGGTGTCCCTTCACGCTGTGAATGATATGTTGGGTGTCCCTTCACGCTGTGAATGATATGTTGGGTGTCCCTTCACGCTGTGAATGATGTGTTGGGTGTCCCTTCACGCTGTGAATGATATGTTGGGTGTCCCTTCACGCTGTGAATGATATGTTGGGTGTCCCTTCACGCTGTGAATGATGTGTTGGGTGACCCTTCACGCTGTGAATGATGTGTTGGGTGTCCCTTCACGCTGTGAATGATGTGTTGGGTGTCCCTTCACGCTGTGAATGATGTGTTGGGTGTCCCTTCACGCTGTGAATGATATGTTGGGTGTCCCTTCACGCTGTGAATGATATGTTGGGTGTCCCTTCACGCTGTGAATGATATGTTGGGTGTCCCTTCACGCTGTGAAGATGTGTTGGGTGACCCTTCACGCTGTGAATGATATGTTGGGTGTCCCTTCACGCTGTGAATGATGTGTTGGGTGTCCCTTCACGCTGTGAATGATGTGTTGGGTGTCCCTTCACGCTGTGAATGATGTGTTGGGTGTCTCTTCACGCTGTGAATGATGTGTTGGGAGTCCCGTGGTACTGTGAATGATGTGTTGGGTGTCCCTTCACGCTGTGAATGATGTGTTGGGTGTCCCTTCACGATGTGTTGGGTGTCCCTTCACGCTGTGAATGATGTGTTGGGTGACTCTTCACGCTGTGAATGATGTGTTGGGTGTCCCTTCACGCTGTGAATGATGTTTTGGGTGTCCCTTCACGCTGTGAATGATGTGTTGGGTGTCCCTTCACGCTGTGAATGATGTGTTGGGTGTCCCTTCACGCTGTGAATGATGTGTTGGGTGTCCCTTGGCGCTGTGAATGATATGTTGGGTGTCCCTTCACGCTGTGAATGATGTGTTGGGTGTCCCTTCACGCTGTGAATGATATGTTGGGTGTCCCTTCACGCTGTGAATGATGTGTTGGGTGTCCCTTCACGATGTGAATGATATGTTGGGTGTCCCTTCACGCTGTGAATGATGTGTTGGGTGTCCCTTGGCGCTGTGAATGATATGTTGGGTGTCCCTTCACGCTGTGAATGATGTGTTGGGTGTCCCTTCACGCTGTGAATGATATGTTGGGTGTCCCTTCACGCTGTGAATGATGTGTTGGGTGTCCCTTCACGATGTGAATGATATGTTGGGTGTCCCTTCACGCTGTGAATGATGTGTTGGGTGTCCCTTCACGCTGTGAATGATGTGTTGGGTGACCCTTCACGATGTGAATGATATGTTGGGTGTCCCTTCACGCTGTGAATGATGTGTTGGGTGTCCCTTCACTATATGAACGAGATAGTATGATATGCACAATGTTGTAGCACCTTGTTGTCCAGCATGCTTGCAATATGTAACCCTCTTGGATTTTGTGTAATAATATGTCTTCCTTTTACTTAGAAAAATAAAATATGCATTTATGAAAAAAAAAAACTGTCTTTGATTTTTTTTCATGGTAGCCTTATATATCCCCGAGGTACACCGAATGCACACACCAAGCATCGGCGTGCCTCCCGCCCCTTCTTTCACCCGGGTCGAGTGCGCTCGCACTCATTCGGCACTCCGACATTCGAGAGAAGATGGCGACACATGGCAAAGTCCAGAATTATTTGCACCATCCTAAGATAAATTAACCGCCGCGGAGACCGATGGCGCACCATGTACCATAGCCTAGCCTTCAGGCCTAATGAGCTGTTCAACCCAATGTATAGTCTAGTCAAATTGTTAAGCCCTCGTAGTTATTATGTCACCTGTCTCACTGGGGACATTTTTTCTGTAGCCAGCTCTGTGTGTATTTATATCCCGCAGTCTGTCCCCCGTGTCTCCAGACTCATCGGTGGCCCGAGGCGGGTGCACCGGCGATCCAACGGTATGTCCCGTATATGCCGGACAAAGGTGAACGGGACGTGCATCCTGAAGAGATGGCAGACGTGGCTGATGTCAATGCCGCTAAATGTATCTCAATGTGGTGGATTCTTCAGTCCTCATGACCTGTTGGCTGTCCGTTCTTACCCCTCCCCCCACACACACCCTCCAGCCGGCCAATTGCATTTGGCCCAATAAGTTCACACGGCTTTCAGTTGGCTTGTTCCAGTTATATCACCACTTGCCTGGTTCCAGTATCATCACCACTTGCCTGGTTCCAGTATCATCACCACTTGGCTGGTCCCAGTCTCCTCACCACTTGGCTGGTCCCAATCTCATCCCCACTTGGCTGGTTCTAATCTCTCCACTTGCCTGGTCCCAATCTCATATCCACTTGGCTGGTCACAATCTCATCCCCACTTGGCTGGTCCCAATCTCATCTCCACTTGGCTGGTCCCAATCTCATCCCCACTTGGCTGGTCCCATTCTCATCCCCACTTGGCCGGTCCCAATCCCATTCCCACTTGGCTTGTCCCAATCTCATCTCCACTTGGCTGGTCACAATCTCATCCCCACTTGGCTGGTCCCAATTTCATCCCCACTTGGCTGGTCCTAATCTCATCTCCACTTGGTTGGTCACAATCTCATCCCCACTTGGCTGGCCCCAATTTATCCCCACTTGGCTGGCCCAACCCACTCTCATCTCCACTTGGCTGGTTCCAATCTCCTCTCCACTTCTCTGGTCTCAATCTCATCCGCACTTGAAAGTTTTCGGGCACATTTTCAGGTTGTTTATTATAGCCTCACGCCCACACTTTTCCGGCTGTCGACTTTACAACCCGCACCGTCCATCTTTAAATGGCATGTCACTAAGTCAAGCTTCAAAGACAAACCGCGCTCCCCCTCCCTCCCTTCCATATTCACAATCCTCCCCCCCCCCCCCCCCCCCACCCTCCACTCCCCTGTACAGCTAAATCCCCACAGCAGCCACGGGCAGCGGCCATTACCACGATCAATCCGCGCTGTATATAGAACCCGTGGCCTAAATATAGCGGCGGGCGGGAAAAAGGGGTGGATTGGGTGGAGTGGGGCTGGGGCGAGCTAACCAACATGTACTTCGCGATACACTGCCGCACAAAGACTTCCCGCCAGATGGCGCTATTTCTGTGACAGACTTTCAAGACATCGCTCGGGGTTATTCTAAGAAGACAGAACCTATTTTAGACCGCTTTCCTGTGGCCCTGCTCGGAGGGAGGGCGGAGGATGGGCAAGGTTCGGGAATGTCCTGCACGGATATTCAGATACAAAGATATATACATAGTCACCGTCGTATTGTTGGTATAAATGCTTCCTAGATACAGCCTTTCCTACGCTTAGTGTTGCTGAAGTGCCTTAGTGACAACCATATCCTTGGTCCATGGTCGTAACGTCAGGATGCTGATACTAGCGGAAACCGATTCAAGCAGTCCATGTACCGTAAATGAAACACGTGCAAAGTATAGGTTTAGCATTCACCACCCCGCCGCCTTATATAAACCACACAGTCACCATTCACCACCCCACCGCCTTATATACACCACCACAGTCACCATTCACCACCCGCCGCCTTATATACACCACACAGTCATCATTCACCACCCCGCCGCCTTATATACACCATGCAGTCACCATTCACCACCCCGCCGCCTTATTTACACCACACAGTCACCATTCACCACCCCGCCGCCTTATATACACCACACAGTCACCATTCACCACCCCACCGCCTTATATACACCACCACAGTCACCATTCACCACCCGCCGCCTTATATACACCACACAGTCATCATTCACCACCCCGCCGCCTTATATACACCATGCAGTCACCATTCACCACCCCGCCGCCTTATATACACCACACAGTCACCATTCACCACCCCGCCGCCTTATATACACCACACAGTCACCATTCACCACCCCGCCGCCTTATATACACCAGTCACCATTCACCACCCGCCGCCTTATATACACCACCACAGTCACCATTCACCACCCCGCCATCTTATATACACCACACAGTCACCATTCACCACCCCGCCGCCTTATATACACCACACAGTCACCATTTACCACCCCGCCGCCTTATATACACCACACAGTCACCATTCACCACCCGCCGCCTTATATACACCACCACAGTCACCATTCACCACCCCGCCGCCTTATATACACCACACAGTCACCATTTACCACCCCGCTGCCTTATATACACCACACAGTCACCATTCACCACCCGCCGCCTTATATACACCACAGTCACCATTCACCACCCCGCCGCCTTATATACACCACAGTCACCATTCACCACCCCACCGCCTTATATACACCACCACAGTCACCATTCACCACCCGCCGCCTTATATACACCACCACAGTCACCATTCACCACCTGCCGCCTTATATACACCACAGTCACCATTCACCACCCCGCCGCCTTATATACACCACAGTCACCATTCACCACCCCGCCGCCTTATATACACCATGCAGTCACCATTTACCACCCGCCGCCTTATATACACCACACAGTCACCATTCACCACCCCGCCGCCTTATATACACCACAGTCACCATTCACCACCCCGCCGCCTTATATACACCACAGTCACCATTCACCACCCCGCCGCCTTATATACACCATGCAGTCACCATTTACCACCCGCCGCCTTATATACACCACACAGTCACCATTCACCACCCCGCCGCCTTATATACACCACACAGTCACCATTCACCACCCCGCCGCCTTATATACACCATGCAGTCACCATTTACCACCCGCCGCCTTATATACACCACACAGTCACCATTCACCACCCCGCCGCCTTATATACACCACACAGTCACCATTCACCACCCCGCCGCCTTATATACACCACACAGTCACCATTCACCACCCCGCCGCCTTATATACACCACACAGTCACCATTCACCACCCCGCCGCCTTATATACACCACACAGTCACCATTCACCACCCGCCGCCTTATATACACCAGTCACCATTCACCACCCGCCATCTTATATACACCATGCAGTCACCATTTACCACCCGCCGCCTTATATACACCACACAGTCACCATTCACCACCCCGCCGCCTTATATACACCACAGTCACCATTCACCACCCCGCCGCCTTATATACACCACAGTCACCATTCACCACCCCGCCGCCTTATATACACCATGCAGTCACCATTTACCACCCGCCGCCTTATATACACCACACAGTCACCATTCACCACCCCGCCGCCTTATATACACCACACAGTCACCATTCACCACCCCGCCGCCTTATATACACCAGTCACCATTCACCACCCGCCGCCTTATATACACCACCACAGTCACCATTCACCACCCCGCCGCCTTATATACACCATGCAGTCACCATTTACCACCCGCCGCCTTATATACACCACACAGTCACCATTCACCACCCCGCCGCCTTATATACACCACACAGTCACCATTCACCACCCCGCCGCCTTATATACACCACACAGTCACCATTCACCACCCCGCCGCCTTATATACACCACACAGTCACCATTCACCACCCCGCCGCCTTATATACACCACACAGTCACCATTCACCACCCCGCCGCCTTATATACACCACACAGTCACCATTCACCACCCCGCCGCCTTATATACACCACACAGTCACCATTCACCACCCGCCGCCTTATATACACCAGTCACCATTCACCACCCGCCATCTTATATACACCATGCAGTCACCATTTACCACCCGCCGCCTTATATACACCACACAGTCACCATTCACCACCCCGCCGCCTTATATACACCACAGTCACCATTCACCACCCCGCCGCCTTATATACACCACAGTCACCATTCACCACCCCGCCGCCTTATATACACCATGCAGTCACCATTTACCACCCGCCGCCTTATATACACCACACAGTCACCATTCACCACCCCGCCGCCTTATATACACCACACAGTCACCATTCACCACCCCGCCGCCTTATATACACCAGTCACCATTCACCACCCGCCGCCTTATATACACCACCACAGTCACCATTCACCACCCGCCGCCTTATATACACCACACAGTCACCATTCACCACCCCGCCGCCTTATATACACCAGTCACCATTCACCACCCGCCATCTTATATACACCACACAGTCACCATTCACCACCCCGCCGCCTTATATACACCACACAGTCACCATTTACCACCCCGCCGCCTTATATACACCACACAGTCACCATTCACCACCCGCCGCCTTATATACACCACACAGTCACCATTCACCACCCCGCCGCCTTATATACACCACCACAGTCACCATTCACCACCCGCCGCCTTATATACACCACACAGTCACCATTCACCACCCCGCCGCCTTATATACACCAGTCACCTTTCACCACCCGCCATCTTATATACACCACACAGTCACCATTCACCACCCGCCGCCTTATATACACCACACAGTCACCATTCACCACCCCGCCGCCTTATATACACCACACAGTCACCATTCACCACCCGCCGCCTTATATACACCACCACAGTCACCATTCACCACCCCACCGCCTTATATACACCACACAGTCACCATTCACCACCCCGCGGCCTTATATACACTACACAGTCACCATTCACCACCCCGCCGCCTTATATACACCACACAGTCACCATTCACCACCCCGCCGCCTTATATACACCATGCAGTCACCATTTACCACCCGCCGCCTTATATACACCACACAGTCACCATTCACCACCCCGCCGCCTTATATACACCACACAGTCACCATTCACCACCCCGCCGCCTTATATACACCATGCAGTCACCATTCACCACCCGCCGCCTTATATACACCACAGTCACCATTCACCACCCCGCCGCCTTATATACACCACCACAGTCACCATTCACCACCCGCCGCCTTATATACACCACACAGTCACCATTCACCACCCCGCCGCCTTATACACACCAGTCACCATTCACCACCCGCCATCTTATATACACCACACAGTCACCATTCACCACCCGCCGCCTTATATACACCACACAGTCACCATTCACCACCCCGCCGCCGTATATACACCACACAGTCACCATTCACCACCCCGCCGCCTTATATACACCACCACAGTCACCATTCACCACCCGCCGCCTTATATACACCACACAGTCACCATTCACCACCCGCCGCCTTATATACACCACCAGTCACCATTCACCACCCGCCGCCTTATATACACCACACAGTCACCATTCACCACCCGCCGCCTTATATACACCACAGACACTATTCACCACCCGCCGCCTTATATACACCACAGTCACCATTCACCACCCCGTCGCCGTATATACACCACACAATCACCATTCACCACCCGCCGCCTTATATACACCACACAGTCACCATTCACCACCCGCCGCCTTATATACACCACAGTCACCATTCACCACCCCGCCGCCTTATATACACCACCACAGTCACCATTCACCACCCGCCGCCTTATATACACCACACAGTCACCATTCACCACCCCGCCGCCTTATATACACCAGTCACCATTCACCACCCGCCATCTTATATACACCACACAGTCACCATTCACCACCCCGCCGCCTTATATACACCACACAGTCACCATTCACCACCCCGCGGCCTTATATACACTACACAGTCACCATTCACCACCCCGCCGCCTTATATACACCATGCAGTCACCATTTACCACCCGCCGCCTTATATACACCACACAGTCACCATTCACCACCCCGCCGCCGTATATACACCACACAGTCACCATTCACCACCCCGCCGCCTTATATACACCACCACAGTCACCATTCACCACCCGCCGCCTTATATACACCACACAGTCACCATTCACCACCCGCCGCCTTATATACACCACCAGTCACCATTCACCACCCGCCGCCTTATATACACCACACAGTCACCATTCACCACCCGCCGCCTTATATACACCACAGTCACTATTCACCACCCGCCGCCTTATATACACCACAGTCACCATTCACCACCCCGTCGCCTTATATACACCACACAGTCACCATTCACCACCCGCCGCCTTATATACACCACACAGTCACCATTCACCACCCCGCCGCCTTATATACACCACACAGTCACCATTCACCACCCGCCGTCTTATACACCACCACAGTCACCATTCACCACCCCGCCGCCTTATATACACCACACAGTCACCATTCACCACCCGCCGCCTTATATACACCACCACAGTCACCATTCACCACCCCGCCGCCTTATATACACCACACAGTCACCATTCACCACCCCGCCGCCTTATATACACCACACAGTCACCATTCACCACCCGCCGCCTTATATACACCACCACAGTCACCATTCACCACCCGCCGTCTTATATACACCACACAGTCACCATTCACAACCCCGCCGCCTTATATACACCACACAGTCACCATTCACCACCCGCCGCCTTATATACACCACCACAGTCACCATTCACCACCCCGACGCCTTATATACACCACAGTCACCATTCACCACCCGCCGCTTTATATACACCACACAGTCACCATTCACCACCCCGTCGCCTTATATACACCACACAGTCACCATTCACCACCCCGCCGCCTTATATACACCACACAGTCACCATTCACCACCCCGCCGCCTTATATACACCACCACAGTCACCATTCACCACCCCGCCGCCTTATATACACCACGACAGTCACCATTCACCACCCCGCCGCCTTATATACACCACACAGCCACCATTCACCACCCGCCGCCTTATATACACCACACAGTCACCATTCACCACCCGCCGCCTTATATACACCACAGTCACCATTCACCACCCGCCGCCTTATATACACCACACAGTCACCATTCACCACCCCGCCGCCTTATATACACCACACAGTCACCATTCACCACCCGCCGCCTTATATACACCACAGTCACCATTCACCACCCCGCCGCCTTATATACACCACACAGTCACCATTCACCACCCCGCCGCCTTATATACACCACACAGTCACCATTCACCACCCCGCCGCCTTATATACACCACACAGTCACCATTCACCACCCGCCGCCTTATATACACCACAGTCACCATTCACCACCCCGCCGCCTTATATACACCACACAGTCACCATTCACCACCCCGCCGCCTTATATACACCACACAGTCACCATCCACCACCCCGCCGCCTTATATACACCACAGTCACCATTCACCACCCCGCCGCCTTATATACACCACACAGTCACCATTCACCACCCGCCGCCTTATATACACCACCACAGTCACCATTCACCACCCCGCCGCCTTATATACACCACAGTCACCATTCACCACCCCGCCGCCTTATATACACCGCACAGTCACCATTCACCACCCCGCCGCCTTATATACACCACACAGTCACCATTCACCACCCCGCTGCCTTATATACACCACACAGTCACCATTCACCACCCCGCCGCCTTATATACACCACACAGTCACCATTCACCACCCCGCCGCCTTATATACACCATGCAGTCACCATTTACCACCCGCCGCCTTATATACACCACCACAGTCACCATTCACCACCCCGCCGCCTTATATACACCACCACAGTCACCATTCACCACCCCGCCGCCTTATATACACCACGACAGTCACCATTCACCACCCCGCCGCCTTATATACACCACACAGTCACCATTCACCACCCGCCGCCTTATATACACCACACAGTCACCATTCACCACCCGCCGCCTTATATACACCAGTCACCATTCACCACCCGCCGCCTTATATACACCACACAGTCACCATTCACCACCCGCCGCCTTATATACACCACACAGTCACCATTCACCACCCGCCGCCTTATATACACCACACAGTCACCATTCACCACCCCGCCGCCTTATTTATATATACACCACACAGTCACCATTCCTTCCTCCCGCCACCCGCCCTGCCACCCCTCCCCCCACCCACCCGCCATGGTTTACAGTAGCTCGTGACGAGATCCCATCTTTCCAGAGACGACTGTCCTCCGCCGCCATCAGCAGGAGGCTAGGTCCAAGACAAGACAGCACGGCCGCCGCATGGCTCGTACGTACCTAGTGCCTCTCTCTGTGAGCGACCGTCGTTCTCGGAGACTGGCTCGGTTCACACATATACGCAGATACACAGCAGCCATCTTGCATCCGCTCAGCGCGATGAATACCCCTTTGCCGCACACCCTTCCGCTCTCTTCCCCTACCCTCCCCTCCCCCCGCCACCCCAAATCCACCAGCCGTTTTCCGCTGCCGCTGCCCGCCTGCAAGAAGCGCTGCTGCACGCCTGCAACCCAGCCAACCAACCACCCACAGCGCCCCCCTCCCCCCTTTCCCGCCCCCCGCACCCCCCCCGCCGGACTCCTGCGCCAGCGCCCTCTATTAACGGCCGCCATTTAGCTATAACCAGGGCCAGGTGTTACTAAATATAGACCCCTCCCTATTTTCTCTTGACGCTGACAATGTAAAATTAGAAATTGAGGCATAGGGTGTATTTCTACGTACCGGCCACTTGGCCATATAACGAAGTGATGATGATATGTTTGCTGGAGACGATGGTTGCAATGGCCGGACGTGCATGGTGAAGGAAGGAGGAAGAAGACGGAAGAGACGGAGGAGACACACGCTGGAAGATGATTTAGTTCTGCTGTCTCGATCCGAGGAGGTGGAGGACCGCAGGGAAAGCTATCCCCAGTCGGGAGACAGCCACTCGCGACAGCCAGCCCGCCCGCCAGCCAGCCCGCCCGCCAGCCGACCACCGGCCAGGCAGCCGGCCATCCATCTATCTATGTAACCAGCCAGTCAGCCAGCCCCCAAGCAAGCCGGGATCTCCTCCACGGCTCCCCTCTCTTCGGGACCCCCGGGGGTGGCCGCCGTCTCCATTTCTCTCTCCCTCGCCCCTTGGGCACGTGTCCGCCCGGCACCGTGCGTCCGTACCCCTAAACTGACACCCCCTCAGCCCCCCCACACCTCTGCATCCACCCCGGGGGGTGAACGCGCTGGGGTTGTCCGTCTCCAGATTTCTCTCCCTGTCTCCGTGTCTGGCTGTATGTGGGCCTCACTGGATTCTGTCGGACTAACTGGTCATCCGGAAGGGAGAGAGCCGGTCGTCAGCCACCATGTACTGCTACACGATAAGCACCATGTACTGCTACACGGTAAGCACCATGTACTGCTACACTGTAAGGACCATGTACTGATACACTGTAAGCACAATGTACTGCTACACTGTAAGCACCATGTACTGCTACACGGTGAGCACCGTGTACTGCTACACGATTAGCACTATGTATTGCTACACGGTAAGCACCATGTACTGCTACACTGTAAGCACCATGTACTGCTACACTGTTAGCACCATGTACTGATACACTGTAGGCACCATATACTGCTACACGGTAAGCACCATGTACTGCTACACTGTTAGCACCATGTACTGATACACTGTAGGCACCATATACTGCTACACGGTAAGCACCATGTACTGCTACACTGTAGGCACCATGTACTGATACACTGTAAGCACCATGTACTGCTACACTGTAGGCACCATGTACTGCTACACGGTAAGCACCATGTACTGCTAAACGGTAAGCACCATGTACTGCTACACGGTAAGCACCATGTACTGCTACACGGTAAGCACCATGTATTGCTACACTGTAAGCACCATGTACTGCTACACGGTAAGCACCATGTACTGCTACACTGTAAGCACCATGTACTGCTACACTGTAGGCACCATGTACTGCTACACGGTAAGCACCATGTACTGCTAAACGGTAAGCACCATGTACTGCTACACGGTAAGCACCATGTACTGCTACACGGTAAGCACCATGTACTGCTACACGGTAAGCACCATGTACTGCTACACTGTAAGCACCATGTACTGCTACACGGTAAGCACCATGTACTGCTACACTGTAGGCACCATGTACTGCTACACTGTAGGCACCATGTACTGATACACTGTAAGCACCATGTACTGCTACACGGTAAGCACCATGTACTGCTACACGATAAGCACTATGTACTGATACACTGTAAGCACCATGTACTGCTACACTGTAGGCACCATGTACTGCTACACTGTAAGCATGGATGTGTCGCATGTGCATATTGTATTCATATTGCATTGCCATGGCAACATGCACATGCTGCAGTAAGACCATAGCAACATCCACATGCTGCGCGGTAAGACCATAGCAACATGTACATACTGCGCAGTAAGACAGTAGCAACATGTACATACTGCGCAGTAAGACACTAGCAACATGTACATACTGCGCGGTAGGACACTAGCAACATGCAAATACTGCGCGGTAAGACCATAGCAACATGCAAATACTGCGCGGTAAGACCATAGCAACATGTACATACTACGCGGTAAGACCATAGCAACATGTACATACTGCGCGGTAAGACCATAGTAACATGTACATACTACGCGGTAAGACCATAGCAACATGTACATACTGCGCGGTAATACCATAGCAACATGCACATGCTGCGCGGTAAGACCATAGCAACATGCAAATACTGAGTGGTAAGACCATAGCAACATGCACATACTGCGCGGTAAGACCATAGCGACATGTACATGCTGCGCGGTAAGACCATAGCAACATGCACATACTACGCGGTAAGACCATAGCAACATGTACATACTGCGCGGTAATACCATAGCAACATGCACATGCTGCGCGGTAAGACCATAGCAACATGCAAATACTGACTGGTAAGACCATAGCAACATGCACATACTACGCGGTAAGACCATAGCAACATGCACATACTGCGCGGTAATACCATAGCAACATGCACATGCTGCGCGGTAAGACCATAGCAACATGCACATACTACGCGGTAAGACCATAGCAACATGTACATACTGCGCGGTAATACCATAGCAACATCCACATGCTGCGCGGTAAGACCATAGCAACATGTACATACTGCGCAGTAAGACAGTAGCAACATGTACATACTGCGCAGTAAGACACTAGCAACATGTACATACTGCGCGGTAAGACACTAGCAACATGCAAATACTGCGCGGTAAGACCATAGCAACATGCAAATACTGCGCGGTAAGACCATAGCAACATGTACATACTACGCGGTAAGACCATAGCAAAATGCACATACTGCGCGGTGAGACCATAGCAACATGCACATACTGCGCGGTAAGACACTAGCAACATGTACATACTGCGCGGTAAGACACTAGCAACATGTACATACTGCGCGGTAAGACCATAGTAACATGTACATACCACGCGGGAAGACCATAGCAACATGTACATACTGGGCGGTAAGACCATAGCAACATGCACATACTACGCGGTAAGACCATAGCAACATGCACATACTACGCGGTAAGACCATAGCAACATGCACATACTACGCGGTAAGACCATAGCAACATGCACACACTACGCGGTAAGACCATAGCAACATGCACATACTGGGCGGTAAGACCATAGCAACATGCACATACTACGCGGTAAGACCATAGCAACATGTACATACTGGGCGGTAAGACCATAGCAACATGCACATACTACGCAGTAAGACCATAGCAACATGCACATACTACGCGGTAAGACACTAGCAACATGTACATGCTGCGCGGTAAGACCATAGCGACATGTACATGCTGCGCGGTAAGACCATAGCAACATGTAAATACTGAGTGGTAAGAATATAGCAACATGTACATAGTGCGCGGTAAAACACTAGCAACATGTACAGACTGGGCGGTAATACCATAGCAACATGCACATACTACGCGGTAAGACTATAGCAACATGTACATACCACGCGGTAAGACCATAGCGAGATGTACATACTACGCGGTAAGACTATAGCAACATGCACAAATTGAATATTAAGACCATGGCAACAGGTATATACCGAGTATTATGGTATACAGATTGGTTATTAAGACAGCAGTAACCATTTTCATTATCCGCCCTCGGCCTTGCGGCCTCGGGCCGATAATGAAAATTGGCGGGCTGCTACAGCTTGATGTCGGGCCAATAAAATTGCCTAACGCCCCGCTAACTCGCGCTATTACTATTATTACGAGTTGAATTTAAATTTAAGGTGTTGACGTGTCTCTGCTTCTTTGGTTTAATTTCCGCATGCAACGACCCAATAAAGCATTTTGGGACTGACTGTCCGCAAATCGCAAGCCTTTCCACATATAGTTGGCCAGTCGCCTTTTTATACCATATTTATCGTTGCCAAGAAACATGACACGTGCAACTAGGCAACTAGGCATGTAGGCGGGCCATTTAAAGCTATAACTACAATGTTTTTGTGCATGACGTCATGTTTCATTGTTCTATGCAGTGTCGCTATGGCAACGATTTTCGATTGCATGGGCAGCAGGGCGGTTCGGGTCAGAATACGGCATTTTGGCCGCCTTCAGATTTAATGCTATTGGACTAGTTAACATGACCAACAACTCGTAATAATACATAATTCCTGTCATACCAAAGCAATAGATACATACCGAATGGAAAGACCATAGCAACAGTCACATTATTCATTATCAAACCATAGTAACATGCACATTGTGACATGGCAGAATCATAGCACATAGATGAATTTGCACACTTCATTTAGTTTTTTGTCATCATCGTTACTCCCCTCTCACTTTTCTGTTCAGGGACATCATATAACAAACATTCCCTTTATGTAAGGGTCGCCGAATAGATGCAATAGGTATAGTGCACTTGATGTGTTCGTTTATACAAATCCTCGGCGTCCTTTGACTGTCTGTTTGACTGTTACTGCCTTATGAACTGGCGATATATAGCTGCTACAGCCTGATCAACTGATGGTATGGCTGTTACTGCCTTATCAACTGGCGATATAGCTGTTACAGCCTGATCAACTGATATTATGGCTGTTACTGCCTTATCAATTGGCGATATAGCTGTTACAGCCTGATTAACTGATGGTATGGCTGTTACTGCCTAATCAATTGGCGATATAGCTGTTACAGCCTGATCAAATGATGGTATGGCTGTTACTGCCTTATCAATTGGCGATATAGCTGTTACAGCCTGATTAACTGATGGTATGGCTGTTACTGCCTAATCAATTGGCGATATAGCTGTTACAGCCTGATCAACTGATGGTATGGCTGTTACTGCCTTATCAATTGGCGATATAGCTGTTACAGCCTGATCAACTGATGGTATGGCTGTTACTGCCTTATCAATTGGCGATATAGCTGTTACAGCCTGATTAACTGATGGTATGGCTGTTACTGCCTAATCAATTGGCGATATAGCTGTTACAGCCTGATCAACTGATGGTATGGCTGTTACTGCCTTATCAATTGGCGATATAGCTGTTACAGCCTTATCAACTGATGGTAAGGCTGTTACTGCCTTATCAATTGGCGATATAGCTGTTACAGCCTGATCAACTGATGGTATGACTTTCATATCAAATGGCGATATGCATTATGTAGCCGGTTGTCGCATTTACCATGGCTTACCGGTCCTATGGACAGGTTGACATATTTGCCATAATCAGATCTCTGTCTTATTTCGAAGTGAAATAAACAATGAAGGAAGATTGACAATTTGATGATTCTCTATAGTTATGTGTTTCTCCAGAGACGCTGACCTTGCCGTAGTTGGTGACAGTCACTGCGAAAGGACAGCACCGCATCGCCCATTGCTGATCGCCTACACCGTACACCGCGCCGTACACCGTGCCGTACACCGCGCCATACACCGCGCCGTACACAGCACCGTACACAGCGCCGTACAACGCGCTGTACACCGCGCCGTACTCTGCGCCGTACACTGCGCCGTACACCGCGCCGTACACCGCGCCGTACACCGCGCCGTACAACGCGCCGTACACCATTGCGTACACCAGGACGAACAGCACCCTTGTGCGACTGATGTTATGTCTGACGATAGGCGTCTCAATCTGAGTGACTTCCGGACTTCAAGCGACTCGGACGAGGGTCTCGGCCACGAGGGGACGCCACCGTATGGTCAGCCGCTGGACATGAGCGGCAGTCGCGGCGAGGGACTGCGACCCTCAGCCGCTGACATCACAGCCACCATCGCAGGTCAGTAGCGGCTGGGGAGGCCATAATCAATATTTTAAATATCATGTATTCAAAATTAAACTTAAAACCTTTAATCTGGAATAATGATGTTTGTTTATTGAAATGCAGTTTGAATATTCCAATATGAACCTCTAAGTTTGAATATTGCGTCCAAACTCGTTTTATCTGTTGGATTCATATGACGGTTTTTAAATATACATTTGTTGGAATAATCGAATATCGAGCGCATTTTTATACATCTTCAAGAAGTGTAAATTTAAATTGCTGAAGAGCGTATAAAGCTGCGTTTTATTTAACAGAGATGATGTCTCAAAATTGAACGTTCCACAAGCTTAGCAATATATTTGAATTGCTGTGAAATGGTCATTTTCCTTATCAATATTTTTCGGTTTAAAAAGAATACCTACTTTCCGATTATTTAGCGATAGTCTTCAAACATTCAGCAATGCTTTCCAATTATTTAGCCATAGTTTCCAATTATTTAGCTATATTTTCAATAACTTAGCACTATGTTCCAATTATTTGTCAATTAGTTATCAATATTTGTTTCATTATTTAGCGATATTATTTTATTATGTAGCAATACTTTTCTAATATTTAGCAATACTTTTCTTATATATAGCAATGATTTTCTAATATTTAGCAATATTTTTCTAATATTTAGCAATATGTTTCTAATAGATAAAAAAGAATTCGAATGCCCTCAAATAATTATTTTCTACTGTTTGCGAGCGCCTTCAGATAATTATTCTCATGTAAGGGTGTACAATCAGATAATTATTCGCGTCGTGTTAGTGCGTGCCGTCCGATAATCTTCGTCTCCTGTAAGCAAGTGCCATCTGATAACTTTTTGTGTTTAGTAAGCGAGTGCCAGTCGATAAGTATTGTCTCCTGTAAGCGAGTGCCATCTGATAATTATTGTCTCCTGTAAGCGAGTGCCATCTGATAATTATTGTCTCCTGTAAGCGAGTGCCATCTGATAATTATGGTCTCCTGTAAGCGAGTGCCATCTGATAATTATGGTCTCCTGTAAGCGAGTGTCATCTGATAATTATTGTCTCCTGTAAGCGAGTGCCATCTGATAATTATTGTCTCCTGTAAGCGAGTGCCATCTGATAATTATCATCTCCTGTAAGCGAGTGCCATCTGATAATTGTTGTCTCCTGTAAGCGAGTGCCATCTGATAATTATTGTCTCCTGTAAGCGAGTGCCATCTGATAATTATTGTCTCCTGTAAGCGAGTGTCATCTGATAATTATTGTCTCCTGTAAGCGAGTGCCATCTGATAATTATTGTCTCCTGTAAGCGAGTGCCATCTGATAATTATCATCTCCTGTAAGCGAGTGCCATCTGATAATTGTTGTCTCCTGTAAGCGAGTGCCATCTGATAATTATTGTCTCCTGTAAGCGAGTGCCATCTGATAATTATTGTCTCATGTAAGCGAGTGCCATCTGATAATTATTGTCTCCTGTAAGCGAGTGCCATCTGATAATTATTTGTCTCCTGTAAGCGAGTGCCATCTGATAATTATTGTCTCATGTAAGCGAGTGCCATCTGATAATTATTGTCTCCTGTAAGCGAGTGCCATCTGATAATTATTGTTTCCTGTAAGCGAGTGCCATCTGATAATTATTGTCTCCTGTAAGCGAGTGCCATCTGATAATTATTGTCTCCTGTAAGCGAGTGCCCTCTGATAATTATTGTGTGCGGAAAGCGAGTTTCAGTCGAGTGACTGTCAATATATGTGAGGGTAAGGCGGGGCCAGTGTGTTAGACCCTTAATTATTGTGTGACACAGTGGGCCAGGGAGCCGGAAACTTAATGGCCTTCTCTCTCTAAAGTCTATATCTATCTGAAGAGACCACAGTACTTTCCATTGATGGGTAATAATATGTGAACCAGCACAGGGCGGATAGACCAACGTATATAGCGGTTAAAAAAGGCTGATAAGAAACTGGAGCAAATCGCTTGGCACTGCAAACTTTGCCATACATGTTGGCATAAACTGATAAAATGACATCACATCTGGACACGCTAATTTTAAAACGAGTTAAGGACGTTTGTGATTATGTCGATGATTGCCAAGTTTTCAGGACAAAATGGCAGATTCATTGCCCGGTGTTGTGCAGAATAAGGATGTTTAAAGTTCTGATATCTCGGCGACGATACTCGCTTTGTCCTAATACCAACCTGTGACATCCGGAATAATCGCCTGCTTTTTTTTGATACTAATTAAAGTGAAACGGTGAATGACGTCAAGAAATCAATAAACAATAACTTTAATATTATAATTAATTCAGGAAGAAACGTGTCGGGTTATATATATATATGAGGCCATATATTGTCTGACGGCTACATAGTTAGATTTATATGAAACACATCTGGATCTGGATCTGGATCGGCTTCCGTAATATCTTCTGTAAACGTTGACATTCCATCAACTAACGTCCAAGGCAAGAGGTATATAAAATGCGATCCGTATATGATGACCCAACTTGTCAATGTTATGTAAATTATATGGGAGGTATTCGTTAGCAATTACAGTTAAAATACATTAATGTACTGGAGTAGATTTCGTGATGTAGAGTGTAATAGAGTGTGATCTTTTAACTACTACATAACGTCTGGGTGTTGTTCTGTAGGACGTATACGTCTGGTCCGTTAAAGCATTCACCGCGCGTGAGTGAGGTCCCTTCATCATGCATGATGTAGGACAATCTCCCGACAGAGGGCCTTCCGCTTAGGCTGTACAACGAGCTCCCTCTGCTGGCAGAGTGGATGGAAGGGTGTATAGAACCCCTGGCCGTTTATCTTATACCCTCTCGCAGCTCGTGCTTTTGGTACTTCAGTGTCAGACAATGGAATTGACGGTGAATGTTTGTCACGAAACAATTCCAAATATATATATATGTATATATTTATATATATGCTATTCTTGGTTCAGCAACGGATACATTTAATCAATATCTGGGATTTATCAACCGAGATTCGGCCAATTTATTGGAGAGGTTGACTCTCCAACTTCGTTGCCTAGATGTGATACGGTAAGATTTTGAGATGGGAAGAGAGCATGACTGCCTGTGTTCTACCTCCCCGAAACCCTCCCTCGATCCCCTCCGCAGTCTTCACTCCGCGGGAGGGATTTCGTCTCCATGGCAACAACGAGGCATTGATTTTTTTTAATAATGTGAGCGCGGAGCCCCTAGTCAAGCGCGGCGCACCGTGAGGGGTGTCAGGGAGGGTCAGGGAACCAGCTCGAGACTGTTCCTTAGGCGGCACCTATAGTCTCCGTTGTTGTCAGGTGATTTCAGACTACACGTGACCTTCACTGTCAGGTGACTTCAGACTGCACGTTACCTCCGCTGTCAGGTGATTTCAGACTAAATGTGACCTGCAGTCTTAGGTTATTTCAGACAGCACGCGATCTCTACTGTTAGGTGACTTTTCAGACTGCACGTGACCTCCACTGCCAGGTGACTTAAGACTGCACGTGACCTCCACTGTCAGCTGACTTCATACTGCACGTGACCTCCACTGCCAGGTGATTTAAGACTGCACGTGACCTCCACTGCCAGGCGACTTAAGACTGCACCTGACCTCCACTGTCAGCTGACTTCATACTGCACGTGACCTTCACTGTCAGGTGACTTCAGACTGCACGTGACTTTCACTGTCAGGTGACTTGAGACTGCACGTAACCTCCACTGTCAGGTGACTTTCGACTGCACGCGACCTCCACTGTCAGGGGACTTCTGCACGTGACCTTCACTGTCAGGTGACTTCCGACTTCACGTAACCTCCACTATCAGGTGACTTCCGACTTCACATGACCTCCACTGCCAGGTAACTTCAGACTGCACGTGACCTTCACTGCCAGGTGACTTCAGACTGCACGTGACCTTCACTGTCAGGTGACTTCAGACTGCACGTGACCTCCACTGGCAGGTGACTTTAGACTGCACGTGACCTTCACTATCAGATGATTTTAGACTGCACGTGCCCCCCACTGGCAGGTGACTTCAGAGTGCACGTGACCTCCATTGGCAGGTGAATTAGACTTCAGTGACCTGCAGTATCATGTGTCTTTAGAGTGCACATGACCTGCACTGTCATGTGACTTCAGACTGCACGTGACCTCCGATGTCAGGTGACTTGAGACTGCACGTAGCCTTCACTATCAGGTGAATTCAGAGTGCACGTGACCTTCACTATCAGGTGACTTCAGACAGCACATGACCTCCATTGTCAGGTGACTTCAGACTGCACGTGACCTCTACTGCCAGGTGACTTCCGACTGCACGTGACCTTCACTGGCAGGTGACTTCAGACTGCACGTGACCTTTAGTGTCAGGTGCCTTCCGACTGCACGTGACCTCCGCTGTCAGGTGACTTCCGACTGCACGTGACCTCCACTGTCATGTGACTTCAGACTGCACGTGACCTCCACTGTCATGTGACTTCAGATTGCACGTGACCTCCATTGTCAGGTGACTTCAGACTGCAGGTGACTTCCGATTGCACGTGACCTGTACTGTCATGTGTCTTCAGACTGCACGTGACCTCCACTGTCATGTGACTTCAGACTGCACGTGACCTTTACTATCAGGTGACTTCAGACTGCACGTGACCTCCATTGTCAGGTGACTTCAGACTGCACGTGACCTCCATTATCAGGTAACTTTAGACTGCACGTGACCTCTACTGCCAGGTGACTTCCGACTGCACGTGACCTCCACTGGCAGGTGACTTTAGACTGCACGTGACTTCATACTGCACGTGACCTTCACTGTCAGGTGACCTCCGACTGCACGTGACCTCCGCTGTCAGGTGACTTCAGACTGCACGTGACTTTCACTGTCAGGTGACTTGAGACTGCACGTAACCTCCACTGTCAGGTGACTTGAGACTGCACCTGACCTCCATTGTCAGGTGACTTTAGACTGCACGTGACCTCCATTGTCAGGTGACTTCCGACTGCACGCGACCTCCACTGTCAAGTGACTTCAGACAGCACGTGACCTCTATTGCCAGGTGACTTCAGACTGCACGTGACGTCCACTGTCAGGTGACTTCAGACTGCACGTGATTTCCATTGCCAGGTGACGTCAGACTGCCCGTGACCTCCACTGTTAGGTGACTTCAGACTGCACGTGACCTCCACTGTCTAGTAACTTGAGACTGTACATGACTTAAAAATGAAACCCAATCTGCGCTGTATATGTGAGCATCTCAAGTCCGTGACAGTTAAGTTGGCCCATATTCATATTTTTACAAACTTTTCATATTTATTTTTCATACTGAATATCGCCAGCAGAAATACTCTGAAATGAGTCGCATATATTCTCCTTTTGCAACAGTTCATCCGACGCCTTCGTTACCTGCTTGCAAGGATTCAGAACTGTAACGAATTGCAAAACTGGCTTATGTCAGACGTGAATGCAAACCAATTTACAATAGTTCCATCTGATGAATGTACTCTGATCTCAGCGTCGTCTATTCTGGGATCTGTGACAAAAGACTTACATATATGACAGATCATCTCTGCATATATGGACCCTCCTCAAGATTTAATCGTGCCGAGAATTTCAATCTCAGAACGAGGTTGCCATAGCAGCAACGCGAAGCATCTGTGGCATCACGGGACATGATATTAAAATGATTTTGCCAAAAAGCAAGACACAAAATGCGTCTGTTCCACATCCAAATATTAAAAATTCCCCTGAATCAGTCACTCCAATTGTCTGTATCCGCCCCATGTGTGCCATGTCCGGGTGACAACCATCTTATAGATTCATGCGCTGCCGGTTGTCAAGCAGGTTTTATATGGCAGTAAAAGGTAGAAATGGATCCATGCCCGTTCAGCTCACTCTCACTGGGCCTACCGTCACCGGCATCCACCTCCTGATCATATTTTGCCATACATCATGTCGATTTACCGAGAAGTGAAAAGATATAGCTAATTTAGAACTGCCATCTGAGCAGAGCCACATTTATAGAAGCCATTTCATCTGTTTTAAGATAAATTTTAGGTTTTACAACAGCATATACTTCGCCTCAAGGCTAAGAGATTTTCCTGTCATATTCTTCTAAACTGAGTTAATTGCCAGCTCCTGGATATCAATCCATTAAAGCGGGTGTCCAACCTAATTTAATCGCGATCTGCACCGAAAGTTCACATCTTGAAATTAAATTGGCGGGTGTTAACGCTTCGTTTTGGCCGACTGGTAAGGAGAACAAAATTAAGGCAACCCGCCCCCAGCAATGTCAAGCAGAGCGCCATTTTGCCGGGAGCAGTGACGCGTATTGTGACTATTCATGTGGCACCGCCTTATGTTATCACTCGCGGACAGAGAGATCAGGGCCGCGATTTACAGATGAACAGCGGCAGTTCCAAGCCGCGCAGTAGACCATGATCTTAGTTTTTCATGGAAAAGTACCATCCAAACAAATTGATATACGTCTTGCGACAATTGATTTCGCAACAATGCCATGATTGGAGTTAGAATCGCAGCTCTTTATATTAGCGATGATCACGTGCTCTTGTTTTGCTCACACAATAGGCGTAGTTTCCGGTTTGAATAAATTAGAGTATCGCCTCCTGATTGGTCAGTCGCGGACACACCTCCAAAAAGGGCTCCCGCCTGGCCAGGCGGCGAAGTCGTGCCCGGCGGTCACTTCTAAATTTTATTGGGAGCTATAGATAGGACGAAAAATTCTGTAATTTGGAGGATAGACAATTGAGTATTATATGAATCTGTAAATCAGCGTTAGAGGCCAGGCTGGCGGTTCCCTTTAAAGAATGTTAACTATGATATATGTATGAACTCTGACGCATTTAGACTAGTGGGTAGTGGGTGCGAGGATTCGCGGACGAGAAGGATGCCCGGGGGGGGGGGGGGTGCTAGGAGAGGAAATATATGAGAGGCTATGTTGTATATAGGCCTACCTTTCTCACTATGATAAGGACGGGATTTTTTTGATAAGGATGATAAGTGGGGGGGGGGGGGGGCGGCTAGGAGAGGAAATATATGAGAGACTATGATAAGGACGGGATTTTTTGTACAAACCGGCGCCGATATAGTCAAGCCTGGTGGGGGGGGGGGGGTACTTAAATAATACACGGCTGGGTTTTGGGGGGTTCCGCGTTCAAGCCAAGACGTTTAAAGACGGTTTACCGCCAAAATCTGCTCGGAAGGGTTATTTTTCGCGGCAACCCGCTCTATGAACGTACATCCCCCCCCCCCCCCACCGGTCAGGTTGAGTTTTAAAAATTTCGCTCTATAGGGGCATCTTTTTCATCATAAATATCGGCTCTCTCTCAGATATCAAGGCACCCGCGGAATCCCCCTACCCCCCTCTACCCTCTATCAGATTGGTACAAGGGTGCCCCCTCCCCCCGGGTTTTAGGTTACCAGTGGTGGGTTTCCCAAAGCTATTTAATACCGGTATTAACGCTAATACTGGTATTATCTAACACCATCTTTGTGAAACCCACCACAGGCTCTCGTACCACATCAGTTGAAAATTAAGGCGGATTCTGGATCCAATGCATATCCTGAAAAGCGTCATAACAATTTATATTTCGCTCTCATCACCAGGTAGTAAACATGAACTAGGTGTCTGGCGGGGGAAAGTGAGGCAAAACAGGGGCGCGGTTCTAAGCTTTGTTTGTAACAAAAATGAATTACTACACTTTATTGAAACATTAAACATTGTCGTCTGACGTGTTACGCCGACAGGTCTTAACATCGATATTTAGTTTTTCTTAACAAGAAATTACAAAATAAAAATAAAAAAAATGCATCCTTCATTACCCCATTGTCGTCTGACGCCGTACGCCGACAGGTCCTAACAACGATATTTAGTTTTTCTTAACAAGAAATTACAAAATAAAAATATAAAAAATGCATCCTTCATTACACCATTTTATACCATATTTGGGGTCAGCATTGGGCAAAATGGGGTCATTTAAGCAGGAATTAATGGCATCCGGTCGTCATTAGTTTTACTTGCTGAATACACATGTTTCCCAGGTCCTTACGACTTCAAGATCAGTTTGCGCGCTTGTTTGCTGTATAACATGAAGGGTAGCTGTGGACATATACACCAAAAGTGCGAAAAATAAGCCGTGATCTTGGTTGGTGGTATAAGAGTCTTGCGCCAGACGACAGCACATAACTATAGAGATATTACCTCACCTTGTTATGCCCCACGTCCCCATATTTACCCATGTTCCCCCACTGGAAATATTGGTCCAGTTTAATAATAAGCGTTAGAAGGTGAATCCACCTCCATTTTAGTCATGGGATGCGTCGCATGCCCGGGGTCGCATATGTCTTCGCGGCCCTCCCCTTTCTCCATTAGCGACTTTGTATGTGAGTTGATATTTATTTATTTACGGATGTTCTTATTTATTTGTAAAAAGTGGTCGTCGTCTGGAAGGGGTATGCGGAAACTGCATATATTTATCCCGAATATTTCGTCCCTTTGGCTAGAGTGACAGCAGAAATACGCGATGGATAAATCATGTTTCATTCACCAGATGGCAGCACTGGAAGTGGTTGTGGTCAGCCTCACCAGGTGGCACTGCTTGCACTATTTTTAGCCCAGTATCTCTATTTTTAGCCCACCTGATTCAGTCGTAGGCAACACACTCCTGACGGGGACGCTGAGAGGTAGGCTACATATTCTCGGATACGTGTCAGCTGTCTGGATCTTAAACCACACAAAACATTGGATTATCGACATATCTTGATCAGCAACCGATCACTGAGAGACTCTAGATCGTGGTCGCTGCTTAGATTGCCTCAGACATGAAGAGAAACGCGTGAAATTCGGTGAGTTTACTGAGCACATTATGCGGACGAGTGGGCAGGCAGAGTTGGTTGGCCGAAGCCAGCGCTCGCTCGATATGACGCGGCCACGGTGGGCTGTGTAGCCAGTGTAGGCGTGACCCCAGCCTCAGTACATTGAGGCTCTTTCCTCCCGTCACATAACTGCAAGCGGAGTCTTTCAAACCCATTGTGTAGAAAGCTTTCTCCCACCCCGATCGTTCCACCTACCTCCTGTTTATGATGATGGGGTCTGGGGGTAATATGACATGTGGAATGGAATGATTGCATCTGTCATTGGGCCTTATCTAGCCTCTCTGGAAGAGAATTTCATATGAATGAACTGTTATCTCTTAGCATTTGCTTTAAAACTAGAGTACAGCAGTATTGTTATGCAACAAACAGAATCAAAATATCATTTTAAATAAAAAAGTTATATCATTTTTTAGATTTTAGGCTATATTCTCAGTTCTGTGATTTTTGGTGTCAATTTTGCTAAGAAATATGTTTATTTCGGTGTTATCTCGCTTATTTTTTGTGATAAATCAATTAAATTTGATTTACAAATATAGTAATATGCATAGCAACATAGATCTATATGATGATTATTTTTAGCTTTAATTATATCTTTTTCTAAATAATAAATAAATATAATATTGAATTAGGGTACATCCGTCGAATGTCAGAAAGTACCGGAAATACCTGAATGGAACATAATCTTGCATGACACGTCACCAACGAAATCTTGCATGAACTTTTTTCGCGCCAATTTTTCTGAACTGCATCAGCCTGCGAAAGACCGTGCTCAATGTAAGCAATCACCGATTTTAATAAACAAATGATGATATTAGTGCAATTGCAACTCATTGAACCTGATATAGATATTATTTATATATTTTTAATTTGTTACATTAAATAAAAGTAAAGCATAAAATAAGGAGTGTCTGACATTACCCCCCACCCATCCGACATTACCCCACACCTGTCCGACATTGCTCCATTTTAGACTTCCATTTTAGATGCTTTTTCGGTATTTAGTTTTGGTAGGAAATGATCCTTTTATCTCGTTTTTGGTTAAAGAAGAGTCACCTTGTTGACAAGAAAAAAAACGGACAAGACTGGCATTTCTTGTTCACTTTTAATCATTATTTTTGTGCAAACTTGTCACAAACTGTGAAGAAGTGTCCGACATTCGACAGATGTACCCTAGTGCATTTTATTTATTTGAATTATTTTTTTTTCCCTACTTTATTAAACTTTTATTAGTCATCAATAATATAATATAAATGCTTCTTTATGACATGTTTGTGAAATATTATTGACAGTTTTTAAGTTTGAATAAATTTAATTATAAATTTTAATCAATTTATGTATTATTTTTAAAATATATCGGCATATATAGTTTCTTTTTTTTATCTCCTAAACTTTTAATTTTCTTCTGGCAAAGATATCAAAAATATCACAGTAAATGTTTAAGGAAATTGTTTAATAACTACCTAATCGTTATTTCTAGAATATTTAAAAGTTCAAACTATGAAAAAATATCGATTTTACATGAAAATCGCTTGGCATGCAGCGGTTTTACGAATCTCAATGCTTCAACTTCAGGTTACACACCAATAGAAACCATCCCCAGGTTAAGTAATGCAAAAACCCAAATTTTCAACCCCATGCTAGAAAAAAATCGGTAACCATGTTTGACTATATGGGCCATAGGAAATTATAGAGAAAGTATCCAACTTTATTTTAACAACAAACAGAACATAGGTTCACGTGCGATATTTTTAGCTACAGCCCATAGTATGACACAGCATGTAATGAGGTCGACCGAACCACGCACCTGTAACGTCCGCAAACATGATTAAATACGCCACAGATTATTGCCACAGGCAGTAATCTGGCCAAACATTAGTAAAAGAAACAATATATACAAAGAAAGAAGTAACCAGTAACCATATAACCCTGATATACGATCATATTTTAGGCACTACTTGACGGTATATACTTTTCTACGCACGACCTATTGGTGTGTAACCTTAAGCAGATGACATTTTCATCCTCCTTCATCTTCAACAGATACCCTGAACAGAAGGCACAATTTTCATATAAAGTACACAATTTGGTCAACCCATATACAAAAATGACGACACAATAACAGTGTGAAATCCATATGTATAACACTTACTGGTCCTCTTTCGGTCGATCTACCCACGGCTTAATTATAACCATGAGACTGTTCTATGCTTTGACCTGCCACCCCCCCCCCCAAATTTCAGACACGTTTCAGATCTATATTGAAATTTATATTTGAGTTATAAAGACATAGATCTATTTCAATATTTTAATTTTAGATTCAGATATTTTTAATAAGTTTAATAGTCTGCAAGAGTCATCTTAGAGGCTAGAGAAATCTGAAAATTGCTGTATATGCTATAGCATGTACAGCATTTTTTAAATTATACATATTTTTTAATATCTTTCGTCAAATGTCTTAGATGTCTTAGATTATCTGACTTGAGAATGTAAGAACTCTGTAAGTAATAAATATGTTCATATTTGAAAACATGGCATCAATGCCTGAATTATGAAGACAGAAAGCTTTTTTTTTACCACACATACCTGAAATAATTTTGGGAATAACTGTCACTCAGAGAGAGACATAACTGACTGCCTGGAACAGTTAAATTACATGGTCGGACAGGTCAGAATACTGGTTGTATACATGACCAGGCTTGGTGAAGATTCAGACTGCGATCTCTTGCTACTTGGCAATGTTCATCAGTTACACTGAGTCAACAGCCTGCAGGTGCTGATCAATGCCAACAATAACAGCATCATTTTTTGGCTCCAACAATATAACATCAGAAAACTGTGTGCTCAGTAATAGGCGAAACGTTGAAACCCTTGCAAACAACACACTAAATAAATTGTTTATTAGTGGTATCAATTTTGCTATTTCTCAATGTGATAGGATATGTACATTTTCAGGGGGGGGGGCAGGTCAATCTCAACGCCATGTACCCGACAGGACAGGCAAGATCCAAAGTTAATGTCTGTCACTGTCACTGCTACTGTCACTGTCACTCATTTTTGGTGTCAGAATTTGGATGCCAATGTTGAGTGCTGATTTTAAGAAAACAAACAGAATGTCTTACTACAGTACTGTGTGTCCTGTATCCCCACATATATTATTGTATACTGACAGCCTGACCTGGTTAAAGAAGCATTAGATGTATGATATTGTAATGTCTGAGAACCCTTGGATTCCTTCATTATCATTGGGACTATTAGAGTCTAGCTCTAATATGACAATAGCCCATGTGCCACCCAAATGACCCCCTGTCTAATTTTGATGCCATTTATTCCCCAAAATATTCTCTTTCAATGACACATACTTTTCTCTCACACTCCATATATGTCCTTTATGGCATTGATGGCATACACCTTCCACTGCCTACTGCCGGGCAATAACCTATATCATGATAAGTTGTTCAGTCATTCTTAACTTAAAGCTATTGAAATAGTTGTTTCCTGCCAAAGTCAGGTTCAAATTTGTTACATATTATAGTCTGATTATTGCAAGAATATCTATTCTTTTCACTTCATTGTCACTGAAATTAATTGCCTGGAGCCTACTCAATATGTCTGTGTAGAATATGATGTGAAATACTGGTGAACTACACACAAATCTGTGATGTAGTACACAGGTTCCAGCTCATGGTAAGCTGTCATGGAAACAATACCTATTCCTGGGCTCGCGCTAGGATATTTTTTTCATTAGCCAATTTGGCTAATTACGTGGAAAAACATTAGCCAAAATTAGCCAAATACTTGTTCGAGGATTTTCTGGTTCCATTTGTTGAAAAAAACATGAATAAAAATGTGTTTCTAGTTGAAATTTTATATTCGCCATTTTGGCGAGTGTCCAGGAAGTTCTTATCGCCAAATCCTGAATTTTCTCGCCAAATGGCTATTGGCGAATGCTAACGCGAGCCCAGTATTCTGCCAGGTTTGTCACAACAATTTGAAGTTTTTTTGTTACGGTTGTGTTAAATGTGAATCAGGGCCTTTCATTTCAATATTTAAACATTTCGTGCCAAATCTTCCTTTGAAGCCTTTGGTCTTACAGAATATGAAATTTTGACTGCCCTTTTGTAGTCATTTTGCTTTTGAATTTGAATATTTATAGAGTTCTAGAGTGATGTGAAATTATGGGTCTGCATCCTCAAATTGTTGCCTCTCATCATGTTCATTGCTGAAATACATGATGAGATACATGTTTAATTTTTACCACTGGTTACTGCTGACATCTTAGGCTAATAAGAGGTCATATATATTCTCATGTATGTTTTTGCTTTACTTCTCCCCCAAGCAGGGTCTTTAGTCATGTTAAGGAAAGCTGTTTCCATTTAATAAAACTACAATGACATATTTCAAGGACTAAATCTTATGTATTGTTTTGTGCTGATAATTGCCATAATACAAATATTTATGGGAAGTTAAACATGTTATACAGTACATACTACCCTGGGCATATAATACAAGATTCCCACAGTTAGGTAAACTCCTTGACAGGGTATTAGCCAGAGACCCGCCTGCCCGCCGGATGGGTGGGCATTTTCATATGACCCAAGATATGTTGTTCCAGAATGGACGAAATGTTGGCGACAGCTAGGCTAGGAGTGATGCTTAAGGTGATCAATATTGGTAGAGTCTCTGGCAAACTCAATCAAACCTGTAAGGCCAATGTGGTTACAAAAGGGTTTTTGGGGGTGGAGTGGAATAGGTATTCAGGTGTCTGGTAGCACATTCTCTATTCCTAAGATTTGGTGACATGTCAGCTCTTGGGTTGCAATATATGCCTGTGGTCTGGTCACTAATGCAACTACTTCCACCACTGGCAAGCAGAGACTGACATGAGACTGATGCTTTCTGATCTGAATCGAATCCACGATAACAGAGCTATTAAGAGGATTACATGGAACACCATACATCCACCTCCTACCCTACTTCAGCTGGTTTTATTGGTCTCCTTTCGGCACTCTTCAGATGTCAACACTTCAGTTGTAACACCTTCAGTTGTCAAGATAAAGTGAACCAATTTGAAGATTTAACATACAGGCCACTGAGATACTGGCTGTACAGGAAGAGACATAACCAACTGCCCGGGACAGTTGAATTACATGGTGGACAGATCAGAATACTGGTTGTTTGCCTGACAGGGCAGGTTTACAATTGAGACTGCGATCTCTCACTATTCAGCAATGGCAAATGTTCAGCAGTTACACTGAGCAAACAACCTGCTATCACTGATCAATTGCGAACAATAACTGCACAGTAGCTTTCGCCTTATTAATGAAACATATATAGATGATGGGTAGCATTAGTAAATTCAGTTTTCAAAGCTTTTTAGTCTTAGTAGATGGGTTTTAATATTACTGGTACACTTCAATGGAGGAGATTCAGCACCTGGTTTGTACAGGTTCAGGGTACATGGTTTTCAGTTTATTATAGGTAATTTCAGCAGTTTCAATATATCATGTATATTGTGAAACAACATTTTTTCACAAGTAATTAGGCTAGCCATGCCAAGACTTGATGATGTACCAGCCAGACAGCCTTGTGTAGTGGGCCTCACTAGCCATCCCAAGACTTGATGATGTACCAGCCAGACAGCCATGTGTAGTGGGCCTCACTAGCCATCCCAAGACTTGATGATGTACCAGCCAGACAGCCTTGTGTAGTGGGCCTCACTAGCCATCCCAAGACTTGATGATGTACCAGCCAGGCAGTCTTGTGTAGTGGGCCTCACTAGCCATCCCAAGACTTGATGATGTACCAGCCAGGCTGCCTTGTGTAGTGGGCCTCACTAGCCATCCCAAGACTTGATGATGTACCATCCAGGCAGCCTTGTGTAGTGGGTCTCACTAGCCATCCCAAGACTTGAGGATGTACCAGCCAGGCAGCCTTATGTAGTGGACCTCACTAGCCATCCCAAGACTTGATGATGTACCAGCCAGGCAGCCTTGTGTAGTGGGTCTCACTAGCCATCCCAAGACTTGATGATGTACCAGCCAGGCAGCCTTGTGTAGTGGGCCTCACTAGCCATCCCAAGACTTGATGATGTACCAGCCAGGCTGCCTTGTGTAGTGGGCCTCACTAGCCATCCCAAGACTTGATGATGTACCATCCAGGCAGCCTTGTGTAGTGGGTCTCACTAGCCATCCCAAGACTTGATGATGTACCAGCCAGGCAGCCTTATGTAGTGGACCTCACTAGCCATCCCAAGACTTGATGATGTACCAGCCAGGCAGCCTTGTGTAGTGGGTCTCACTAGCCATCCCAAGACTTGATGATGTACCAGCCAGGCAGCCTTGTGTAGTGGGCCTCACTAGCCATCCCAAGACTTGATGATGTACCAGCCAGACAGCCTTGTGTAGTGGGCCTCACTAGCCATCCCAAGACTTGATGATGTACCAGCCAGGCAGCCTTGGTGTAGTGGGCCTCACTAACCATCCCAAGACTTGATGATGTACCAGCCAGGCTGCCTTGTGTAGTGGGCCTCACTAGCCATCCCAAGACTTGATGATGTACCAGCCAGGCAGCCTTGTGTAGTGGGTCTCACTAGCCATCCCAAGACTTGATGATGTACCAGCCAGGCAGCCTTGGTGTAGTGGGCCTCACTAACCATCCCAAGACTTGATGATGTACCAGCCAGGCTGCCTTGTGTAGTGGGCCTCACTAGCCATCCCAAGACTTGATGATGTACCAGCCAGGCAGCCTTGTGTAGTGGGTCTCACTAGCCATCCCAAGACTTGATGATGTACCAGCCAGGCAGCCTTGGTGTAGTGGGCCTCACTAACCATCCCAAGACTTGATGATGTACCAGCCAGGCAGCCTTGTGTAGTGGGTCTCACTAGCCATCCCAAGACTTGATGATGTACCAGCCAGGCTGCCTTGTGTAGTGGGCCTCACTAGCCATCCCAAGACTTGATGATGTACCAGCCAGACAGCCTTGTGTAGTGGGCCTCACTAGCCATCCCAAGACTTGATGATGTACCAGCCAGGCTGCCTTGTGTAGTGGGCCTCACTAGCCATCCCAAGACTTGATGATGTACCAGCCAGGCAGCCTTGTGTAGTGGGTCTCACTAGCCATCCCAAGATTTGATGATGTACCATCCAGGCAGCCTTGTGTAGTGGGTCTCACTAGCCATCCCAAGACTTGATGATGTACCAGCCAGGCAGCCATGTGTAGTGGACCTCACTAGCCATCCCAAGACTTGATGATGTACCAGCCAGACAGCCTTGTGTAGTGGGCCTCACTAACCATCCCAAGACTTGATGATGTACCAGCCAGGCAGCCATGTGTAGTGGACCTCACTAGCCATCCCAAGACTTGATGATGTACCAGCCAGGCAGCCTTGTGTAGTGGGCCTCACTAGCCATCCCAAGACTTGATGATGTACCAGCCAGGCAGCCATGTGTAGTGGACCTCACTAGCCATCCCAAGACTTGATGATGTACCAGCCAGGCAGCCTTGGTGTAGTGGGCCTCACTAACCATCCCAAGACTTGATGATGTACCATCCAGGCAGCCTTGGTGTAGTGGGCCTCACTAGCCATCCCAAGACTTGATGATGTACCAGCCAGGCAGCCTTGTGTAGTGGGTCTCACTAGCCATCCCAAGACTTGATGATGTACCAGCCAGGCTGCCTTGTGTAGTGGGCCTCACTAGCCATCCCAAGACTTGATGATGTACCAGCCAGGCAGCCTTATGTAGTGGACCTCACTAGCCATCCCAAGACTTGATGATGTACCAGCCAGGCAGCCTTGTGTAGTGGGCCTCACTAGCCATCCCAAGACTTGATGATGTACCAGCCAGGCAGCCTTGGTGTAGTGGGCCTCACTAGCCATCCCAAGACTTGATGATGTACCAGCCAGGCTGCCTTGTGTAGTGGGCCTCACTAGCCATCCCAAGACTTGATGATGTACCAGCCAGGCAGCCTTGTGTAGTGGGTCTCACTAGCCATCCCAAGACTTGATGATGTACCAGCCAGGCAGCCTTGGTGTAGTGGGCCTCACTAACCATCCCAAGACTTGATGATGTACCAGCCAGGCTGCCTTGTGTAGTGGGCCTCACTAGCCATCCCAAGACTTGATGATGTACCAGCCAGGCAGCCTTGGTGTAGTGGGCCTCACTAACCATCCCAAGACTTGATGATGTACCAGCCAGGCTGCCTTGTGTAGTGGGCCTCACTAGCCATCCCAAGACTTGATGATGTACCAGCCAGGCAGCCATGTGTAGTGGGTCTCACTAACCATCCCAAGACTTGATGATGTACCAGCCAGGCAGCCTTGTGTAGTGGGTCTCACTAGCCATCCCAAGACTTGATGATGTACCAGCCAGGCTGCCTTGTGTAGTGGGCCTCACTAGCCATCCCAAGACTTGATGATGTACCAGCCAGACAGCCTTGTGTAGTGGGCCTCACTAGCCATCCCAAGACTTGATGATGTACCAGCCAGGCTGCCTTGTGTAGTGGGCCTCACTAGCCATCCCAAGACTTGATGATGTACCAGCCAGGCAGCCTTGTGTAGTGGGTCTCACTAGCCATCCCAAGATTTGATGATGTACCATCCAGGCAGCCTTGTGTAGTGGGTCTCACTAGCCATCCCAAGACTTGATGATGTACCAGCCAGGCAGCCATGTGTAGTGGACCTCACTAGCCATCCCAAGACTTGATGATGTACCAGCCAGACAGCCTTGTGTAGTGGGCCTCACTAACCATCCCAAGACTTGATGATGTACCAGCCAGGCAGCCATGTGTAGTGGACCTCACTAGCCATCCCAAGACTTGATGATGTACCAGCCAGGCAGCCTTGTGTAGTGGGCCTCACTAGCCATCCCAAGACTTGATGATGTACCAGCCAGGCAGCCATGTGTAGTGGACCTCACTAGCCATCCCAAGACTTGATGATGTACCAGCCAGGCAGCCTTGGTGTAGTGGGCCTCACTAACCATCCCAAGACTTGATGATGTACCAGCCAGGCAGCCTTGGTGTAGTGGGCCTCACTAGCCATCCAAAGACTTGATGATGTACCAGCCAGGCAGCCTTGTGTAGTGGGTCTCACTAGCCATCCCAAGACTTGATGATGTACCAGCCAGGCTGCCTTGTGTAGTGGGCCTCACTAGCCATCCCAAGACTTGATGATGTACCAGCCAGGCAGCCTTATGTAGTGGACCTCACTAGCCATCCCAAGACTTGATGATGTACCAGCCAGGCAGCCTTGTGTAGTGGGCCTCACTAGCCATCCCAAGACTTGATGATGTACCAGCCAGACAGCCTTGTGTAGTGGGCCTCACTAGCCATCCCAAGACTTGATGATGTACCAGCCAGGCAGCCTTGGTGTAGTGGGCCTCACTAACCATCCCAAGACTTGCTGATGTACCAGCCAGGCTGCCTTGTGTAGTGGGCCTCACTAGCCATCCCAATACTTGATGATGTACCAGCCAGGCAGCCTTGTGTAGTGGGTCTCACTAGCCATCCCAAGACTTGATGATGTACCAGCCAGGCAGCCATGTGTAGTGGACCTCACTAGCCATCCCAAGACTTTAGGATGTACCAGCCAGGCAGCCTTGTGTAGTGGGCCTCACTAGCCATCCCAAGACTTTAGGATGTACCAGCCAGGCAGCCTTGTGTAGTGGGCCTCACTAGCCATCCCAAGATTTCATTATGTTCAGGCATGCTAAGCCAGATAGCTACCAGTAGTAGACAATATTGTCCGAGGATGATATTATGTAACAAAAAGGAAGCATATATTTGACAACTGTATTATTGCAGCATATCATATCTAGTTGTAAGAAATTACTGTTAGATAACTGCCTTAGGTTGTATGCTAATGATTGCTCTGAGACTATAGAGTGACAACTGGCACTCAATATGGCAGTCCAGTTAGTAATATGACAGCTGTGCATCTAGCAGTGAGGCGGACACATTTATTTGAAACCTAATTGACAGCTGCATTGTGTGTGCACCTGTTTTATCTATTGCTGCTGCTAAGACGTTGAATATGTAAAATGACACCGTGTAATCCATATATCTATACAAACCGATATTAGTGGTAGCACTACTGGCTACTGTCTTATAATATAGAAGTTTCAAGAAAGATTAATTTCGTTCTTGCCAAAAAGCTATAAGCTGAGAGAGAGAGAGAGGCACTGGATAGGAATGGCTGAAAGGCCTGTTGAATAATTGGAGGCTGCTGTGTGTGTGTAGCCGAAC